>WHYT01016890.1:221800-256497 GCA_009806455.1 Tetrax tetrax
AACAGCTCTATGAAATAAAACTAATAAAATATAGAAAATGTACTTTAAGGGAATCTATGGGACAGAGAAGCCCAAGGGCTTAGATGGTGGCTTTCTCCAAGGCACCAGGAGTAGGGCAGGCTAGAAGTCTGGGTCTGGCCTGGCAGATGGTTCTGGGCTCCTGTGCTAGGGTGAGAATCAGCTGCCCTAATTCAGGTGGCCAACAGTAAGGGATAAATTTCAAGCTAGTTACACCAACCTCTCTCTGTAGCGAGTGGAGGGGAGCTGAGATGTCCAGGGATTGATTCATCTCCCCCAGTATTAGTCAAAACGCTTTCTAGAGTACCTGGAACTTGATGAAATGGTGATGAATACTATGCAGTTATAATCCAGTGTTTGCTCAAGAAGCTGGGCTGAAGCTAGTTTAAGAAATGTGGTCCAGGACTCCTTAGAAATGAAGGCCTGGGTTTCCTTTGGAATGAGAGATAAGCTTTCTTAATAACCAGAGTCTGGATGAGGACTGGAGTCCAAAGACAGTATTGTGACACCCGGGAGTCAAGGCATTGAGGTCCAGACTTGTTTGAAAATAGGACCTAATGAAATTTGAGTCACTTGGCTGATACATAATCAGCAACTGAGATCCAGCTTATCTTGAAATTTGTTCCAGAATTGCAGCTTGAGCTCTGAAACCTGGGTGTGTCTGGGACACCAAGGGACTTAAGAGTTTTTTAGGTTTTTGAATAGTTCACCTGATATCATGCTTTACAGCCCAGTTTTGCACTTAGTCCAGTCCTGAACTGGCTTCTTCAGACACAGCTGACATTTGGAAGGATCTTAACTTGCTGCTTTGCAGACTGTTTCTTGTTTGTTTTGTTTTCAGAGAGGTTTTCTCTTTATAGTATTTAGAATTTAACTGGAAAATGGAAGGGGGAGAAAAAGCAGCATTTTGGTATCTCGCAGACCAGATGCCTGAAACAAATCATTGCTTCATGGCCAGCTATTAGTGAGCAGGGCTGGATAAAGAAACGGCACAAAACTTCTAAAGTCCCTTTGCTGCTACTTAGAAAACGTTTCTGAGGAGCTTTGCAGCCTTTGTTAAGACCCACAAGGATGGGATAAAGAGCAACAAGCAAGTTATCGCCCAGCAGGAATCCTGAGAGCAGCAGGAGGCATAGAAATGAGGAGACACCGAAGATGTAGGCTCTCTGCTCCACCAAAACCTGTTCTGACCAAGGTGCTGTGCTTGCGGAGAAGCAGAAGAGTGCCAGTCACCAGCATTTGCCGCATCAGCTAAGGAGATATATGTCAAAAACAAAAGGGAGGGTGAGTCGCATCTGCCTTGGGACCTGTTCTATATCTGCTGTCATCTGATGTGTTCTTTAATGACACGGATAGCAGAACAGAAATTAGGAGATTGTGATCTATGCAATGAGGGGAAGAGATCCAAATAAGCCACAGAACATAGTCTGTGCGCCAGGCAAACACAACAAATTGGAGAACCAAGCTGAAAAACTAGGATATGATTGAATAAGGACAAGCTTCAAGCCTGAACCTAGGAAGGGTAATCCATAATTGTGGGATGGAGAACAGCTGGCTTGGCAGATGTTGCGCAGGAAAGGATGGGAAGTTTTTAGCTGGTGTAAAGCCACACTTGGTTCAGCAATGCCAGGCACAGAGAAAAAGCAAATGTGTGGGGAAGCGTCACAATATCAACCACAAGGCACGTGGGCGATCCTTCCAGTGGTAAGGCCACATCTTCATCTGGTTTGTAATGCTGTACTTTTAAGAAAACTGTGGATCAGCAGGAGGGCATTCAGAGGACAGCAATCTGGACTATCAGCCACCCTCAAAGCATGGCGTAAAAGTAAAATGAATACATAGGATCTGTTAAGCCTGAGGAAGAGATGGCAAGGTAACAATCTTCAAATAGGAAAAAGGCAAAGAATAAGGGAGGAATTTATTCTTCATGCTCCTGGTGAATAAGTGAAGAAGAAATGGGCTTAAAATGCAGCAGGAAAGATTCAAGTCAGGCATGAGAAAGACTGTCTTTAAACCTGATATTGTGAAGTCCTGGAGTTATTGCCCAGGGAAGGTGCAGAGCTACCACTGCTGAAAGCCTTCAGGAGGTTACACAAATATCTGTCAGGAGTGGTTTAGGCAGCATTTTTTGGCTTGAGGCAGAGGAAATACCCACTGACCTCCTGAGATGCTTTCTTGCCCTTTTTTTTTTTCTTACAGTTTTAAGTTTCTGATATTTCCTAGCTCAGTAGGACTCTTGAACAAAGCACTGCTGTCAGAAAATAAGCTCTTCTCCCCTGTTCATCAGAGTGAGTGGGAAACCACGGTACTATCAGAATTTCAAATGTAATTTTACTCAGTGGCTGGCTCCTGAAACATCTGAGGCTTAAATATGGGTTCAAACCTAGTTATTTTAAGTTTCAAAATTGCCATAAATGCAGATGTCCACATGTTGTAAACTGTCCAGTAGAGAGTAACGAGCTTTGTTTAATTTGTGTACAATTCATGTTAAACACACAGAAACAGAGGTTACTCACTTCTCATCAGAGCAAAGAATGGAGATGTACCTTACTACTGAACTACTCAGCTCTTTGTGGCCATGAGAAGGATTTTTATTTTGGTTTTGAGATATTTTTACATCTCTTTAATATATAGTGAGCTTCGTTCTCTGCTTCCAATTCCTAATTCAGGTACAAACCATGGAAAAAAATGTGGCCAAAGGTAGGAGCTCTCACAGCTTCAAAACTATTCCCAGTCTGGCCTGGAAGGCCTATGAAACTCTGGGTGGGATAGGTGGGACAGGGCTCCCTCCCAAGTCTTCACACCCCCTCCATAGAAACATAAATAATGGACAGCTGGGAGCAGTTGAGCGAATCCAGAGAAGATGTGAATCTGTTCCAGATTGGTTATTAGCCCTTCAACTTCTACATATGAATGCCTATTTTTAATCTAGGTGGTGTGGCTCTTAGTTCTTATGTTAAAAATGTTGGTAAAACTCATCCCAACAGCACTGGATGAACTCTGTAGAAAAACTTGGGATTTAAGATTTGAGATCCATGGGAAACTGTGATTTTTCTGCCTTAGTCTTTTTTTCTGTTCATCAAAATAACCTAAAAATAGTAGAAATGTGATTGTAAACACAATAAAAAGCTCAAACTGGAAGATTTCAGAAGTAATGAAGATTCTGACCCTATTCTTTTGAAGTTGTTGAAGCTGCTCACTCCACTCCTGTTGAGTCATTTTGTTTTGATGAAGTAAGACTCCTTCTTGTTGAAAGTGTAACAGAAGGCTTCACATCTGATATTCTGCATGTTTCCAACAATAAAGGGATCCTAGAGAATAAAAGTTTAAAAGGAAGCTGAAACAAAACCATAAAGTTGTAATGAGCCATTCTTTTCTTATCAAAGTAGTTTGACATCTTTGAAAAAAAAATGAGAAAATGGAAACAAATGATTTCAAAATTTTGTGTGTCAGAAGTGTAACTGCTATTGATGTGTGCCCATGAAATGTTTAGATCATGGCAAAACTGCATTTTCTGGTTAAAACTCTTTCTGTCAAACCTCTTTAGGCCAACGCAAACACTGAGTTGTAATGACAGGCTGGCCCTTGATGACTGATAGGACTCTGGAGCAATGGGTGGAACGATACACCCTGTCTTGGCTTTTAGAATCATAAAATGGTTTGGGTTGGAAGGGACCTTTAAAGCCCACCCAGTCCAACCCCCCTGCAAGGAGCAGGGACATCTCCAACCAGATCAGGCTGCTCAGAGCCCCGGCCAACCTGGCCTGGAACGTTTCCAGGGATGGGGCATCCACCACCTCTCTGGGCAACGTGGGGTCCACCATTCTCAACATAAAACATTTTTTCCTGATATCCAATCTGAATCTACCTCCCTCTATTTTAAAACCATTACCCCTTGTCCTCTCACACCAGGCTCTGCTGAAGAGTCTCTCCCCACCTTTCCTGCAGCCCCCTTTGGGCACTGGGAGCCGCTCTCAGCTCTCCCCGGAGCCTCCTCTTCTCCAGGCTGAACAGCCCCAGCTCTCCCAGCCTGGCCTCACAGCAGAGCTGCTCCAGCCCTCTCAGCATCTGCGTGGCCTCCTCTTGACCCTCTCCAACTGGGCCATGTCCTTCTGATGTTGGGGACTCCAGAACCGGATGCAGTATTCCAGGTGGGGTCTCACCAGAGAGAGACCTTCTCTTTTATGCAGGAAAGACCCAAGTACAGGAGATAACATGGGCTAGCAGAGGTCAAGAGACAAGAAAAGAAAAGTCAATGGTACCAAACACCATGAAGGGATCACCCTGGGGACAAAATTCAGTATCTCCACCATCTTTTTGAGTACAGCAGAGGAGATACTTGCAGTCATGCGCACCCAGGAGCACCCCACTTCCACCAATGTGGCTGCTTCCAGAGCTGGGTGGTAAGGAGCTCGTTATCACTCAGAAATCTCCTAGGAAGGCATTTTTGTCTGTGTGTTGGGAGACAGAGCTAAATGCTTGGAGCTATTAGCAGGCAATTAAAGCTAATGTTGCAGCCAGCAGAAAGATCCTTTTTAGTCACTTTACTCTATTTAAATCTTTGAAAATTTTCACAGTTCTAATCAAGGAATAAAAAGGAAAATACATATAGATGTATATATATCAGAGCATTAACTTTCATTGTCGAATCAAGTCAAAAATTGCTGAATGAGGTAAATATGAGGAGAAACGTAATAGACTATTACCACAATATAGCTTGTGGCTTTCATTTTCAAATTATGTTCACAAGACCCTCGCCCCCACACAAACGCACTTCGGGATATTTAAAGCAAGAACACAGTAATGTTTGAGATGGATGAAATAATCAAGTAAAAGGCATAAAAATCTGCAAAGAAGCAGGTTGTAGGGGCTGGATTTTAGAGCGAGTATTGGAGGATTAATTTCTTTAAGTCCTTTATTTTTCTGGAGACAAAATAGATGAGTATTGCATTAGTCTAAAGAGAGAGAGAGAGACTAGAATAATAAAAGGTGAATGTAAAAGTGGGTGGATACGTGGATTGATAGGTAAGAAGGAGAATATGTGAGTTATGTAAAGAAGATAAAAGGTGGCTGAAGGAACACTGAAGAAAGAAATGCAGACCAGTGTATGTGAGAACTGTTTCATTAGATGGACGGTTAGACGGAAAAAGACAATATGAGGAAAAAGCCAAGATACGTTCCACAAGAAGCTGGCAGAGAGGTGGGCAGCCACAGAATAACATGCTGCGTAGTTTAAAGTTTTCTTTTTTGTGTAAGCTGTCAAAGAAACAACCTCACTGCCTGTTGCCAGTGGTTTGGGTTATGGAGGGCATTATATTTGTTCATGAGGTGAGATGTTGAGCTTTTCCCACTACTTTGTCTGTCTGTACTTTGGCTCTCTGTGCTTTGCCGTGATGTTGTCACCAGGAGGGAGATGTCCATGTGGAGGTCTGGCTAGAAAAAGGAAGGCCATAGTAAGACAAACAAGCAGTTTGCTTTGTATTTGAACAGTCGTTGCTTTAACAAGGATGAGGAGGGTTTGTTGCTTGGAGTCTCCTGGGAGCCTTCTTTGAGGCAAGTCAAGCCTACAGAATTATCTGATGTTGTCTAGGAGACAAAATATTGTCAAACTTGGCTCCTTTTCCTGAATAAAGCAATTCTGTTCTGGATAGCCTTGAGCAAGATACTTTACCAGCTTGTTCACAGAGAGAGAGGGAGTTCTTACCATGTATATGCACAGCACCAAGCACGCTGTCGTCCCAATATTTTCTGGTGACTCAAAATGACAAGGTCCCTGTCATTGATCAGGATTTCTTGCTCACGAGGTTATTTCTGCCAGAAGGGAAGGCAGTGCAGCCTAGCAAGAGCACTTGTGTGCTACAGCATCTTCTCCAGCACTTTTCAACTGTCAGAACACAGAATGAAAGAGAGGAAAGATGGGGCAGTGCCCTCCAGCTGTTTGTGCTGCATCATGGTGCATTCCTGGAGTAGTGAATCAACACTGTCCACCTGAACCCTCCTTTCCTGTCCTGAAATTTCTGGTGATGGCTTTGTCTTTGCAGAGAAGAACCAGGGAAGAGAGCAGCCTATGTCTGCTTGACAATCCAATGTGCCTGGCTCTCAAGAAGTTTGCATGCCAGGCTTTTTGGCATGAAATTACAGCTCAAGGCAGCAAAGAGTTTTCGTTGCTGAATGTCATTCCCGGGGTGGGCTTCTCGAAGAACATTAATGCGGGCAGCAAAATATCCTTCCTGTTCGATACATTGCCCAAATACTGTAGGCTTTGGCTTGGGCCAGGTTTACCATCAGTCAATCATGCCTTGATTAAACTTTAGAAGCCTCTGAATAAGCTGAAGGTCGGGATCGGAGAGCTACAGTGAGCAGCAGTGTCAGGGTCAGTGATTTTGTGAGACGTAGGGGAGCAGGCTGAAAACCACGTGAATGAACTATTTGATCAGTTGTTCAGAAAACACCACCAATACACAGACTCAACAGCCATGGATGTCAGAGGCCATCCCACGTTACAACCAGGGGCATGAGGGGCTCAGTGGAAACTCTCCAGTCTTTGTGGGAGAGATGCCGTCCTTAGCAGCTCTCCTAAGAAGCTGTGGAGATGCAGTTTCATTCAAAATGCCAGTGGCAATTGGAATCGAATGCTGCAGTGCTGTAACAGGCACCGTAGTAGCATAGTAATAACAGTAACGTTGTTATGGAGCTAAGTGCCCACACTGAGTCACGGCACTCACAGGGCACACCTGCTTGAGGAGCTTCCGTGGCTGCTCCTTGAGTGCCTTTCGGCGTTAATGCTGATGTACCATGTGCATGGCCCACAGGGAGATGTGGACAATGCTTTGGAAGTGCTGAGTATCATTCTGTTTGTTTCTTATCACCATCCAGCCCAATTAATCTGCCTTCTCTAGCCTGACATTTCCTTCCCTGCCACCACCACCACGTTTTCAGGGAGTCTATTGCTCAGCCTCTGTGAAAGTACTCCCTGCCCCATAGAGATGGTTCCCCATAGCTCTGGGTAAAGTAGCTTGTTCCTTTTCCATCATCCTCCAGAATCCTCTGAAATTCACTGGAATTGGATGTATGTGTGATAAAGTGAATTAACTGTCTGCTAAATATTGCTTGATTTAGAAGACTAACTGTCTGCATATTGCTTGGTTTAGGAGACTAACTGTCTGCTAGACAATGCCTAACAGTCCTGTTTGCCTTGAAACAAAAAACAAAAAGTATTTGTGTTTTAACATTCCTGTCCTGGTTCTGGCTAAGACAGAGTTAATTCTCACCTGAGCAGGGAGAAGAGCTAGAGCTGATGGGCTCTGTGGCTGGGGACACAGCTGGGATCTTTATCAATCAGCCAGCAGCTGGGACAGGTTACCCAAATTGGCCGTTCCATCCCCTGTGACACCACGCTCAGTGTATAAAGTGGGGATGGAGCAGAAGGGCAGCTTTTGCTGCTCAGGAGGGAGCTGGGCATCAGGATCCATGGTGAGCTACTGTGCTACGTGCTTACATAATCTGTTATTGTTCCCTATCTCTGTTTTCTCTCACTCTGGTGTTCTGTTAAACTGCTTTTATCCCAACCTATGAGTTTTGCCTTTCTTTCCTGATTCTCCTCCCCATCCCACTGGGGGTATGGTGAGGGGGGTAGTGTGTGAGTGACTGTGTGGTATTTTAGCTGCTGAGAGGGGCTAAACCACAACAGTTCCTAATAGCTCCCAGGTTTTTTGGCAAAGCGACAGAGGTAGAGCTGAAGAAAAAAAGGTGACAAAATCTAAATAGAAAAAAAGCAACTAGCAGAAGGTGCAAAGAGATTGTAGCAGTTCTCTCATGTCCTGGTCTGGGAGAAACAGGACAGCTGTGGTCCATCCTGCAATCTCTACCTGCCAGACCAGCACTTCTGTCTTCCTCAGCTGGAGGTGGAACAAGAAAGGAAGGGGTTGAATGTTGGATGAGCAGTAGCAGATGTGTCTACTGTCAGTGTTTGGTGTTGGAGTGGAGCCTTTTGCTGAGTTCAGGGAGGTGGCCTGTATTCAGCACACAACACGTTCTCCCCCAGCAAACTCACAATTTATTTGAGAGGATGCCAAGGGGAAAAAAATATATATATATTCTTTAGTGTGAATACAATGCTAATAGGGCAGACAGCTTTGAAGGGAACATACAGGAGAAATGCATATGAATACGTTTCACAGTGTTAAGCTGCAAAACCACACGCTTCACCAGACTGAAAAAGCACACAGGGCTTTGTAGTGAAAAGGGAGATGGAGTGTGCTGCTGACCCATGATGAAAAGACCAGACTCCCGTGTTAACAAGGGTGCTGGCTTCTCTGCTATTAGCCAGGCATCTGAGGGGCAGAAGGCATCTCTCCTGCATCTGTTCTCCAGGTCAGTGACCTGCTGTTACATGCAAATGTGCCAAGGAAAAGGTCAGCAAAGGAGTAAGTGCCAAAAGGCTGTGAGAGAAGGGAGGAGGCATCCAGCTGAATGCTGAGAGGCGAAATGAGGCTCATGTTTTCCAGGCAGAAGGGCTGGCAGCCTGAGAAATAATTCTTACTTACACCTACAAGAACTGGTGCCAGACATGGGGATGATGGGATGGCTGGGCACAAAGAAGTGAAGTATCGACCGGTGGCTTCTTCAAAGATGGGAATAGCAGAGGCCCATCAATCCAAGTCACCAAGGGAATGAGAGTTATTGTCTTGCATGTGCTCTCACTCATGCACATAAGGACAGACTTGCAATTGCTTTGCCAGTTTGGCTCCAGTCTTCCACTGACTTGTAATCCAGCTACTTGATCATTCCTAAGTAAAGGGCTGTCAGTGCGTCCCACCGGCTTGATCAAAGAAAGGCTTTGGTCCCAGATAATCCCACCAAACCTTTCTGTTCATGCAGTGCGAAGATCAGGCTCTCTGTGTTCCCTCTGTAGTCAGTGGAGCAAGAGATGGGTTTCTCCAGGGCTGACTGATCCTTTCTTAACAAAGGTGCTTAAAATATTGTGGCTGAACTGCCCTTGAGGTGTCTGGATTTCCCTAGAGGGCCTAGCTGGCCAGCTTAGACCTGGGCTTGTGTTACAGCAGTTGATACTGCTCTCCAAGTGACATCAGTAGTCCTCATTCCCTTTTCCTGCTCTTTGCTTTTCAGTGTAGCTGCAGGAAAGAGAAATGTTGCTTTGGGGCTACTACACTGCCTGTCTCAGAAACCATGGATTCTCTTGGTAGATCTCCATTGTTGTCTCCTCCTCTGTGTCTCTAGACCCTGCCATAATACAGCATGTTGGATGTTCCCTTTTTCTCGCCCTTTTGTTTCCTCTGTAATTAATGTAAGGCTTACTCAATGTGTCTGCAAAGCTATAGGCTTTTCTCTAACATTTTGGGTTTCACAGCTTTTCCTTGCTAGTATGTGATTTTTACAGAAGGTAGCAGTATGCTGGCCAAGCACAGCAGTGTCTAGTTACCTACATCACCGTCACTGCTCCAGGCCTGGTGTCCTTCTGGGCAACAAGCCCCACTTATGCAGCATTTTTCCCCTGTTCTAAGCGCAAGTGTTTTTCCTATAGGATCAGCCTACACATATACTGAAAGGGTGTTATCCTCATAAGATAGCTTTTTTGATATAAAGTCATGAGAGCCGACTGCCCAAAGTCAGTGTGGAGAACTCCATTGACAGCAGCCAAATCCACAAGTAACCTTATTTCATTGATCTATGACAACACTTTCACTGCTAGCATCCTGCAGGCTCACCAAAATGGCAAGATCTGAGCTAAGACAGACCCAAAGTGCTGCTATCCATGTGATGCCTCCATTGCCTTCCACTCAGTGAAGGTCTTTTGTACTTATTCAAGCCTACAGAAGCAACAGTGGTCCAGAATGCCATGAAGGAACCTGTCCTTCAACAAAACCTCAGTTGGCTCAGCAGTTCAGCAAGGTAGCCATGCTCCACTGCTTGGGGAGCGTGCTGTGGTTTAAGACTCGCTGAGCAAGCCCTATAAAAATTAACACGTCTTGCCGGGAGACAGTAGGGGATAATTAATGAACGCAGCCAGTGAAAGGGAGGAGGGTGGATCAGGGGAATAGATTTGCTAAATTGACAGCATATAAAATGTTTGTTCCTGCCTGAAACAGCAAAGTTGGCAAACCCTATCATGGGCCAGTGACTTGGGTTAAGTGAGAAGGCCACGCACCCGTAAATTGTACATCATCTATATTCAGATGTACAGGCTTGTAGCCTCTCTGGTCCAGTGAGCCCAGTAATGAAAGACTTTAGAGCTGCCTGAGGCATAAGATCGAGTGCCCTGGTTGTTCTAGGTCTGATAAGATTTTAGATGAGGATTTATTTTGTTTAATGATATTTTTCAATGCATACCTCTCCTTCTCATTCAAGGGTTATTGTGTATGCTTTCTGCAGAAGTGAGAACCTCAAGGGATGTTCAGGAAAGACTTTTATCCCATGAGTAAAAACAGAATGACTGAACAAAGCAAGGGAGTATTTGTTATCAAACTATTTGGCTCAAAGGAAAACACATCATCATGCAAAACTTCTCCAAAACATTTCTAATGCTTTTTGTCACGTGATTTTTTTGCCCAGAGAAGTTAAAAAGGAGTCTACTGAGGCACATGTTTTTTCCTCTGCTGGGTATGGCTCAAGTGGCTGAAAACTTTGTCAGACCTTTTCCTCCTCGTTTTAGGAACAGACATCTATTTGGGAGTGAGCATGAACAGATCTGGGGTGTTATACAGTGGAGCTCAGCTGCTAATTTGTCACTGCAGTGTTTCACAACCATTAGGAGAACATTGTCTATGTCCTCACCACTGTTCCCCCTCTCTGCATCCCTTCCCCTTTCTGCTCTGATGGAGGAATCCTCGTGTGATGAAGCACAGCCTGTGCTGGTGATGGCCCCGACCATCCCGATGGCTGCACTGCTTCCTCCTCCCATCTCCGTGCTGGATGCCATGCTGCTCTGTAGCGTGTTCCTGTGTGTTCTCTGTAGTGCAGAGACCTGATAATGGCACTGCGTCCTCATTCCTGAAAGCAGTACCGGTTCCCCTAGAGACAAAAAATTCAACAAGTAAAACCCCTCAGGTATTAAAAATGTCTTACTCCAACCAGATCCTTTCTTGACTGCTGGAGGGTGGGAATTACTGTCACTTCCCCCACTCACATCTCTCCAAGACATCTACCTTGGGCAGACACATCCACAGAAAAACATCCCCAAAAAGTCAATGCGCAGGGGCTGGCAGACCACCCTCTGGCATCTCTTGTTGGCAATGACTTTCCTCGTTCATTAAGTCTGACATCTGCTATTGATACCAATTATGCTAATTAATGAAACATTTCCCTGGCTGTGGCTGGCATTGTGTCAGCAGTTTTACCCTGAGTCTGGTTGATGGTATTAGTGGTTGCACAGAGGATTTGTTTAGGTGGCTCTACTGGATTAAGGGAGCAGTGGGATCAAAAGACCTCATTGCCACTTGTAGTAGGAACCCCAGTGAAAAGGCAGATGGGAAGAAGGAACCTGTATAGATGTGAGGGATGAGCACCTGCATCAAGGCAGCAAAGGGAAGAGCTGCAAGAAAATTGTTTAAAGTCTTCCCCCTCCCTGTTCTGCGTGTTTATGAAGTGTCTTACAAAAATTGCACAGCCCTAAGGCCTAGGATTTTCAAACAAGGCCAAATTCTGGCGTTGGATTTATCTCTGCATTGGGCACCTGGATCACTGGAACCTCTGAAGTTTACTTGAGGTGCCTGCCCGCACCTTGCTGTACAGAAGCACCCTGACAGCCTTGCCTTGTGAAATCAAGAAGCCCAGCTCTTCTCACTTCTTCCTGTTTCAGGAAGTGGCTTAATCATTAGGTGAGCTAAGGACAGAGAATTGCATTTCTGCAGTGGAAAATATCTTGGGTGGTTTTGGAATGCTACACAGCATTCCCCGCTGCTCTGTCAGATCTCCAACCCATTTTTCTGGAGAGAAGCTTCCAGAGCAGACACTGTCCCTTGCCAGCACAAGTTGTTTGTTCCAGGAGATCAGTAGGAGGTCAGACCCCAAGCTGTCCTACTGCTCTTCGTATGGCAGACACAAAGGGCTGGTTTTGCAGTCCTTGCAGAGTAACACAGTGCAGAACTCCCCTGCATCTCAGTAGAGCCCACTTGTAAAGAAAAGGGATTTCAAAAAAGTTCCTCATTCCTCTGGGCTCATCCTGATTATTCCCGCTCTCCTCGGGGACAGGCCTGCTAAATGGGGATTGGGGGTGAACCTCTTTTGCCCTGGGGCAGCGGCCACCTCTGATGGAGACGTTTGTGGTGCTGACAGTAGGAGCAGAACAAACCCCATGTCTGGCGAGGGGCTGTGCTGTGGGACAGGGCTCTGGGAGCAGCAGGGATCATGCGTGATGGCCCGGAGGACAGGGATCATTTCTCGTGGCTTGAATTAGGCGTACGGACTTAGCTGCAGTGCTTTGGTGCCTCTAAAAATTCTCAGTGGTTTGCCGCTCTGTGTAAATAAAGAGATTAGGAAGGGGGTCCCAAGGCATCGGGGGGTGGTGAAGCTCCTTCCACCTCCAGTCAAGGCACTTGTGGGTTCTTGGTTGCAGTCTCCTTCTCAACATATGAATGTCTGAAGTTTCATAAGCTGCTTTCTCTTGACAGGTTGGGAGACATAATTCAGAGTGATTTCCTGTGAGAACTGAGGGAAAGTAGGGAGCAAGGGGGTGCTGGTGGTTTGGAAATGTCTTGGAACATCCTAAAAAAAAAAAAAAAGTCTGTAATTTCAAGCTTGTAACTTCCTTTAAAGCTCTCCTGTTCTCAAGACTTTACTGTTGTTTTAAAGTTCTTGTGACCTTTATTTTCTCTCTTTAGTTTCCTAAGTAATAAAACTGTAAGGAGCAATATGGGATTGGGGGGGCTTTTTTTTTTCCCCTGCTTGAGGGAGAATGGTATTTGAAGTCAAAAGGTGAATGAAGCAAGATTTAAGCTGAAGAGACGCTGTAGCAGTCCTGGAGCTGACTGATAGCAAAACAAGCAGGCAGTTATTAGAAGACACAAATAACTCTAAAAGATTAAGTACTGAAAATAATAGCCATGCAAGCCTTGAAGGAAGGGATGTCAGAGGCAAAGGTCATTAATTGACTGGTGAGATTTTTGGCTACAAGTTACTGGGGAACTGTCTTCCTTTTTTTTTTTTTTAAGCAAAAAAAATATATATCTGGTTCTGTTATCAGTGGAAGTGGCTGATGATTGTTGCTGTTGACTGTTTCTGGGTTCAATGTTAATTCTCTGTTCCAGTGGATCCAAAGTAATTACTCTTCCTTGCAATTTTTCTATTTTATTTTCTTTATGCGTTTGGTGTTTCTATAGTGCTCTTGCTGTCTATCCAAACATGAAGCAAGATTAAAAATGCTTGGTGATTAAGAGCTCCTGGAGATAAATGAATATTTAGTCTCTCAAACTGCCTGTATGTGCTCACCAGGTGAGGTGGACAAACAGATCCAGTCTTTGGGTAGAGCTGGCGTCTTTCAATGCCCTGCCAACACCCTTCACCACATAGGAACAGCAAAGTCCCACGCAACACTAGGAAACACTTTGGGGGCTAGGGCCAAAAAAAAAAAAAAAAATTAAAAACTCATTTTTATTGTTATTTGTTAAAGCATGCCTAGGAGTCTCTGTTCTCAGCACTGTGAATCGTGCTCTCCTTATTTTGCTAAAGAAATGTAGGCCAAAATCATGGGACCTTGTAGAGCTTTGCTTAACCTTTGTCCATCAACACACAGGTGTCCATCCATGATATATAAACAAACGCAAACCTCCACATTCTCCAGACTCCTGGAAATTCCTCAAAGGTCTTCTCTTGATTGTTCCCTTCTTGTGACATGTTTCTTTGATTTCTGCATCCTTTGTCCAAATGTGGCGATTGTCGTTTTCATCCTTGAATAAGTAATTCTGCTCCACACTATGCTATGGGCTCCATTTTTTTCAGAAGAAAAGAGAAATATTAGACCAGCACCACTGCCCGCGCAGCTAGCTTCACCAGAAACTCCAGATGAAGACATTCGGGGAAAATGAATTTACATTATACACCAAATACACCGGTTAAACTTTTTAAAACTCTTCTAGCTCAACTTTTTTATTCAGAGCTGAAGTGACATAAACCAGCGGAGCACCCTGCAGTTCCAGAAGTTTTCTCTTTGCAGTGAAATTGCAGCAAATGGCATGAATTTCTAGGACATTAGCTGCTCTGTAGGGACTATCTATAGCAAGGCCAAGTTTTGTGCTTTCAGAGTAGCGTAAGCAGCAGAAAGTTACTTTAAAACACGTCCAAAATAACCACATGGAAAGAAAATGTGTTATAATTTCACCCCTTCCTGCTCCCTGCATATCAGCCAGCCCAAGGACAAGTGAGCTAAATTTGGATGGCTCTGGTCCTGAATGTCAGTGTTTACACAACGATTTAATGCACTTTAGCTAATCCGCTTTAAATCCACAACCTTAATTAATTGCAATTATTAACTAATGGATTAAATTTCTCAGCACCCCCTGTGGAGATGAACATTATGTGAAAAAATCTTTCAGCAGTGTCGCGTTTGTTCTGTAAATGACAAATCTGGGGAGGGGGCTGACCGAAAGAAGAACTCCCAGACCTACTTCAGAAGTTGGTAAGCGGTGCATCCTTGGAGATCCAGAGAGCTTCTCAGGCCGGTTCCTGCAATTTGTTCATGTTCTGCTCGTTGGGACTTTGCTTCTCTTTGATTACACCTTAGCAGGTTCTATGTGCCCTGCACTCCTCAACCGTGTTTTCCATTGCTGGTGACAACACACTGACTTTTTCGTTCTCCTTATACACGTCTTTGGGTTTAATAAGATCTCACATCTCACTCCTGGTTACAACATGTCATTAGAAGTTAAAGTCATTGTTTTTCTTAGAAATGTAGATGTGAACAATATCATTATAATTTAATTCTCATTTTTCATTTTGATACCACTCAAAGCTTAACCATTTGAATTTCAAAAATTACATTATGCTTCACTTCTCATTTAGTCCAATGTTCTACTGGTATGGAGAGAGGAGAAAATAGATAAAAGAAATAGAAAACTCAAAAAACCCTGTTTTATTTTGGTGTAAATCCATTTCAATCTAAATCTATTTTCTTTTTGTTTGTATTGAAGCTGAAACTAACCCAGACAGTTTTATGAAATACTGAAACACATGGATTACTACAAATATTTTTCTTCTAAAAATGCACATACTGTTTGTAATTCTATTTTTCACTGGTGAATCTTTCAAATCAAAGAAACTTGCCAGCTCCGGAGAGGCAAGTGTGTGGTAGTTACATATTCATTTATCATTTCATGCTCTTCAAACCTGTGCTAAATAGAACAAATAGAAGATAGGCAGAAATGTTTGGCCCAGTGAAAACAGGAAAAACCCAGGGATTTAAACCAGAATTTTATTCTGTCTTTGTTACAAAGTGTTTCGAAAGTACAGGTCCTATCAGAGTGCACAGGTTGAATACAAGCCAATTCCCATCGAAGAGAATAAGACCAAGTTGCAGGGCTAGAGCCCATGTACTTGACAGTTATTAGTTCTTGGTCTGAAGCAAAGTATTTTCTATCCTTGCTAATACAGATAAAGCTGGTGATGTATTTGTTCAAATGTTCCTGAATGAAAAAAAAAGTATATATTGGGTTGACTGGAATGATTTCCTGAATCAAGTAGAACTAATTGAATTGTTCAGCCTGGGAAATGTGATAGTATTTTTTTAAAAAAACTAAAAACAAAAAGTGATTTTTTTTTTTGTTTTGAATTAATTAAATGTTCCAGAAATGAATTTATTTTCAATTTATTTTTTTTTAAAAAGGACTAAAAGAAAGGAAAATTAAGCGTGCCTGTCTCAGTGGTTTTTGAGGATCATTTCTGGAGAGTGTTGCTGGTGCAGTCACAGGAGAGCTGAAGATGCTCCTCTGTGGTTGCACTTCAGGTTGGTGATAGCACAAGAGAGCGGCTTTCTTCTTTCCCACTACGAGGATACAGCAGCAGTAGTTATTACCTTGCTTTTATATACATATATTCTTCTTTCCCACTCATCTTTTTTTTTTTGTTTGAACTTCTGCATGAGGAAATGTAAAACATTTGGAAATGTTGTTAAGGGAGGAAAAGAAATCAATGTATGTAACCTTCACTTGGCAGCCTTCATAAGAGGTAAAAAGCATCAGAACCAGGAGGCCTTTAGTGTGTTTAGCTGTGATTTGTAGCTGATCTCCTCAACTCCCAACTACTCCATGGGTTTCATGCATAATGCAGCAGCAGTTTTGATTGAAGTCAAAAAATCTGCTGACAGAATGTAGTGTCAGGCATCTGGGGAGATGTCTAATTAATTATTGTAATTGACATCCACACCAGATGTCTGATATATGATGGTCTCTTTGTTGATAAAAGGTTTCGGTAATTCTGTTTGAACAGCACTTTCAGAACAATATGTTTTCCATTTAGGTCACAGGGAAAAAAAAAAATGACTTATTTTTTTCAGGAAATTGAATTCTGTCGGATAGCAGTGTTCTTTCGTCTTGCCTTCCAACTTCTAACCAGCCTTGAAAATTCATGGGATGAAGGATGCAATGGAAAAGCATTCATCACAGCGTTGACCACTGACCAAAAGCAATTAGCTTGGGAAGTGCAGGATCTGCCATCATCTTTTATTCTTGATAGTCACAAAGAAGAGTAGCTGATCTGACATCTGTAAAAAAAAAAATAACAATAATAAAAAAGTAAAAACCTCAATCAAAGAGCCACTCTCAAATGGAAAGCAGATATGTTAGTTCATCAGAGAAGGTCAACAGCTTTTGAGTTCTTTCAAGCTGTTATGATACTTCCAGAGCACCTCATATTGAGAAGGGACAGAGCACACCGTAACCCAAACCTTTTGGCTCCAAATTCAAACCAACTCTCAGCCCGGAAACTTTTAGTAGTAAGAAATAGCTTGCCTAGCTTTTTGCCTTAGTAATCAACATTCTTCTGCCTATCTTTGCTTTTCTTTTTGGCTTATGGCAGCTGAGAAAAGGTCATCTTATGTTGTGCTCACTCTGGATAGAAACAGGAAGTACAAATCCCTCAGAAAATCCAGTTTTATGAGCTTTCCAGAGTATTTGATGGATCTTGGAAGGTTCATTTTAGAAAATTAGCAACTTGCCTTAAGACATGGTTATGCCAGCCAGATCTCTGAACTGTTTGAGGCTCATCTGCTGCCAATTAGCATACTTCAATAACAGGAGCTTACCTTTCGCACGTGGTTTCTTCACCATACCAGACAACTGCCTCGATGTCTGGCAGTGCTTAGGAGGCCACCCTGTTAAATTAGTAGGGCTCAGATGATGCTCAGTTCATCCACATGCTTCACAAGCTGATAGGATCACCTTCAACCATTCCTAGAACCTGCCTTGGGCTGAGATAAGAGGTGACCCAAAGGAGAGTAGAGGGGCTCCTACTTCTATCACCTTTAACTGCTTCTTTTTCTTACAACCTTATAGTAAGTCTCTGATCTGGGGGTTGGGGTGTCAGGAAAGTTCTGCCTGTGCTTATTCCAGATGTGAGTCATCTCTAAAGCAGAACATGGAATCACAGAATGGTTTGGGTTGGAAGGGACCATTAAAGCCCACCCAGTCCAACTCCCCTGCAAGGAGCAGGGACATCTCCAACCAGATCAGGTTGCTCAGAGCCCTGGCCAACCTGGCCTGGAATGTTTCCAGGGATGGGGCATCCACTGCCTTTCTGGGCAACCTGGGACAGTGCTCCACCACCCTCAGGGTAAACATGTGGATCATCAGAATAACATGGACCTGCACCAAGGCCCATAAGCACTACCCAGTTTTTAATCCGTCATAATGAAAGTTTGGCAATCTGAATGCCTACTTCAGTGTAAAGCCTCTTTAAAGTAAAAAAAAAAAAACCCACAACCACACTGGTGATACTGACAAAAGTTTTCAAACCAGCTGGTGGAGCTGACCTGAGCTTGCTGTAAGAGCAGGCTGTAGTTGGATGAGGGCCTGCGATGCATTTGTAGGCATTTAAGAAGTCACCTGCTCTCAGCTCCAAACTGCAGCTGCCTTAGCTGAGCCATTGTCTCTGACTCATCCCTTCTAGCACAAAGCATGACAGATTGCCTTAAATTGCCTGGTAAAGTTCCCTATCTAGAAGTAACCAAATACACTGCAGGTATTTCAAGATATTTTGATGCCCAAAGATGCAAATAGGCTCTAGCCATCATTTCAATGTCTGGAAGTGTTAATTTGTGTCCTAGATGCCAAATTACTTCTCCAGATGTGGCTTGCAGATGCAGGGGTGTGCAGGCATCTGACCTGACACAGGCACCTAAACAAGAAATTATTTTAATGGGAATTCAGGCATTTGGGATGGGGCTTCATCTTACCTCACTTCAGTCATCTGAAATGTAAATGTCTTTTCTTAGTGATGTGTGGAGAGACCCCAATTACTGCAGAGAGATTTGTAGTTATTGTGCTGCACAGTTGTGTATGGTGTCCCCCATTCTGTGTAGGAGTTAAGTGCCTTGATACCTTTGCGTGTTTGTCCCCAAGGGTTTGCCTCTCTTCTAGAAACAGGACATGGGCATCTGTTACCTAAACCTTGTGTATGGATTTTCTGTGGAAGGCAAACTAGACCAAAGTTTAACATGAGAACAAAGCCCTAACATGAAACAAAAGCAAGAACTCGCATGCCCCCCAGCATGGAGATGCTGAATTTCCAGTTGAAACAGCAGCTTTATGCTGAGTTACCAGCATTTATTGTTAACAGAATAAAGGAAGATAAAGTCCTTGCATGGAGATGTGTTCACTTCTGTTCTGTTGGTATCACTCCTGTGATGATAATGTCACTTTTAATATTGCAAATTTGCTAAGATGCCAAGCGAACAGCATTTAAATAATGTCTTTACAGGAGTGATGTGTGTGTGAGTTTTTGGGCAAGGACGGCTGTGGCTTTTTTACTAGCATCCTTGCAAAGCATGTAGTCTGAAGCCTCTTTAATTTCCGATATAAATGTAAATGGTAATTTTAACATTTTAGATACTAACTTGATTTCATCTGATTTTGTCAAGACACGTGCCATGTATTTTACAATTTAAAAAATCAGATTTGAAAATGTCAGCTTTCATGAGCGGGCGGGCTGTGTCATTTACAGCACACCGACGGCACGCGGCAGATAAGGCGAAGCGGGGGTAAGGAGGAATTTAGAGATTATTTGCATCAGAGAAGGCTGCTGAGAGGGAGCATAGGGAAACTGGCTGCGTTAATATGAATATCTAATGGAAGGGCTCTTAAACGGCTTCTGACATTGCAGCCGGATTGCGCTTGGCTCCGAGCTGTGCTACACATTTAATAGTTGGATGCAGCTGCTGCATTAAAGCCTGCAAGTCCCTCTCCTGTCTCCAGTGTAAGAGGTCTGCTCACGCTGACAGATAAGCGTGGTCTCATCCCATTCTCTATCACAAATCTCCTCTAACGTGCAAGTGAAGAACTGCCTGGACTCTTGAGCTTTCCCAGGTGTTAAAGGCTCAGTGTGGTCAATGCCAAGTCTTATTTGTTCAGTTTGGATGGATCAAGCCCAGGAGGGCTGAGCTTCCAACACAAACTGCCACCATAATGGCCAGAAAGCACTTTGAGCAGTAGGGTTCAATAAGTAACTGCCTTCTCTCAAGTATGTGTTTCACCTCCTGTGTAGACACAAGCCACCTTCTCAGCCATCTCCAGAAAAGGACTTCAGCTCCTTCTGCCTCTTCATTAGTCAGATGTTATGCTTCACAGTAGGGACTAGAAAAGCTGCATCTCACAGTACAGCCTGTGAAACAACCAAAGACCCGCAGAGAATTGTACATGGATGACATTGTCCAAGACCTGGAGACACTTGGATGATGTCTCCATCCCTCCCAGTGCATTTCTTCTCCATCCTGTGCTATCTGTCCAATCTTCCCTCTCATTTCAGACTGGGGGCTCACGTTTCCAGTTGAATTACCATGGTTATATATGCTGCTGGCAGCAAGGCTGAGCCCGTCTGCGAGCACATACTCAGCCCGTGGTGGAGCAGAGCTGCAGCCAGAGGTTCAAACAGAGCTACATGGCTTTGCATTTTCTGAGCATTGCCTTAGGAACGCTCTTACGTATTTTGTTTTAATATGGAGAGGACTGTGTCATGGTGAGAGAAAGTCAGTTTCAACAGTCCTAAACAAACCAGTTTGTTTAGTTTCAAAGGATTGGGAGATGGGATGGGACTGGGAAGCACAGGTGGTACCAGGGTACCAATTGCCCACCCTTCGTTTCCCACTGATGCTGAAGAGGTTGCAGAGCAAATACCAACAAAAGGAACAAAGTTTCCAAGGGATGCAAAAAGGAACAGAGAGCTCTTTTCTGAGTAGGAGCGCAAAGTCTCTCTGTCAGACAGTTGCTCCTGTGGACCTTTGGTCTATAGGCTGCTAATTAAGAAACCAGAGGCCTGAAATCACTTGCTTTTATCCCGCAGTTTTTCTCTTGTAAGGATCTCCTGGGGTTCGGTTAGTCAGCACATTGAGGGGATTAGAGAGCCCTGGGAGATACCTTCAGAAATACTAGGGAGCTAATTAAAGCAAGCAAGAGGAGCTGGCTGGAGAAAGTGTTTCACAAATACCCAGGCATTCAAAGGCACAGGCAGAAAGTGCAAGAGAAGGAGGAGGATGGAGCTTTAAAGAGACAAACGTGAGAGACAGTGAAAGAGAGACCACCTGCAAGGAAAAAGAATTATTAGCAACTTTCTTCTTCCCCTGCAGCCATGTTTTCCCTCTAGGTTTTGCCCGCAGGAACAGCACTATACCATTATGGAATTTTTTCCTAAAACAACAGGAATTGTTTGCTCACTTCCAGTCATTAACAACTCTGTTTCTCACATCCAGCTACTGTGTGAGCACACAAGGCAGTGGGAACTGGTAATGCTGCTTTTCCTTTTGGTTCCTGAACATTTCTCATTATAAGATCCTGCTTTGCATAACTTGTTAGAGCACCGGAAAATTTGAAATATTTGGGCTTATATTTTCCTTGATACTTATTTGCTACAGGAAACAAATTAGAGTAAAGTACAAAGTGCCATTGACTATATCTGAGAAAGGTGTCAGAGGAAAATAAATTGGTTTGCTGCTTCATGGAAATATCTGCTGTGATTCATTGAATAGCTCTTGCTATTTGAGTAAGGAACCTGAGATTTGGAGGCAAAATCTCCTTTGTGTCAAATATTTGGCTTTGCCATCCAGTCCACTTCCTCTGAGTTGTAAGCCAAAAAGAAATCCCAGTTCACGTGGCCATCATACAGTCTGTGTCTCTTGGAGCCTTTTTGTCCCCTGCAGTGATAGGGAGGGCAATGCGGAACAGCCAGCCTTAAAGCCAAGGGAGAAAGGGCCTTAGAAGTCCTCAGAGGTTTCAAAGAGCTTCTTGAGTTGGCAACAGTCCTGTAGGCTGGGCAAGAGACCTCCAGCCATCCCCTCCCACCCCTGCCTCTAAGATT
Source organism: Tetrax tetrax (assembly GCA_009806455.1). NCBI lineage: Eukaryota > Metazoa > Chordata > Aves > Otidiformes > Otididae > Tetrax > Tetrax tetrax. The sequence continues at coordinate 243,332 of WHYT01016890.1, forward strand.
TTATTTAGTAAATTGCTGAGTCCCACTGTTGTCTCTTATCTCCAGGGCCAGTCTGCCAAAAAGATAAATGGCCTGGTGGTGTTGCTAGCTGCTCCCTTTGCCCAAGTACTGAGACATGATGGAACTGCTCGAAGCTTTAAAATTAGTGCTTAAAAAAGGTGATGCGGGGGAGGAATGAATGAATGTTGAGAACTGTGGAAAAACACATTGTTTGTGCAAAGTCAAATGCTTGAAAAAAACCAGAAGCAGCTGTCCTCTTCCTCTCACACTGGGATACGAAACCAGTCCACAAGTGGGGCCTGAAGTGGGCTTGAGCCCAGTGCTGACAGTGCCATAGGTGAACCTCAGCTTCAGGGAGCAGAGGAGTTGGCTCACTCCTTTAATAAAAAGTACAGCTGTGACTCAGTAATGCAAGTTAGAGTACTCTTCATGCTGAGAGGGTCCTGGGTGGCAGGGATGATGGAGAGCTGGTGGCAGCAGAAGGTCAGCGAAGCAAACTAAATTTGAGAGGAAGGGTTCACTCTGGAGAGGCTGAGAGAAAACAGCAATCATGGCAGTTAGCAAAATAATAAATAAGCCCTCTGTTTTTCGTGACAGAAATGGTCATAGCTGAGCAAATGCCTAGCAATGGGCTGTCTGATGTGAATGATGGATAGAGAGAAGAACAAGGCTAGATGAGGTTTCATGAGTAAAGCAAATACATAAAAGCAACCACTTGGCAGGAGAGCTGTGATGAGTGGGATATTTGGAGGTGTTTCTCTGAACACATGCCCCTTAGCAGGGAGAGGCTCTCTGCTCATAACAAGCCCATGGAATTACAGATTAAGGGAGGAAAAAACCCTCTGGGTCGACTTTTGTAAATTATTTTGGGCAGAAAATAGAAATAGTAAAAAAAAAGACAGCTTTCACCCTACCATTTTCAAACTGGAACATTTTGACTGTTTCAAAATATACCGTTTTCATTTCAAAATGGACTTAGATATTTGAAGAGTAGAAATAATCACACAATTCAAGCTGAAGTGAAGAGGTTTTGTTTTGCGCCAGGCAAGTGCTGACCGTCAGCTTTAACCTTTGTGAGGCTTGGAGAATGGCTGAGGGCTGGAGGAGGTGCTGATTCATACACAGGAAACATCTATTTGTAATAAGACCAAGAATTAACTAGCTTTGCCCCCTGAAATTTTGCCACAGAATATTGTGGGTTTCAAAGGCAAGTGGGCAGACAAACGGAGAATGAATCCATGAAGGGCTATTAAGTACAAAAACATCAATAGGCAACAGCAAACTGAAAATGCTTGGGAAAATAATAACTAAAGTACTCACTCTGTTCTTATAGACATCTCTTGGCATGCACATTAACCACTTTGAAGACAGAAACTTGGGTTACCTATACCTTTGGTCTGCCCCATAATAGCTGTTTGTGTGTATCATAAACTAAAACCAAAGATGTTCTTGTTTCATTCCTTTATTTCTAAGCCCGAATTGAGTCATGAGGTGAGTCATTGCTGCTGCTGTTCCAGCTCCTGCCACGATCAGACCCAGTTCCCACTGACCTCGCTCCTTTGCCTCACTGCTCCTTCAAAGTTTCATCTCTTATAGCAGAACTTGTACAAGTAATTTAGTTTTTCTCCAGTGCTTCTTTCGTCTTGCACCACTGCTGGCATGAGTATTTATGAGCCATCACTGGTGGGTGTGGGAATGCTCAGCAGCATTCCAGGAGCAGCACCATGCTTGCAGGTACCCATGGAGGTGAAATCTGCAAACAAGGAGCTGAGATTTCAAAACTTCCAATTTTTGATCCAGCCAGAGCTAATTTCCAAATCCCACTGTTGAACTTTTGCCCCAAAGGCTCCCAAATCTGTCATCTTCATCTGCTACTGGAATGGTAAATTTTTTGGTTCGGCAGCCAAACAGAGCACGCAGGGAAACAAATAGATTTCAGAGGAAATGAAATATATTTTCTGGAGTTATTGGCAAAATACACAAAAACCTCTTTTTGCAACAAGATACACGTGCTGTTTGACCCAAAACATCATGCTCTGATATGCCAGTAGCTTACTTAGCCCTTTTCTTTAACTCTCCTTTTTCACTTGCAATATAAGGACATTTTTTTTCAGCAAATACTGTCTTCTACCTGAAAAAGCAAAGGAGCCCACTTTGAAAAAGCTGGAATTAAGCCTCCTCTCACGCAGTGACAGGCAGGGTGAGGAGCTGCTCCCCGGAGCCCTGGAGTTGCGCCGAGCCCATGAACGAGCCAGAACGCCGCGTCGCTGCCTGCACCTCACCTCCTAGCGCTCTGCTCTGCTCATCAGGGGATGCAAATAGAAAACCCGCCAGTTGAGATTCAGGGTGTTATCTAAAATTGTTATCTCTCCATCCTCCTAGTCCCCAGGACCTCATTTGCTGATGACAAGACTTTAATGAAAAGCTGTACTCATCCCTTTTGTTATGATTAAAGAAATGGCGAATAGTATTGTACCCTGCTGCAGCACCGTTCTGGCATGGTAGGGTGGAACAGGGGGTGGCAAGCATTCTCCTGCCCTTGTATCAGACTCTGTGATGAAACACTGGAGGGAAGTTTTGATAAGCTCTGGTGGCTGCAGCAGAGGACAGATGGCATGACACGATCTGTAAGAGAGTTGGACTCGTGTAGCGCGTAGCACTCACACTGGTTCATGTGGGTAAGGGCAGAACTTCCTCTTAAACAGAGGGTGAGGTTATTTCTTATCCTGTTCACACACAGAAGTGAGTATACAGCCTCACGTGTGGTATTTCTTGTTATCTTCTTTCCACCTTCGTGGGGTGGGGGGTTCAGCTCACTGCCTGGATCTGCAAGGTTTGCCGGAGACTCGCACTGATAACTTGACCTTTTTTGCGAGGCTGCTTGCTCGTGTAGATCCCCAGTGGTGTGAATAACTCAGAGCTCTGGTTTTGGGCTTCCCTACTAGGAGACTCTGCATGGTTCAAGCCCTGCTCCCCTTGAAGTCAAGTCCTAGTGAGTTATACGTTCTAACTTGGGCTGATGGCCATGTTGACTCTGCAGTGAACGGGGCAACACGAAGTTTATGACATTTTTATTTTCTTTGCCTGCAAATGTCTTAGTTTCTGACCCTTTTGGGACATGGGACATAGAAACCAAGGTATAGTTCATAATGCAGTTCCTCCCTGTGCTTCGACATCAAAAGATTTCACAGAACAAATCTGTTTGATGAGGCAATTCCAGTCCTCCAAAGGAACTGTAATTCAGTAACCAAAATTCAGTCTTGTTTAGGCAGCTGTTATTCTGAGCAAACTTTTGATCACTGCCTTTATGACATTGTAATTTCAGCAAGAGCATGGTCAATATATGGCTGTGCAACAAAATACCATAGCATTACAAGTAATAGCATTGTAAAAAGTCTTCTCAACACCCGAACCTTAATGCACAGCTACGGTAAGTTCAGTCGTTACAGTACCCATCACAGCAGCATGGTAGCAGGCCAAATTACCAGCATTCATTAAGTGCTACCAAGAGACTTACAAGCAGTAGAAAACAGAACAGAACAGATGTCTTCAGTGGTGAAATCCCCCCCACGCCGAGGACAACACAAGCTGGCTCTGAATGCTGGGCTGGAAGGCAGTGGTGAGGGCTTAAAATCATCTCTATCATGTCAGACTCAAGATCTGCCCACATTTTATCAAAGTCAATACTAGAGGTCTAAAGGCCAGCATATATGTGAAGTGATGGTTCCCCAGCTTATCCTGCTGTCCAGTAACTCATACCCTGGGGACATCCCAAGCCAGAGGTGGGGTCTTTGTAGTTCATAAGCCTTGACCATCTTTTTCCATCCAAGAATTTACCAAGGAGCTCTCTGAGCCTTCATGTATCTGCGTCCACATCCTCTTGCTTCTACTTCCCAAGCAGGGCAAAATCATCCTTTCAACTAAACTGGGGGCTTCCACCCACCTTCCCTCACCTCTGCAATCCTGGGTGTCAGCTGAGGGGGATACTGGATTCAACTGGGAGGTGAAGGAGCCTAGGTGAATGCATAGCTAACAGGTAGAGAGTCTCTCCTTGATCATGGTGGTTGTTAAAATATCCCCAGGCGCTGTCTTAAAAGGAGACTCTTCAAAGGGCCAGAAGGGCAAAATCCATCAAGGGAAGCTGATAGGACATAGAATAGTCAAATTCTCTTTTGAGTCATGCAGGGGAACAAGGTTTGATAACAATCAGAGCATTTGCAGTCTCTCTCAAAGGATTAGAAATGTCAGTCAAACCCAAGGCAGGAAGGTGTTAGTGAAAATAAAATTAGAAAAAAGTAAAATAAAATAGAAGGGAATAAAAGTAGATAGAGACTGCTCTAGAGAAGTTCGCTAAGTGCTTTCATTGACTTCCTCTTTGAATTGTGAACCGAGTCCAAAGTCTATATGGTTTTGAGAAACCATTTCCTTACAGAAAGCACAAATAGCAACTAAGAGATGCTATTCTAAGAAGCACTTGTCACTGTATTCATTCCAAGTTGCAAGTGAGTTGTGCCAGGATTTTTTTTCCAGCCCTGCTAATTCTCTGTCAGCTCTATCCTTCTAGGTATCTAGCTCAATCTCAGACTGTGAAAGCATTTAAGAAATTGAAGGGTTTTCATTCTTAAAAAAGGCAAGAATACAAGTATGAAAAATATAATCTGGGAGTGGATGTAATAACATTCCTGCAGGCGTTCAAGCCAAGAAAACGCCTTCCGATGAAATCTGTCCCACCCTAGAGTGGCTCAGGCTTAAAGAGGATGCAATTAGGTATAGGAGTTGTGCTGCCCTTGGTCCCAAAAATGGACTTCACCAGCTTAGGACTAGTCAACACCACTTTTTGAAGGAAAATTTGTTTCCAACCGAACTAGGTTTTTCAAATGACTAGACACTTCTAGCAGAAAACATTATTACCACCACAGCCACCCAACGCAGGCAGGACAGCAGCAACCTGCAGCACAGGGACGGTAACTCCCAGTGCAAATTTAGTGGTTTCCCTATCAGTCTTAAATGTATGTATATTCAAATATTTGAACACAATATACAATTTCTTTCAGAAGTTAAGAAAAAAGTTGAGCGGCTAGTTTTAGCAAGCCATAAGGAGAACTTTGAGCAAGAAACAACAAAATACTGCATATGTAACAGTGTAAATGTATATCTAATATGCATTAAAAGTTATAATAATTATATAGATTAGTTGATATTGTACATGTCATAATATAAATATATAAATATTGATATTATACATGTGATAATATAAAGATATTTAGATAAATAACCATATATACAGTGATATAAATCAATATATATTTTTATATGCAGCAGAGAGCTAGGATTTCTGAGTCACGTCAGCATCACTCCTTGTTCTTCCGGAGCAGGGATGATCATAGGCCACAGCCACATCAGGCGATCCCCGTGCCGGGTTTGCGCTGAGCACCTCCAGCCTGTGAGAAGGAAGGCACACCGACACGTGTGCAAACAGACACATGCACACTGTGCTCTCTGCTGGGGATTCAACTTTGATTTTCACCTGTTTGCTTTAATATAAAGTAAAAGGTCATTTTAGAGTAGCGTTCCACAGGATTCACTGTTTATTCTCAGTTGGAGATGCAGCATGTCTCTTGTTTGACATTTTCACAACAAATTAGGTTCCTCAGACACCTTTTTAGGATGCAAAATGATTAATATCTAGCACAACTCTGAAATATAATGAACTCTGCCTATCACTCCTGCATCTCCATCTCCGTGGTTTTAATGTGTTTCTCTTCAGGGCAGCTCTGTGGTAGGGCAGACCTTCCTACCCTTGTTTGAGGGGGTTCACAGACTTCAGAACTTAAAGAGGATTCTCTCATTTATTTTAAACAGCCCACACCTTTAAAAACATCCTTCTCTCCAGCACCTGAATGTAGACAGGACTAGAGCAGTAGTACACGTTGAAAAACTCTTCTACATCATTTCCTCCCACAATGTTCCCTACATCCACCTACACCATCCTCTAGTTCTGTCAAATTTCTTTGAACATGGTCAGGAGTCTGAACAGGTGAGGAGACACCCAGAAATAGGGTGATTCCACATGACTGAATTTCCTTAGGAAACCAGCCCGAGAACAGCAGGGAGCGTTTCCATGCTCCAAGAACGAAGAAGAAAAGATCAATAGCAGCACAAGCAAACAGCACAGGAAGCAGCAGAAACCCGAGGCATGGCAGAAATTGCCATCCAATCTTAGAAAGTCTGTAGAAACTCAGCAGCTTCAAATGCACCTTGGAAAAATGGGAATTCGTCTTATTGAAGGGATAAATGATCTGGCTGAGGGAACGGCTCTGGAGCAGAGAGGCCAGGGTGGGATGCAGGATGCAGGTGTGGCAGGACGCACTGCTGAGGGTGCGTCTGCCCTTCCTTCTGGCTTGTCTCCAGCCTGGATCCAGGCAGCACTGGAATAAGGAGTCATGGTTAGGGCAATCGTGTGTTGAAGGTTAAATTGTGCTGTTCAGTGATGAATAACTTATTTTCTCCGTCAGGCACGTAAGCAGAAGGAAACTAGAAGTGAGCTAACGTGGAGCAGCCCACAGCAGTGACAAGTAGTGTGGCTGGTCAGAAAAAAATGTTTCCCAGCAGTGATATTTAGCAAGCCATCAGATTGCAAGGAAGATTTCAGTGTTAACACCATTTTCTGTGGGAGGAAAATCAGAAAGTTTGGCCCTGTCTTTCTCACCTTGTTTCAGGGAGATTTTGGCATTCATGGTTCAATGCTGGACCTCCGCAACATCTTGATTCCACCTACCTCACCTGGGTCATCGGGGCTCCTTTGTTTTTTTATCTTGATGGTGGCTTCTGGACCAGAAATGTTTTGCTCCCAGGTTGGAGGACACGCTCACATGAGACATGTCCCCTGAAAATGATGGAGCAGTGGCCATTCCCACACTGAGATCTGAGTCTTCGTCCCTCAAACAGGCAATGCTGCTGGAACAAGAGGAAGGCAGGGAGCACAGGAATTGAAGTGAATTCCCCTCTGGGTCTATTTGCATGTCCTTGACAGGTTTTCATACCTCATGGCTATAAATAACTCTGTAGGGTGCACTACAGCTGGGAATTAGACCAGGTAGTGGCCAGGACAATGTTTTTTGCAGTGGTCAGAAAAAGATCCCTTCAAAAAATCCACTACTTGCTTCTGATGGAGCAGGTTAAGACCTTACTGGTTTTCAGTGCCTCTGGGAAAGCGTAGCAAAGAGAGAGTTACTGGAAATGTTGATGGGAGCTGGTAGGAAGGAATCCTGCCAGAAAATGGCTTCGAGGAGAAAGTCTTCCAGGCACATCGGTCCCTGGTGCTGGAGCACAGGGCACTGCAAGCACGGCATCATTATTTTGTCTGGCTACAGACAGAAGTCACTTGTCTTATTCTTTTTTTTTTTTCACTTTTAGAGGGAATAAGGGGTTTTTTTACTACACAAACGAGGGTCTGTCTACCAGGGGGAGATTCACAAAAGCTCATCAAGATTAATTCTTAAAATGGGTAAATGAAAGCACATTAAACAACCTATGTAGACACACTCATTTGGAATTAAAGGGTCCATAATTAAGTTTTACTTAATTCACTTTTGAAGTAACTTGAGCCAAATTGAATTAAGGCCACTTTAATTTTAAATGAAAGTATCCAGACCTGGGTTTAATGTCATTTAACTAATCCACTTGCAATTCACACCATTAGTTAATTTTGGATTAATTTCCCCCTTGTAAGCAAGCTCTTAAACAGACAGCAGGAATGCAACTTATTTTCCCTTTTCTGTCTGGAGAGGGAGCAACAGAACATCTCTCCCCCTAAAAAATGCTTCTGCTCTCTGGAGTTTAACCCCTTTTCATGCAGTTTAACCCTTTTCTGTCATCCCTGAGGTGAGCCTGACCCAGGGTGTGCCAGATGTCTGCTGTGACATCCTCAGCTGAAAGGAGACAGGGAAGTTCCTCTGAAGGTGCTTCTGAAACATCACTGGTGTCCACCTCACAAAAACATCCCCTCTTGCAGGTTTTTCAAGCTCACTTCCAGGAGAAGGTTTTACATCAGGTAAATAAATTTGGCAACAGGCTCTGGGAAGAAGGATTTTTGGCCTCATTTGAGGGGGGCAGGATACAGGCAGATTTTTTGGTAAAATAGAGCAGATTCCAAAGGACTTTGGCAAACCCAGGAGAGATGCCAGGTGCTGCATAGTGGGACAGGAAGGACTCCAGAGGACAAGCTCTGTTTAATTAAAGCCATTTTCAAAAGCTGCAAAGGTCAGTATTAGGTGCCCTGAACTGCAGCAGTAGCGTGATGTTGGTGGTGGTTTTCTGGGTTAATTAAAATAAGGGATCTCTTCGGAGTTTATGATGATGACAAGTCATTAATGGATCAACCAGCAAATGAACAAGCAATTGTGGGGCTGGAAGCACTGGAGAGAAGAAAGCGTTTGCAATAGAGGGCAAGGGTCAGCATGGCTAATGAAGATGGCAGATACCCAGATCTTGCTGCTTTTGGTTTGAACTACCGTGGTTCAAATGTAGTTCAGATCACGCCAAGTCTCTTAAGGATTTAAGTAACCCTACTGTAGGGCACATAAACCCCTGGCAGCCTGGGATTCACCCGCAAAAGGACTGTGCTCCCATCAGTAATAGCAGCACGACAGCTTTTATTACTGCAGTTTGCGGTGCACATTATTTGTTCACATAAGCTTTGAAAAAAAGATCGTCCCAAATAAAGAATCACAGGATGGTTTGGGTGGGAAGGGACCTTCAAAGCCCATCCAGTCCAACCCCCCTGCAAGGAGCAGGGACATCTCCAACCAGATCAGGTTGCTCAGAGCCCCGGCCAACCTGGCCTGGAATGTTTCCAGGGATGGGGCATCCATCACCTCTCTGAGCAACCTGGGACAGTGCTCTACAACCCTCAGTGTAAAAAATTTCTTTTAGTGTAAAACCATCACCCCATGTCCTACCACTACAGGCCTTACTTAAAAGTCCCCTTCTTTCTTATAAGACCCCTCTTTTTAGAAAAAAAAAAAAAAAAAGAAAAAACAGTCCACTTCCAAAAACATTTTGAAAGTCAAGTGGTTCATCTTTCTCAAGGGACTACCAGATCTGCGCTTTGCTTGCAACATCTCCCCATAAAGTCACCTCTGTGCATCTGCCCGGAGCACCAGTAAGGTCCTCTGCTCTGTGTCCACCTTGGTGGCACAGGGCAGGAATAAGTAGCTCATCTAGGCATTCTTTTTCTGGAGTGAGGTTCAAGAGGACACTTCACCAAGAATAAAGCTGGCAATTAAGCTCGTAGGTCTTTCATGGGAGAGGAGAGCTTTCCTAGGCATGAATTCAGAAGCTGCCTTTCTTTTCAGCCACAAGCCAGAGCAGTTGAATTGAGGAATCCTGCCAGAGAGGTGCCTCCGCCCTTCCCTACAGCACCTTTGATTTCCTCAAACTCCGCTTCCAGAAGGCGCCTTCCCTGGCAGTGCCTCCGGGCAGGCCCATGGCTAAGGCTAGTTAGAGTTTCATTTTGCAGGCATTTGACTTTTTCCAGCAAGATGAGGGAGAAGACACATTTTGTAAAAATATCGTTTAATCAAAAGAAAATAGGTTTTTATGGGAAAAGAAGAAGAAAAAAAAAACCCCTCTGGTGAGACGGAATATTTTCAACCAGGCTAATGATAACTATCCTGTAGCTCCCTAAATCTGGCTCCCTGCCTTTCGCGTAAGCAGTGAATGGGAAGGAACTCCTGCTGTCAGCATTTTACTTCATTTGTGACCCACCACCTTTTTTTTCAAATAAATTCCCATAGAATTATCTGAAGTGTGCAGAGAGCAAGGGGGGAAAGGAATTCAGGCTTGGAGGATAATGCAGAAGTTATTTCAGCTGGAAGACCGAGTGCATTGCACCCATTTAAAATCCATTTAAAATGGTGAAAGAGGTGTTTTGAACTCAGTGGGAAGGTGATGACTGATTTGAATTTGCGATCACATGCCCTGTTCCCACGAAAGCCTCTCTGGAAAATAAAAGTCCCCAGAGAGATCTCGCGGGACGTGGCAAATGGTACAAATCAAAGCCGACTGAAGGTGCGACACAGGTCTTGCCAAAGAAGAGGTTCTGTTCCCCCATAGCCCTCAGCTGCCCGCATCAGCCCTTTTTGCCACCTTGGTTTTCCTGTCTGTGAAATGGAGATGGTAAATAATACAGACTCGTTTTTGTGACTGACCTGAGCTCTCTGGATACAAACTGTTAGTAATGGCAAATACTCTTGAAGGTAGTTAAAGGAACATAGATAATTCAGTTTGTTTTGTACCGTGGCTTATTCATGCTGCTTGTATACACATATAGATGTGTTTCTGTTTCTTCTTAAGATTCATTTCCTTTTTAAGTGCGTGTGAGAAGAGCCCAGGGTTCAGCTATACATCTCTTGTTATTGATGGTTTTTAAAAGTAAATGAGTGTATGCTGTTATGATTCTCCAGCGCAGGAAAGCAGCGCTCTGAGCGCGCATGACTCCGGGAGCCTTGCCGTGTTTATATCCCTTAAGAGATATGTCTTTGTTTTCTGAGGCGCAGAGAGCATCTTCTCCGTTTCACAGCACACTGAGGATTAACACCCAACCTGTAAAATGCATTGTATTTCTACTGTTAATCTGTCACATAAAAAAAAAAAAAAAAAAGAACAACAACAACAACAAAAGCTTCACTCCCCTTCACTGACTTTCCATGTCAGTGGCTTTTTTAGCACTTTTGGAAGATCTAGTATTTCCAGGAGATGGGTGATGTCCTCAGGAGTCTCCAGGCTGCAGCAAGGGTGATCCAAGCTGCAGCAAGGGTGATCCAAGCTGAGTACAACCTTTGTTTCACACTGTGCCCTAAAAGACAGACTCCTAGCAGCGGAGGACAGCCTTTGTCTGAGGAAGCCAGGCCTGAAATCTCCGCTCTTCCAGTACAAGCTTCAATAAATGAGTTTGTGCTACAGTTCACATGTGCGAGACGAGGATCACAGACTCCCCCCAGTCTCACCAGGGCTTTCTGTGTGGCTTGGATGTTAGGACAAAATAGGGTATGTAAATAGATAAGATGAGGAGAAAATGCAAGCCCCAGCTGTTTCTTGTTTTTGAAAGAAGAATGCCTCCAGCTTAGGAACCAGCAAAAAGTTTGTAGCATTTTATATGAGCCTGGATTCCCATGTGGGGTTTGGAGTGAATTTTACATAAAGTTTGTCTGGAAATATTCCAGCCTGCGGCTGAAAATAAAACTCCGCAAAGGTACCCGACCTCGGTGACTCAAATCCAATCCCAGGCTGAGATTTTTCAAAGCTGCAGAGGAAAGCTGGATGGCAGCATTCACATTAATTTTAATAAGAATTGGGCACTCAGATCCTGGGAGTGCGGGGGCTACCAGCCTTGAAACCCGTACAAGCCCCAGCCGAGCAGGACAGCGTTTCTGCAGAGCTGACAGCTCTGAATACCTGCTGGGGCCAGCAGAGACTTGGCGTGGCACACAACTGTATGCACACAAGCACCTGCTCCCGCAGCATCGCCACAGCCTCCAAAAGTGATGGGAATATTTTTTAACCTGTACATTTTGAGGTGGGCTGGGGTTTTTTTGCCTACTAGGAAGCAGGGATTATCTGCAAAATATGTTCGTACGGCTAAGTGAAAGCTATAAACATGCAAATTCCAGTTCAGCAAGTTTTTATGCTGATTGCTAGACCTCTCCTGTGAGCAGATCCTAGCAGCATATAGCTCGATGCTTATGAATTGCTTAATGAGCAAGCTTCAGCCCAGTGTTTATGGCAATGCTGAGAGATACTCTCATTATCAGGTGATGAAACTCAGGTTTAGAGGTTCAGACAGACCGTTTCTTAATTCAGGTTTTTAACTCAGACTTGCACAAGCAATTATAATACTGGTGAGCAGAAAACCTCCGTAAGAACCTCACATGGCCACAGTCTCTCAATGTGAGGTTTCCCAATGAAATTTTATGAGAACTTCATCAGGGTTTTTTGGCTCAATTTTGGTGCTCCTGTTGCCCTCCGTGACCAGATGGACATATGTCACAGCTGGCACCCACTTAAGGCCGTAGTAAGGGATCCAGTAGTGCCTTGCACTCGGTTCCTGCGTCCTGCTCGATTCAGGAGAGGTCCTCAGCCACATCCCTTCAGTGTCCAGATTCATCATCAATAAATGAGTATGGCGGCTGTTACTTTTTCATTTGTAGATGAAAAGGCAAAAGGGAGATAGTAGCAAGTACGCCTGCAAGTAAAGCTCACCAAAGGTTTTCAAACTCATGAATACTCAGCACCTGAGATACACTTGAACATTTAATGAAGGGTCTGGCCTGTTCTTAAATCCAAGTCTGTCCAGGCCCTCTTAAGATTAACTCTCCACTTTTCTCAGGTGATTTTTTTGAATATGATTTAATAGGAGGAAATAGCAATGAGATATTCCTCTGGACAACAAGAATGGCCTCAGTAGACACGTGGGTCAAAGCTGAAATTCAAGTTCTGCCTGGAGGCTTCAGGGTGCTGCAGCTAGCCCGACGATGCTCCCCTCCTCTACAAACCTTGATGTCGCGTGGGGATAGGCCTGGGCTGGGGCTCTGGAGATGAGAGCCTTCGTGCCAGTCTTGTCCTGTGTATCTTCTGTAATTGAGACAAGTTCCTCGGGCATTGTCATCATTCAGGTGAGCCATCTGTGTGATGCTCGTATCTCAGTTGATGTCTCTGAGCAGCTGCATTTTCATTCAGATGTGAACCTTTTGAGTCTCCAAGGCTTGATGGAGTATTGCAACCAAGGGATTAAGGCCAGGTTTGAAGTGGTTTCTGGCCACACTTTTCCATGTGGGTCACACGCTGGGTTCCCATTGCTGGTGGCAGGTCTGAGCATCTCCCAGGGATGCTGGTGGACGAGAGGCTCAACATGAGCCGGCAATGTGCCCTTGCGGCTCAGAAGGCCAACAGCATCCTGGGCTGCATCAAGAGGAGCGTGGCCAGCAGGTCAAGGGAGGTGATTCTCCCCCTCTACTCTGCCCTGGTGAGACCCCACCTGGAGTACTGTGTCCAGTTCTGGAGTCCCCAACATAAGAAGGACATGGACCAGTTGGAGAGGGTCCAGAGGAGGCCACGAAGATGATCAGAGGGCTGGAGCACCTCTCCTACGAGGACAGGCTGAGAGA
>WHYT01016890.1:265895-301633 GCA_009806455.1 Tetrax tetrax
TGGACAGTGGGATAGAGTGCACCCTCAGCAAGTTCGCCGATGACACCAAGCTGTGTGGTGCCGTCGACATGCTGGAAGGGAGGGATGCCATCCAGAGGGACCTGGACAGGCTGGAGAGGTGGGCCTATGCCAACCTCATGAAGTTCAACCAGGCCAAGTGCAAGGTCCTGCACCTGGGTTGTGGCAATCCCAGGCACAAATACAGACTGGGCGGAGAATGGATTGAGAGCAGCCCTGAGGAGAAGGACTTGGGAGTGCTGGTGGACGAGAGGCTCAACATGAGCCAGCAATGTGCCCTTGCGGCCCAGAAGGCCAACCGCGTCCTGGGCTGCATCAAGAGGAGCGTGGCCAGCAGCTCTGCCCCTGGAGTACTGCATCCAGTTCTGGAGTCCCCAACATAAGAAGGACATGGACCAGTTGGAGAGGGTCCAGAGGAGGCCACGAAGATGATCAGAGGGCTGGAGCACCTCTCCTATGAGGACAGGCTGAGAGAGTTGGAGCTGTTCAGCCTGGAGAAGAGGATGCTCCGGGGAGACCTGAGAGCGGTCTTCCAATACCTCAATGGGGCCTACAGGAAAGATGGGGAGAGGCTGTTCAGTAGGGCCTGTTGTGATAGGACAAGGGGTAATGGGTTTAAATTAGAAGGAGGTAGGTTTAGATTAGATATTAGAAAAAAATTTTTTACAATGAGAGTTGTAGAGCACTGGAACAGGTTGCCCAGAGAGGTGGTGGATGCCCCATCCCTGGAAACGTTCAAGGCCAGGCTGGATGAGGCCCTGAGCAACCTGATCTAGTCAGGGATGTCCCTGCTCCTTGCAGGGGGGTTGGACTAGATGACCTTTGAAGGTCCCTTCCAACCCTAACCATTCTATGATTCTATGATTCTATGATTCTATGCAGGGAGAAAGCACCAAGAGCTGGAGGAGCTCAGTCTAAGAAGAGGTCGATTCCTGGTTGGAGTAAGCTGCCCAAGATTAGAGTGGGAGCTGCGGCCAAGGAAATAGCTGAATTGTGGTTTTCAAAGCCTGAGCTAATACCTTAACAGAGCATCTTTCCTCGTGCTGGCACTTGCTAGGGTCAGGTTATGTGGTACAAACTGCTCCAGCAGTTCTGATACAGCGCTTACTGGAAAGCCACTTTTCTTGCCAAAAATGCTTCTGCTTGGATGTCAGTACTCATTTGCCAAGTTGTGTTGCCTTTAGATGTTGCTCATATACTTATCAAAGTCATTTTCCCTGGAGCTTTCAATCAGATAGCCCTATGCTGAGCAAACAGGAGGAGACACTCCTTAAGTCCTCAATTACATTTCTTTTCTCCTCTTCAATTCCAGCACAGACAAGAGGTGATAATACCGAATCTTTCAAATATTTGATATACAAAGAGAAGAGCTTGTTAAAACGAGACCAATTAATGCATTTTTAATCCACATTTAAACACATGCAAAGATTCAGAATACTAATGCTGTCATTTAAATTCCGAGCGGGGAGGGCTGGCGCACGAGGCTGCATATCTTTCAATCTCTGCTTTCCTGCCTTGTTTGAATCAGGCAAGGTCGACTAGGCACCGCTGCTTGTAATAAAAAGGCGTATTGAGGCTCTCTCCATTTTTTTTTAATCACCTGACAGTGCTCTTGCAGCTACTGATCATGTTGTTATTTTTTTTTTTCCCCTTCTTCATCTTTGTATTCCCGAAGTTCAAGGATGTTTTGAATCCCCCTGGGTACGCCTGCTGCTAGGAGAAAACAACCACACAAAACGTTTGAGCTTCTAATGTTTCCTTAATGGTACAACACGTTTGCTTCCAACTACTCCTCATGCAAATTGATCAAAACCTTGATTTTCCATCTCCTCATCATCCCTGTTGACACAGCAGATTGTTCAGGTGGGCCACGAGCCTAGGCAAAGGTCATTTATTTGAGGCATTGCTTGTATTCCTGTTGGGCGCGGATGCCCTTGCAGCCTAACTTTCTGCTTATATAAATTTTTTGGCGCAAAGAGTTTACTGCATACATGGAAAAAGGGGAAGAGAGAAAACAAAGTTAATGTAGTCACCAGTGCTGACTGCATCGTTGCGTAGGAAGCGACCACCTGCCAGCTGAACTGCGGGAACAAATCGCGTGTGCTTCTGTAGGGATGGCGTTGCCAAATGGGATGCTAATTAAGGAGAGCAGATATCTGTTTTAAAGAAACGTGTTTCGCTTTGATGCAGGTAGGAGTGTGCACGTGGCCAGGGGTGGAGATGCAGCTGATAACTCGTGTTTCACAGAGTCTTGACCACTTCTGCCAGAGCAGTGCACCTGAAGATGATGGGAGGTGTCACGGAAAACAGGTGGAAGTGGGAAAAGCAGCCGCATCCCTTCAATCCAAGCCAGTCCCTCAGGCCATATTGTCTCCTGCTGTGGTATGGGATATTAGTGGGAGAAATGAGGATGCCTAGGAGTCATTTGCCAAAAAAATTTTCATCATAAGATGTTGATTCATCAAAGTCAGAATATTTCAGAGTGAAGGACCAATTTCAGTAGATTTTACATTTGGGGAAAAGTGGAGAAAACTTTTTAAAATTATCAGTAGGTCACCGTGACTCCTAGAAATGGAACTATTATATTTTGCTTCAAATTTGCTTTTTGCTTTGAAATGTAAGTTCAGCTACAGGACAAAAAGAAAGATTGAAATGGAAATGAAACCTTTGGAAATTACCAAACTGAAATGTTTCTGTGAAACCAGACAGGGCTTTTTTTTTTTTTTAAATTACTTTGTAAGAGTCTTCATTTTTTGAGCCTTACTTTAGATTTTCAGCTTTTGTAGGACAGGATAGGGTAAAAACACTTCTAAAATCCAGAAAACTTTCTGTCTACAGGGAAAATGTTGAGTGTAACATCATAGAGGGAGCGCAGAAGGGGCTGCTTCTCCAATCCAAACAGACCTACCTGTAAGGACACCCCTTTCAATCAGTACCTCCTGCTTCCCTGAGATGAGTGATTATCCTGTATTTAGAGCTTTGGCCTTGAACTTGCAGTAGGGGATGGTGTCTCTTAGGTTTTTACCCTTTTCTTAATTAAGAAGCTGTATTAAATATTCAGAAATTCCGCTCTGTGACTTTCCTGGGAAGCACAAGGACATCCTGGAGAGACAAATCACTTTCTCATTAACACCTAGCCAGGCCACCACTCTCCTTTCCCTTTTCTCAGTCCTGGCTCTGGTCCTCCAGGGCCACTAAACTGCCAGAGAGGTGCAGGGAGGGTTTTTTTTGTGAGCTGGTGGAAATGCCACAGGGACTTCCATTGACTCCGATTCGCACCACCTAAAAAGTTGTCTCTTTGGGCATGGGAGCAAAGGATGCAGGAGGAAAGGATGCAGAATCAAAGCTATGGGAAGTTGATGCTGACTCTTTTCATGCATCCATAGGGTGGTTTTATGCAGGAGAGGCTTATGAAAAACAGGAGGAACTCAGAAATACCAGCCTGAGCATCATCAGCGTGGCAGACACCCCAAAAAATGACCGCTCTGCTGTACAAGAGATGGCCAGCGCATCCCTCCTTGTGTGCTACTTATCACCAGCATCCTAACAAGTCTCTGTTGATTGGAACCATTGACATTGCTGCGGCATCCGCAAGCGGAGAGCAAGCTCGATGCGTCCACACAGGGGGAGCAGACGGCACACTCGCGGCACAGCGCCTGTTTGGGGTGATTTATTTACTGCCAGGGGCTGGATCAAACTGTTCTTTCCCTTTTGTTTCCTGGTTTGTTTTCTGTTGGGCCCTGTCAGTTCTCCAATACTGAAGAAACATTTTTCAGTTAAGCAGGGTCCCTGACCTCCTGCATTTAATTACTAATCAGAACCACACGGGCCATCAGCAAAGGTGCTGAAAAGAAGGTCTTTATTGGCTTTTTGCTCATTTTTCCAAATAAGTGTTGGATCCTGGAGGTGATAGGTGCTAAAAGTTGCTGTCATGGGGGATTTTTTTTTTTCATTAAAAAGAAGAAAAAAGAACCTCATAGATCTTGTTTTTCGAAAGAGAGATTGAGCAACCATAGACCTCAATTTCTTGTGCTGCTTCTAGCAATCCCCAGGCAAGGGATGGGCCAGGGATTACCACCCCCATAGACTAGAACACTAAGCATTTCCACATCCAGGACAGGCAGCCGAGGTGTCCTGGCTTTTCCACCCCCTTTCGTTGTTCCTCGTGCAGAGCTGGGTCTCTCGGGAGCCTGGGGCAGCATGGCAGCTTGTCCTTTCTGGGGCCAAAAGGACAGCGAGCAGCCAGTCCTGTGCCATTAGCAAACCCACACCATCTGTGCCTCATTAGTCTTTCCTAACGAGCCCAAATAAAGGCTTGCTGGTCTCCATAATGGTGATGTGCAGAGGTGGTGGCAGCTGGGATGGAGAAGACAAGTATTCAGGCTCTGCAGGAAGGTCTCAAGGCTGCCTCTGTGCTTTTTGTTTCCTGCTAAGAAAGGTGGGAAATGGGAAAAGCTGTGTCATGAGGTGTTAAGCAATTTGGCTTTGGAGAATAAATATTTTTGGCTGTGTTTTGAGCTTGTTTGCTGTGAGGAATCTGGGTGTTTGGTGCTTAGGGAGTGTGGCCTGAGAAGGGGTCACTGTGGCTCGGTTGAAAACAGTATATATGTAAGAAGGTTAATGGTGCAATAAGGGAACTTCATTTTAAGTTCTTTAGACTATCAAATTTAAATGAGGAATGTGACAGCAATAGGTCTAAGGCAGGTGTGCATTCAATATGAAAGACTGATGATTGAAATGCTTCTTTCTCTCTTTTTTTTTTTTTCCTTTAAAAAAAAAAAATTGTTCTTCCTGAATCCTTCCAAAGCATGAGCTCAGTGGAAGGAGCTTTACAGAGAGGGTGCAATCATGCTGCACTGTCATCTGCTAGCCCAAGGCCAGGCCCTGAGCAGAGCTGCCTCACTGATGTGGGTCCCTGGTGTTTTGTACCCTGGATGTATGGGGGATTTCTATTCCCCCTGTGTGAGCTAGCAAGAAACCAGGTGGGGATGTATTTTGAGAATTTATGAGGGCAAAACCAAGAAACCTGGCTCTTAACAGGTAGTGCCTGGCAGAAAGCATGATTTGGGTTGCAATACTCCAACTCTGTTGCAATACCCTGTGGGACACTGCTCTTAAAGTGTGCTGGGGAACCCGTGCACACTCCATGTGGGTGAGGAATAAACAGTATAGCACAGTGACCGGAGACATTCACCTCCGTGTATGGTGTAGGACACTTGTTTGTCCCCAGAAGAAGCAGATAGGAAACGGTGTGGGAAGTGGCTGGTGTTTCAAAATGTCAGCAGCTGCTGAATGGTTTTCTCTCACAAAGTGTTTGTGCAGTGCTGGGAGCTGTGGGACCTCGGGCTCTGCTGCGGTTCCCAGCAGTGCTGCTCACTGGCGGGTTGTGGACGCATCTCCTGCAGTTCCCTGTCTTGCAGGGATGGGCGCTGACCCCGCAATGTCGGAGCAGTGCATCCGCAGGCGCAAGCCAACACGGGGTGGGGCAAGGCTGAATGCCAGCTGGAGCCCGGCCTTTAGAGCTGGTGGAGTTGAAAGCTGAGGTCTCCCTGCTCTTGCTTCTCTCGATACCTAACCTGAGAGGTCTTAAAAATATATATTTTTTTTTTTCTTCCCTTTGCTAAGGTCAGGGACTTAGCCTTATAGGCAACTTTTCCCTCTTTACTGGTAGCTGCACAGTACTTGAGACACCTCAGTCATTATGTGCAGGTTTGGCCACTCATGATCTCGCATCAGCTGTGAGTCCAGAGCACCGATGCCCTTCTCTTTGCTGATAGAGATAAAAGAGAAAATCCTTCTGGCCCTTCTCTGCAGAAGGGCAGAGGGTCTAGGACACTGGACACGAATCTCATCCTCAGCAGCAGAGCCAGCAGCTCACAGCTTTGTTATCCCAGTGCTGGAGTCAACTAGCTAACGATGACATCCTCCTCCCCTGTCAGCTCAGTTTCTTCTGCTGCTGAAAATGATATGTGGGAATTGAACCCCAGAGCTGCGCTCGTACCCCTGACGTGCAGTTCTTCCGCTGGGCCACCTCCCGCTCCCAGGAGATGGCCTCGGCCACCCGGGCGGCTGCAGAAGCCCTCTCCCTGTGCGGATGTGCAGTGGAGTTTATTGATTGATCCGTGTTGCTGCAGGATGGGGGGGGGGGAGTGGAGGAGGGAACAGGCTTGCGGGAAGGCAGCAATAGCATCTGCTTTGTACCAGGCAGCAAGCAGCGGGGTTATTGTTTGTTAATAGATTGCTTTTGAAAAGCTGCTCATATGGGACCAGGCGAGTTTCAGAGGTAATTAAAACTCTGTCTATGCAAAAGGCAGGATCTGATTATTTCCCTTCCAGAGCAGGCAGATTAAACCAGGAAGGTGTATTTCACCACTTCTAAGAACGCAGGGTTGCTTTGAATGAAGTTCATAATATAGTATATAACAAATAAAACTCTTCAGCTTCTCTTACTTTTTTTTTTTTTAAAAAGAATAACCAAAACTTTTTCTAAACAATCTTCCTCCTTGATTCTTCCTTGGTTTTAAACAGCTCCTGTGAAGCAGGGCACACGTGCACCCATGGAGTACTGTTCTTCCAAAGCTCATTTCTTAGCTTTTAAACCCACTTACTCTCACCTCAGAAGACTTTTCTGCAGCAGGACTTCATCCGTCCTGAAACGGAAAAGCAGTGGTGGGTTGGTAAAGAGGCTCAGAAATAGTAGCAAAGTCTCCCTATCGCCTCTCTTTAAAAAAAAAAGGAATGAAATCAAGTACATTAAACATAATCAGACATTTTGGATCCAGGGTGACGTCTGTAATCTCAAAGACTGGCTGTGAGGTTGTGGTATCACCCATGGGATTCAGTCTCAGCTCCGTTCTCGTCTCTGGGCTCTGCCTGCTCTCCGGGTTGTACAGAACTGACCTTTGTGGTGCTTCAAGGAAGAAGAAATTTGGGTAGAGATTCATAAATCTATGAAGGAGAGAGGGAAGGTAAAAAAGGATGACTTCATCTGAGGTTTTTGGTATTGTTCTTGTTTCCTCATCTGAGGACTGGCTGAAACCTTGGGGCATTGACCTTGGTTGGGAGATATAAGTAGAACTGGCCAGGTGCGTGAGCACTGGGTTGTAGCTGGAGAGAAACCTATCCCATGGAGCAGTGACGAAGCAGGAGGAGACGTCCCTGTGCTTGGGAGTGGTTTCCCCAGTGCCACTGAGACAAGAGGAAAACATCAGCCGTTTCTATTGCCTTGGCCCAGCCTTCGGTTTTGTGCACTGAGATGGGGAGCTCAACACCACTCTTCTCTGGGGGGAAAAAGCCCTGTGCCAGGTCTACATGGGCTGAACCGTGTCCTGCAGGAATGAGGCAGGGGAGGGCTTGGCCGCCCACTTTGGAGCGAGTCCTTCCCTGTGGCGGCTGCATCTCGCTGCCGTTCTGCAATAAGTGATGGTCAATATGTTGGGCTCTGGGGGACCTCAGCAGGCTGAAAGACTCGGGGGACAGGGTTGTAGGAGAGGGGTGGAAAGGGGGGGAAAAAAATTTTAGGGGGGGAAAAACGTCGGTAGCTTAAGCTGTTTTTCCTAGCTGCATGCAGCAGCTCAGAAGCCAGGAGGGTTTGCCTGCAAATCCTGGGAGAAGCTGCCAGCTGAGCCTGTGCCGAGTAGACCAGCTGACTGCGGTGGATTTTCAGAGGCAGAATGGAGATCTGGGTGCAGACCTCCATCTCCTGGATACTAAAGCCTGCCAGCAGCAGCAGATTTTTAGCTGAAAAACAATATGGAAAGAAGGACTGTTTTAGGCAGGGATGTGCCAACAGCATGCTGACTGCTGTCCCTGCTTCCATGCCGAGGTCACTGGGGTTTGTGCAGCTTTTGATCCTCACCTACTATCAGGTGTATAACAGCAGTCTGGGTCAAGTGAGTTTCTGAGGTCTCATCTCTGTTTCTAGTGGAAAAAAAATAATAATAAAAAAAAAAATCTTCATTTCAAAGCTGTGGGGCAGCTTTGTCAGCAGTGCCAGCAGAAAAGGACCAAAGCCTGACTGATGGGATCACAAACCTTTTCCACCCATGGGCTGTGTGCGCCCTCCAGGTTGCACGATGCAGATTCCACAAGTTCTAGATGAGGAGTTGCCCTTGACAATCCTGGCTGCTGGTCCAGTGAGGCTGTGCTTCGCTGTGCAAACTCGTTGTCGGACCTGGATGCCCCTTCTGAAAGAGGTGACTTGATGCAGAAATTACAGGGTGAAATGACACGGCCCTTGTTTGGTAATAGATTGAACGAGCTGACCGTAACAGCCCTTGCTGCTGTAAATCTGCTGGTGGGTGTCATACCCTCACATGTATTTTATGAGCGCACGGGTCTCTTTCTGTGTGCCTAAACTGGGGACATGTGCGCGTACATCCACATATTTTATTGCTGATAGGAAATGAAACCTCAGATTAAAAGACATTAACAAAGATAAAAAGTAACAGAATCGAATTTCAATTGTCTGTGGCAGGAACCCAATTTCCAAATGATAATTACAATAATTAAAAATTCCCTTATCAACTGAAACAAAAATGCTGCACGTTGACAGCCAGAGACGATGAACAAGGCAAGCAGAGACTCCTTGGTGCTGAAATCAATTTTCAGAAGTTCAAACAAGCCCCAGAACAATTCCAGTTTTGTTGGGCTTTTTCCTCCTGGGGGAGGAAGAGACGTTCCCCATCCATGTACGCATATCTTTCTTTTTTTTTTTTTTTCTTTTTGCCTCCCTTGTCCACAAGGTCACATTAGCAGGAACAAAAATGAAAATCTTATGTAAACAAAACTATTTTGCTGTAGAAGTGCAGTATGGGGAAGTTCAAAACCATATCAGGCCTTCCCAGTTTGGGCTGTACTTCTAATTATGGATTATCTTATTTAGAATTAACAAAAGCACCCGCTCAGCTCTTGGAGAATTTGCTAAGGAAGGCTCTCAAAGCACTTTGTGCTGAGTTGTCATTAACTTGCTCCCTGATGCTGCCTTCTGCCGCTGGCCCTGTTGTACAACTGGGGAGTTCATGAACAGAAATTGAATTCTAATTAAAAAAAAATAATAATAATCCAGATGGACATCTGGAAAACAAACTTTTTTGTCCTGAGAAATCTCAGGTTTCTGTGCATATGCTTTCCAAATAGAACAGACTGTGAAATCTGGGACTCAACATTTACTTGCATGGAGTAGAAATATATTGTATGGTTTTCTATTTTTTTAACGGTTTTGTGATGTGCACAAACTACAGGCATCCAGGCCCAACTGATCAAGCTCCGTGACACCCTCAGAAAGAGAGAAGGGATTTTTAAAAGGTCTTGTTCTTCAGCCTTAGTGACTCACAGGGAATAGAAGACCAGAGAGTCACTTGTGACAGAAAGAGCTTTGCTTTCTGCCGGATGCTCAGCCAAGGTCTTCAGGGAAGTTCTCACTTCAGCCTGATGGAGTTAGTCATTGCCTTGTCATAAACGCTGGATCCAACATGGTGTATTTATGAGGAGATGACAATTCTCAGTGCATGGCAAATGCATTAGCACTCTTTAAGCAGTTTTAGTTGTACCTAATTATAGCGCAGAGAGTCCCCAGGCAGAAAGTTTGGATCTGAAATTCTTTCCAAATGTTGTGTATTTGACTTCAGGATTTAGAGCAGGCTGACTTCGTTTTGAGATCTTTTATTTTCTCACAATTTTTTATCATGATTCAGTGGACCGATCCCCTCCCCTGAGTAAACGTTGGCACTCTCAGTGCCTGGTATGTCACACAATTCCTTACTGCTCTTTCTCCTGGTGTTGTTGAACTGGCTCGGGATCATCCTACAGAAGGAATCTCATTCCATATTGAATCTTATGGGTTACTGGTGTAACTGCTCTAAAACCCCATGAGTTTCATTGTGGCTGGATTCTGTATGAAGAGGATTTTTGCTCCTGGGATAAGCCATTGTTCTTGTAATGGTCACTGCGAATTTGATTTGTCAGTGCGTGTGCAGGAATGTGAAGTCAGACAGAAAACTGTAGAACGTGGTGGTTTTCTTCCTGGTTTTGAGAAATGATGTGAGATCGGGGGATGAAGACGAGAAAGAAAAACGTTGCTGGATTGAAGGTGAGCTAGATCCAGCTCCATGCAGATGAATGAAGTGGGGACTCGTTCTGCCTGTGGTTTTTCTTGTTGGCTTTTTCTTCCCGAGAGGATAACAAGCCTAGAGATGGGAGGACACATCTCAGCCATTACTCTTCACTCACTTGAAATCAATGTGGAGCAAAAGCTTCTGCAGTGTGGGACTGAGAGCCACCAGTGGAGGGCACAGCAAAAAGGGTGTGCTGGCAGGAGCAGAGAGGGCTTGAAGCAACCAGAGTCATCCTAGATGTATTGCTGTTAGTAACTTTGAATTCAAGCTTCCCCAGATGTCGTCTTGGTGGCTGGCAAAACCAAGCCTCAGGATAAGAGTGGGGCTTGTGCCACACAGGAAGACCATCGGCCTTCAGAAGGGAGTGAGGCTTCCAGCTTTTGTACTGTTCAAAGATTTTGATGATTCTTTCCCTGCCAGCAGAGCTTGTATACCTCCCTACCCAAAACGATTGGTATTTCCCTTCTATTAAGGAAGAAATGATGGATCTGCAAAGCTGGCTGCATGCAGCAACAGACTCCCAGTTGGATGATGCAGCCAAGACCATCATAAACTCCAGTTACACTCGTCATCTCTTGAGAGAGTTTTGAGTCACCACAGCCTTAATGCCAGCTTTGAAATTTCCCTGCTCCCTCTCAGCAGCCCCAAGGTGAGAGGACAGGTATCGATGAGCCCAGCCCTGCCAAGCCGTGTGGCTCCAATAACAGCCCGTTCCCCTGGCGCCATGCAGAATTGACGTCTTGGTGGAGCAGCGTTGTCAGAGGGGGCAGAGCACAGGGTGACCTCAATTTCTCAGCTCTGGTATTCAATTATTTCCACGAGGAAAAGAATCTTTATTATTTAATAATAGCTGAGGCACTCCAAATTATTCATCAGCACAGGAAGTGAGTTGCTGAGATGCACAGAAAGGATGTGGTTGGTGTCGGGGGGTGATGCAGTCAGAGTCTGGCTGAACGGAGACCTTTGTCTGCTCCACCAAATGCTCATTCCCAGCACAGGCCCAACCTCCTCTTTCTGGGGCCTCCTCCAGTTTTGCAACTTGGAGAAAGATTTTTATTTCTGCAAGTATCCCAATATTTAGGCAGTGAGGTACGGGGTTTCCACCTGGAGCTTACTTAAATGGGATTTTTATGGCAGAGCAGCAGTGTGCTGGGAGGTGTGCTGAATCGATGGGAATCTGTGCGGGTATAAGTGTCCCCTGCCCGCACATCCCATGTAATATTTTTCCACTCAAGTCAGAAGGTGAACCTGTAAAATGCTGGAAGCTGTTCTGTGAATGTACTGTACCTTCATGTTTGGAAAGAAAAAGCATCCTTGCTTGCATATTTAATTGCCAAATTATCATATAAATGTCACATTACTTAGGATGCTAGAACTCACTGATATTTTAAATGTTTCCATGTTTTAATTTCTTGCAAGTCAACCTTTGCAAACCTAATTACAAGGGGAAAATCACTTTTGGCTTTTTTTTTTTCCCGTGTTTGGAGCTGAAGGGAGTTTCCTGAGGCTCACAGAAATTTTCAACTGAGGTTTTTTTTTTTTCTTTTCTTTTTTTCTTCTTGGTACTGACACGAGTTCTTCCTACTGCTGCTGACTGGAATAAGGTCGATTACTGTCAGTGAAAACCATGGAGTACCAACGACAGAACATGCTTGCATATTTGGGTTAGTTCTGCAAAATTATTTCTACAAAATAACCCAAAAATAAACAGAAAGCCCATGTAGAGTTGAAAACCTTGGGGAGGCTTCATGCAAAACAGCTTTCCGCTTCAGCTTTTCCTTCAATTTTATTGTAAAAGCAGCTGTCTAAAAAGGATCAGAATCAAAGTGAAATATTTCTGAGACAGCACTGAGTGGTTTTTGACATTTCCAGCGCATTGAGAATGGCATACTTTCAAGTCAATCTAATATTTGTATTTATATTAACACTTGCAAATATGCACTTGCTGATGTCCCTCTGTTTGCTTCTGTATACATCACATCTATAGGTCTGTGGTCCTCGGGACCTTTCCCAGTAGAGTGGTAAAGGAAGACCCACCTTCATGGTTGATGGAAATCCTTCCATAGTTGTCCTCAAAGATGATGGAAATAGTTAGTGCTTCCTTAACTCCTCTCTTCCAAAGGCTTGGGGCACCTCTTGGTGCCTGCTCTTGCATCTCTTCAATAAGAGTCAAAGGATCAGGTAACTGCAAAAAGATAGGAAATCCTTCTGTCCTAAAGGAAGTCCAGCCAGCTCCATGCACGTCTGGTGGAAGGGACAGTATTTGGCTATTCTAACGCTGTTTGGAGCATGGAGAGACACGCCTCAGTCCTTGGCGTAGAAGAAAACGGCTGGCGGGATGATCCGTTTTGCATCTCGTGGCTG
Source organism: Tetrax tetrax (assembly GCA_009806455.1). Classification (NCBI taxonomy): domain Eukaryota; kingdom Metazoa; phylum Chordata; class Aves; order Otidiformes; family Otididae; genus Tetrax; species Tetrax tetrax. Next base: position 278,393 of record WHYT01016890.1, read on the forward strand.
ACCGCCATTTTAGCAGCTGCTTTTCGGAAGTGAGCTGCCTCCGGAGCCGTGGATATTTCTATTGCCTATTCAGTGTTACATCTGAGCACGCTCCCACTTTCTGTTTGCAAAGAGATGGAGAATAGGAGAGCTAAGGATTTTTTCCCAAAAATCACATAGTAAGGCAGAGGCAGGACTGGAAATCTGCTCCTGGTGCTGTGAGTGCATGAGAAATAGCAAGATGTGGTGGTGCCTGGGCTTTTCTGAAGCTGCTGTAGGGTTTTGCCCTCAGCTTTGGTCTCTGTTTCCCCTGTTGAAAGCAGAGTCTTGGTTTAGTGCCGTTCTGTGTGGATCTTCCAGGGCAGCTCTCGCCAGTGGCAGTTCTAGGGCAGGAGCTCCTGATTTCCAATCTCTTGGCATTCCATAGCTGCTGCTAACCACTCTCTTTACACTTTCTGAGTGCAAGGTGGTAGTAGAGCACTGGCTTTTCTAACTTGTTTGTGTTGCTATTTTCTTTCTGATTTTTTTTCCTAGCCTGAAGCAGAGGAAACAAACTCATATCCACTAACCCAGACACTTAAGACTGCACAACCAAGGTTAATAATCCAGTGACATCTGAATTGCACGTACTGTAAATAATCAACATCTTTCCAAGGAACTGCTGAAGGATTTGGAACAGGCTAATTACAGAAATATGAAAGGGAAGTGGCCCCATTGATTCAGCACGTTGCTAAACAGAAAGGCAATTTCATAAAAGACTGGGGGCAACGCTCTGATGTGCAGAGCCGAGTGCGTATAAAATAAATGTATGTGTGCAATGCAAAGTTTCGGAAACAAAGATCTTTCTGCTTTGATATTTTTTTCCTTCTTAATGAAGATCTCTCAGCTTCTTACTCTTAAAGAGCAAAATTAGTCTGAGTGCCGACACTCCAGTTTCCAGTCAGCTTCACCTAGGCCTGTCCTAAGGGCTGTCCAGCCTCCTCGTGCAGAGCAGAGGCTTTGACTGCTGGAGGTGTGGGCCATGATCCTAGACATCTCGGGCCCTCTGGATGCCTTGATCAATGTTTGTTTCGGGTTCTGTGTTGCGGTTCAGGTTTGGCGGTTTTGTTTGCTGTGTGGTTTTGGGGGTGGGTTTGTTTTTTTTTCTTTCCCCCCTACCTCTTGTTGAAGCCACTGTGATCTCCAACCACTCTGCCTCTGCTTGAATCTGTTCCCATGCTGGGGTGAGCGCAGGGCTCTCTCCAGCAGACATGCTGCCCACTTGCCCTGCCCCGGCCAGAATCAACTGGCCAGGCCCTGACATAAACCAGTGCCGCACCAGCGTGGAGCCAGTCCTTCAGCCGCAGCCCCTGAGTGGAGCCTGTATCCAGGCTGGGGCTGGACGAGATGCTGTGAGCTGCTCCTTCCTGTGGGACAGTGTCAGATGGGGACGGGACCCCCGGGTGTGGGGTGCAATGGGGTGATGGGGCCTTGGTTGCTCTCGCCACATCCCTGGAGATCCCTGCCGGTCAGTACTGCGGGGAGGGGACGGGGCTGTGCCCTGGGCTCAAGAGTCTGGGGGGCTGCCAGGCATGGTTCAGGAGCATAAAATGCCTTCGTTAATGAAGCATTTAAGACTGCAGAGCCTGGGGGGAGAAAACTGCGTCTATCTATAGCGACAGGCACTCTAAGAGCTGAGAAGGGGAATACGTCCATTGGCAAACGTCAGCTCTTGTATGCCGAGGTGTGGTGGACAGGTGGAGGGTCAGACCCTGGCCGCTCATTAAAACTATGAAAGCTCGGGGGGACCAGTGCTACAGTGCTAGTGACTGTGGTGTTTCCAGCCCCACAAACAAGAGCTTACTAAAAAAAAAAAAAAAAATCAATGGCGATGGCATAGGGAAGCGAAGGACTCGACCTCTGGGTCCAATTTGCACATCCCTGACCCTGGCTCTGTGTCTTGGCCAGGCTAAGCAGCTGCAACTCGGCGTGCTCAGTGTCCATAAATGTGGCTGATTATTGCATAATGAATAATCCATCTTTGTGGAAATCTCATTTATAAAAAAGGCTGCGTTATGTTTTTTTTTCTCTCTTCTAATCGCCATGTGTGGTGTTCCTCCAAAAGCAGATGTACAGAGCTTGTGTTCACTTGTTCTGGCAAGCAAGCTCCGTGAACCACTGCGAGGACAGGTTGCTGGGAGGTCCATCTCTCGACGATGTGGTGTGGGTCTGCTCCCTCTCAGGCAGGGCAGAGCTGCAGTTCCCAAGGTGGATACTGCCTTTGCAGCCCATCCCTCTGCAACACAGCAAGGAGACACGTGTCATTGCCCTCAGGATTTATGTTGTCTTATGGATGTAATGAAGCCCTGATGTTTCAACCAAGAGCTGAGACATTTTAAGCCTTGTGCAGGGAAAATTAAAGTCTTTGCACTTTCCAGCAATGCTATTGCAAAAAGTAGGAAGCCAAGTGAGATTCATTACGGCCCAAAAGCTGTGTGCAAAACTTCACACTCCCATTTGCAGTTTCCATTTCTAACCGTCTGTCATTTCAAAATGTTTGTATGAAATGGGGAAAAGCAAGATACAGGAGAGCTAGAGAAATAAACCTAGTGAACATACACACCTCTTGCTTAGGGAGTTCTTTTTGAACTCCCCCCAACTTCACTGAAGCCACATCTGAATTGTACAGCTCTGGGGAGAGCAAGGGGCCCCAGTCCTTACAGCCCAGCATGGGGTTTTGTAGGATAACAAAGAAAATGCTTGAACAAGCTTATGTAAGGGCAAAAATGAAGCCAAGCAGGACATAAAACCAGAATATCTTTTGCTCATGACTGTTTCTATTTACATTATTACTGTAGAAGTCTCTTAATTGCTGGAAGGAAACTTGTAATAGGCCTTTTGGTGGAATCCTGCATTGCTAGCTGTGTTTGTACACAGAGATTTGGATTATGAGCCATCTGAAATATATTATAGGAAGGTTCTTCTTCGAAATAGAGAGAGATGGAGGTGGGGACAGCCAGAGATTTGTGCGACAGTCCTCCTCCTGCTATTTGATGGTCTAATCCCTCAGAGACTTTGGTGCTCTTGCTCAGGAAGCAGTGGCATGGGATCTTTGTGTTTGCTTCACAGTCTAAATTCTGATGGGTCATTTGATCCTGCCGGTGTTCTCCCTTTGGGCTTGCTCTTCTGTTGGTTCAGCTGAACTTCATGGTGCCCGTTGCTCTGGCTTTGTTTGGTCCACTGCTTCTCTGGGAAGCTGCGTGGTCAGGGCATGTTCCTCTCCAAGGACTAAGGGGTCAGACAAGGCCTTAGGAAGAAGTTTCTCTCCCAAAAAGGTGGTCTTGTAACTGCCAACACTAAGCATTTCAAGTGCTGTTTATAATTTGGTATCCCCCAACCGCAGCTTGTGGGGTAGAGGCAAAGTGAAGCTATTGTGCTCTTCCCAGAGGTTTTGTCACTGCCGACTCATGAGCTACCTGAGTGTGGAGCAGAGCAGAAAGGTGAGAAATACCTTCCCATAGCCCCTCCAGGAGCTCTCAGCTGGGGTATGGAGCCCAGATCCCATCCCTTCCTCTCTCCCAGGAGGTCTTGCTGCCAGCCTATAGCCTGAGCAGTCCTGTGGGTCTGCACAAGAACAGAGCCATTTTGTGTCACTCAGCTTTGCAGCTGCTGTGGTGTCAGTTGGGCTTTCATCATCTTGGATGACAAAGACAGAATGACCCTCTGGAGTCCTTCCCTGCCACTTTCAGAGAGCCTCTTTTGCTCCTTCAGCTTTGCAGTCTTGGTGGCAAACTGATCTTTTTACCTCTGTGCAAGGAGATCTTGCATGGAAGTGTGGAGGGATGGGGTTTGTGTGGGATGGGGCTGAGCCTAAGAGAAGACACCCTCGCTAAAACTGGAGACGGCTGGCCGAGCACACGCTATATTGTGTAAAAGTCAGGATGGGAGCCCGGTCCAGCCAGCAGGCAAGAGTAGCCCAGATGTGAATTGCAAAGAGAATGAAACTTTGATTTTTCTGTCAGCCGGTGCGCTCTGCACTCCTGGCGCCCTGCTGATAAGCTTGTCTTAATGGCAGTGGGATACAGGGGTATATTGACCGCGTCTCCAGGCTGCCAGTCTCAAAGGGGAAGCTCTGCATTCCCCAAGTTTTATGACTTGAAGCTGTCAGGCACCGAGGGGGAAAAGGGAGAAAGCTGTGATGGATTCATTTTTCTCCCTTATCTGGTGGCTACACTGCACCTTCTGCAAATATCAGCATCTTGAAACACCACGGAGAAAGACAGAGGAGAAAGAGCAAGCCCCAGATAAATCGCTAGGGTTTGCAAGGCTTTATCACAAATGACAGCAGCACCTGAAAGGGTTTTTATTTTTCTCCTCCTGCTTGACTCTGTTATGCTTTCTCCTTGCCTTCCTTCTGTCCTGTTCCCACTCTTAGTTGTCCATTATTATCATTAACAACTATTAATTAGGAGACTTGTTATGGGTCAGAATACATTTGAGCTTGATGCTGCAGAAATTCAGAGTATTTCTTCTGTGTGTTTCCTCCTTCCCTCCCCTTCCTTCCCCAGAGCATCTTTGGGGCCTTGCCCCACCTCGACATGCCTTCTCCCAAAGCCAGGAGCTGCCGGGCTCTGCCCAGCCATGGGAGATGCCCTCTCCTGGGGTCACGGCGCAGGCACGTGTTGGGAACAGGACTGGATCTGGGCAACAGAAGACAGCTGAGAGTTTCACAAGTCACAAATGAGGCCAGCTCAGCACTCGGTGTTAGAAAACAGCCTGCACTGGCTTAAGTTCATCCTGTCTGGTGTTTTGAGTCTTAAAATGTTCAGATAGTCACAGGACCGAAGAAGAAAAAGCTTTAACAAGAACAGGAATAAAAGCTGTGATGTGGGGAGCCTTTCAGCACTGCTGTGAACTGGGGCAGGGATACTGGGAGCAAAGGCGTGATGAACGCTCCTGGACGAACCAGGCTGTCCCTCAAGGGACCAACCAGGACAGGAGCTTTGCAGCCACGCTGTTTTTCAGAGCCCCAGCAGGAACTAAAACCCTGGGATCTGCCATCTCTGCACCGTGGGGAGGGAAGGGGAAGGAAAATTCACAGCTACAAAACCCTCTAAAGCTGCTGCTGCAAAACCGCCTTTGCAGGACTCAGCTGAGCTACACAATTGAGGTGGATTTATGTTTTTCAGGGCTGGATCCAGAATAGAAATCCTGAATTAAATCCGTTATTTTGAAGCCTTTGTTTTGCTTGGGGAGATGTGTGTGTGCGGTGCTGTGTTGTGGGGAGGGTCGCAGGGGCTTCGTGACTTCTGTTCTGCAGCATGAGAACTGCCGAAAGCTTTCGTGTGGCTTTGTTACCGGAGGACTGAAGGCAGATTAAACAGATGAGGCTTTGGGAAATCGGATACCTGAGGGGAAAAAAAAAAAACATCCACCAGGAAAATGAAAAGGATCCAATTCTGCAACATGCTAGGTCCCTTCTCTGCCATCTTCGTTAAGTTTCTAGGGCACCAGCGTCTTATCGTCATTGGGATCTGTGTTATGGACAAAAGCCCTAACGAGATCTCACACTGGTTTGTTGAAATGCTATCCCTATCTAAAAGGAGAGGTGATCTCTCTTCACAGAGCTCAGCTCCACAAAGCCTCTGGTGGAAATGGACGAAACCCAGAAACGTAAGGACTGGTTTAACCATCCCGAACAATAAGCCCGAGACTGGACCTGTAAGGAGGTGTGAGGCATTGGATTCCCGTGAAGCCTTATGGGGGTGGTTTGGCATTGTCCAGGGGGATGGAAGGAGCTGGTCCCAGATCCAGATTTGTTGGTGGCTGATGAGGGTCCATCTGCCTGGATCCATCCTTCATAAAACCCAAGAGGTTCTCAAGCAGTTTTCAGATTTTGTAGGCAGGATTTGAGTGGGAAATGTTTTTAATTTGGATTGATTAGCATGAACTGTGAGCTTTCTCATTGGCTATGTCATGTAAATCTCTTTGCCTTTTTTTTTTTTTTTAAAAAAAAAGAAAACATATAAAGGAATATAACCCCAGCAAATGTACTTTAACATATGTAAATCCATCTCTGGTGTCTAATTCGGCAAAAAGCTTAAGCTCAAGTTAGTATGGCTTCAACATCACACCTTTTTCTTACCCTCTCTTACACTCAGAATTTCCTGACAGGTTTTATTAACCAGCGCAGAGGATGTACCGCTTGCTGTAGTACAAATACCCATAAACACAGTTTGGCAGAGCTCTGCGTGCCCCAGGCATGGCTCGCCCCCACTGCAGCTGGGACCCAGCTTTGTGCTTTTGCACGCAGCAGCAATTTTTCCCGGGCAGCGCAGGCGACAGGGCTGCAGTCGAGGAGGAAACACAAGAGCACCTGTAAACCAGGGAACATGAGACCTCTGAGAGGAGCTCGTGGGCCAGCTGGGTGGTGGATGTAAAGCCATCAGAACTCAGTCAAGGCAATGAAGCTGTCCTGATTTACACCGACAGAGCATCCGACCCTTAGCGCGTGAGACCAGATGGTATTTTATAAGCACAGGAATTATTTAGGAGTGTGACTATTACCCCAGTACTAATGAATTACAAATAACTCCTTCAGGAAAGACCCTTTGCTGACTAAGAAACATGTCCCTGAGATAAACTAACTGTTGAGGTTTAAAGGGTCAGCAATTTTTTAAAAATACATTTTATTCCTAGTAAGTTAAAGGGGCCCAGAAGTATCCCACTTGCCTCATTAGCAAATATTACCCAGTTTTTCTTTCACCGTGTAGCAGGGGGGAAGAAAAGCATATAAAATAAACACCTGGCAGGAGTGCATAATCTGCATAAATTCAAGTGGTTACACTTTTGTCAGAAAACCAAACCAAAATGAGACTTTCGAAGCTGGTGGTGGGACCTCAGCGATGATTTATTTTCACGCAGGAAGTGCATGGCTGGGATTTTAAAGAGTAGCCTTGCAGATCCTGGTGCTCTGTTCCCTCTGGATGGAGGAGACAGCTGGTGCATCTCCCCCGGCTTTTCTGGGTGCAAATGGGGCCGATCCTGCTGCCGCGGATTGTGGCGATCCTGCTGCAGCGGATTGTGGCTACCAGGGCTGAGTAGGTGGGTCACATCATAGGCGTAGGTCTCCTCCAGGTCGGGGGTCCGCAAGGTGGGAGGGTTGGTGCTTGTTGGTCACAGCTGTGTGGTGTGCACCCCTGCCATGGAGAGATTGTGCCGCTTCACGTTGCAGGTCAAGTTTGTTGGTTTGGGCCCTGCTCATGGGTCACAATGCGGTTTGTGCTTAGAGGAGCCTTGGTGTTCTCCTTCCTTGAGTCTTTTGGGGATGATCATCCCTAACTTGTGCCATTTCTCTGTCGGCATCCCGTGCCAGAGCAACCAAGCGAGCACACCTGAGTGCTGTGTTGGTTTGCAAGCCGTGGTTGCTGTGGCTGGCTGGCCGTGCCAGGCAAGGCTTACAGTGGGACCAACACAGGAGGGACACTTTCTCCACTCTCCCCTGCATTGTAGCCCTGACAAAAAGTTTCTATATTTCATTCACTCTCTGACACAAGAACTCTCTGGTTTCCCGGGGAAAATTATTTGCCAAACTATTTATGCAAATTGGCATCAACCAACCTCTTGACATAACCTAGCATGTCTGACGATGTTTAAGCTTTCACCTAGCAGGTGGGGTGTTGTGGGTTAGGAGCTAACTCAGACCATCTCACCACATCCTATTCTCTAAACTGAGCAATATTTAGTGTCTTCCTACATCACTGCCATGCTGGAGAACATGCTGAGGACTGCATCAGCCCTCACCGCAGGCAGGCTGGCTCTCTTCAGTTTACAAAATTTCCCTTACTGTTCCAGCTGGAGGAGGAGGAAGAAGGCATAGGAGAGATGGAGAAAGGTGTACAATCTGTGGGAGGTGGCAGGAGCAGAAAAAAAGATTGATCTGCAAGGCGAGATGAGGTAAGCCTTGTGAGCTGCTGGAGGAGAAGCGTCTGGGGTGGATGCCCTGCGCTGGCGGCTCGTTGCACATTCAGAGCACATCCACGGGAGAGACGGCAGTAAACTGTGCTGCTCCTGTATGAAAGATAAAATGCTTTCTGCAGGCGAATGGTTGGGCAGGTTAGGAAAGAGCTTGGGAAACGATGTCCCCATTGCAGCTGCTGAGGATCTCCAGGTGCTGCAGGAACCTGCAGGTGAGAGCTTTTCTGCCTCTTTGCAGGGCACCTCAACTGTGTTCCCATGGAAGGAAATGGAGAAATGGAAAATTTACTTTTTAAATGTCTGTGTGCATTAGGAAGAGGAAGAGCTGAGGGGGACAGTCCTACAGCAGACTGGAGAGGAGCCCTCACCATGCCAGGAGCGCTCATAGCTTTTTCCACGTTTTCTTTTATGCTCAATTACCTGAAAATTAAGCCCACTCTGAGATGCTTCCATAGTATGAAGGGAGGGAAAAACACAGAGAGATGGTCTCTAAAAGGAAGAGCCGGGGGGAAATGTCTTAGTAAATGTTTAATGCTTGATTAATTTTAGGTGCCAAACAACATATAAGCAATAGAGCTGGTCTCATCAGAATAATAGAAAATCCATGTTCACAGACATAAATTATTGATAAGGGTTAACAAGGCCATACCCGTTCAGGATGATGTGCCATGTTGCTGCTTCTCTTCATACATCTAGTTTTCAGTTTCCTTCGTTCCCTTTTTTCACCTTTTACCCCCCACCCCCAGCCGTGCCTTTCCTGCTGCCAGCTTTGCCCTGGGAATGACTGGTTGTTCTCCTCCGAGAAAAGGCACCATTCAAGGTGTCAGAGTGCAAACCAACATCTTAACAACCCAAAATATAACAAATCCAGCAGTCTGATGTGTTTCAGACAAATTCTGGAGACTGCATTTCAGATTATGCATTGAGGTGGAGGTATAGACACCTTAGAAACATAAGGCAAATAGATTGCTTTTTAATCTTTTGTCTCCAACCAAGAAAGCTAGAAACCAGCAGGAAAAGAAAAAGGAGTGCTGAGATCCTGTCAAATTGCAGACTCAGACTTAAATTTTAAAAACCCTCATGGAAAAATTGCAGCTTTTTTTTTTGGCAGCAAAAATAGGAATTATCACTTTGAGATCAAATCCCAAAGGATCTTCTCACTCACTGGGCTTTGGAAACCACTAAATAGGAAGCACCCCGGAGGACCCTCGCCCTGGGTTTATAGATTTCCCTGCAAATGCCCCATAGGATGAAGTCTTCTGGGACTGCAGTCACCTTTGAGCCAATCTCCAGCCACACTGAGTACATAACAACGCTGCTAGGTGTTTAATTTTGCGGCATTAAGCCTGCTGTTTTCATTCTTGGTCCATCCTCTGGTTTCTCATCTATCAATATAAGGATCAGGGCAGGGCAAGATGCTAAGTGGCGACTTCTGGCAAGTATTTCCTCTCTCCCTCCCTTGACGTGCTTCAGCAGGAGCAAACCAATTATTCCTGTGCATCAGATTTCAAAGGACCATGACAAAGTTGTACCCAGGGCATGGATTGAAACTGAGCTTGCTGGTGAGAGGACGGAGTGAGGGAGAGGACGGAGACACGCTCTCCAGTTCCAGGGTTATTTCCAGGCTCACCCCAGATGGGGTGATAGGGTGGCAAGGGAATATGTCCCAAAACAGCATCACAGAACAAAATGGCCAAAGTGATTATGCGTTAATCCAGCGCTCAGGAGCCTGCCACAACCAGCGCAAACCTCTCCTCACCCAGCATCATTTTACGTTTCTTCCAGGCAGAAAAAAACTCTGATAATTGTGGCTTCTTCAAAGCAGAGAAGGAAGGTTGATTTCTTCTCCCCACATCCACAAATCTGAACAAAGACTGGGAAAAATTCATATACAGAATCATCATATTGCAATTAATCATAAACCTAGCATAATGTAGCAATGATTACTTAGCAAGAACAAACACCCACTCTGTTCTATCTTCTTTTTGTCATGGGTTGGACAATTTTCAAGAGTTAGTAGGTAAAGCCTAGCTTTCAATAGCTCTGATTTCCTTTTTATTCTTCCTTTTTTTTTCTTAACAAAGAAAATAAGAGCTTTTTTTTTTATTATTATTACACCTCCCAGCAGATATTAGACATTGGTGGTTGTTTTCACATCACTTGCTGGGTCCATGTTTGGAAAGCAAAGTGGATAGTTGGTAGCAAATTTGAATACCCCTGACCCATGTGTTAGATGCAAACTCTGAAAGTTTAGAGTGCTGCTGGGTGATTAAGTATGTGGAACAACACCAGCTTACTCAAAATACATGCATGTAATTTGTTTTTGTTTGGTGAGAGGGAGAGGGAAGAAAAGTGAGGAAACAAGATGGATTTTTTGCCAGATCTGTGAAATTCAGTGCTGCAAGATATTGCCGTGGCCCTCGGAGTGCTGCTTCTCCCCCTGCGCTGCTCCATGTCATGCTACAAGCTGGGCTCCTGGATTTTGTTTGTCACTTGTAAATAGTCCAAGAGAAAAAAAAAAGCCATTATTCTGGTCAAAAAGCACTTTGGCTGAAAGGTTGCATTTTTTATTCTTTGTGTCTGTCGCAGTCCACAAATAATAAATAAAACCTTGGGTAATTTAGCTTTAATTATGCTCCCTGGTTTCATTGCTTTGCCATGTTCCAGGTGTGCCAGGTCCGTCTCCCTCTTTAGCCACTCCATCATTTCCACAGAAATGGGCATCTGGTTATTCACCCTTTGTGCTTTGGTGAGGTCCAACAGCCCTTCTCTCGTCTCACCGCCGGACTTCGGCTCTGCCTGGCTGCAGTACGCCCTAACCTGGGCTGGAGAAGCTGCGGGGAGGACCAAGCAGGCTCTGGGAGAAATCAGGCAGAGATGCTCAGGGAGTTCGTCTTTGACCCTTCCCCTCATAGAGTCATAGAATGGTTTGTGTTGAAAGGGACCTTCAAAGCCCATCCAGTCCAACTCCCCTGCAAGGAGCAGGCACATCTCCAACCAGACCAGTTGCTCACAGCCCCGGCCAACCTGGCCTGGAACGTTTCCAGGGATGGGGCATCAACCACCTCTCTGGGCAACTTGGGCCAAGTGTAACCTCAGCATAAAAAAAAATTTCCTATCACCCCAGGCCCTGCTGAAGAGTCTCTCCCCACCTTTCCTGCAGCCCCCTTTGGGCACTGGGAGCCGCTCTCAGCTCTCCCCGCAGCCTCCTCTTCTCCAGGCTGAACAGCCCCAGCTCTCTCAGCCTGGCCTCACAGCAGAGCTGCTCCAGCCCTCTCAGCATCTGCGTGGCCTCCTCTTGACCCTCTCCAACAGCTCCACGGCCTTCTGCTGTTGGGGGCTCCAGAGCTGGAATCAGAGCTGCAGGTGGGGTCTCCCTCCTTCCCTCCCTCCCTGCAGAAGCTGACGGCTTTTCAGAACCAGAACCATTAACAGCCAAGAGTTGGTCTCTGTATGTCTCCCCCTTCAAGACCAGGGAAACATCAAAATGTTTGAAATAACCCTTTTGGACCTTTTTGAAGTGAAAATATTCTCTCTGAGAGTAAATGTTAATTTCCATTTAGAAGTTAGCTAGAAAAGAGAAAGAAAACAGGAGGGCTGACATCAAAAGAGCCACCTCCCGTGCAGTGATGCTGACCCAGCTGGGAGGGAGGGAGGGGTGTTAGTTGTTTAATTTTCCCATTTCTCCATCGATGGTGCCTCTCTCTACAGCAAGGATCTTTGCAGATCCAGGAGAGCTAATCCAGCTGGCAAAGCTCCCTGTCTGACCGGCAATGGTGCCAACACCCGGTGTCCCAAGGGGACTCCCTGGAGCAATTGGTGATTTTTCCTTCTTCCAAGTCCACATTTGTGAATATTTGGGGAGATTTTTAATACTTGGTGTGTTTCAGCTGAAGTGAGGGATGCTGATCCTGGGCATCACTCCCACATTTTCCAAGAGACAGCCTTTGCAGTTTTCCTACTTGCGGTTAGTCATTCAGATCACCTCACTGCTTTGGAAAGATTTCCAGGCCCCCTCAACAGAGAGCTCTCTGTCCCCAGCTGTGTCACCTTCCCTTCTTGGCTTTGCAAGCTGCCTTGTCACGAAGGAGCGTTGCTGTCATGGTTGTTCACAGATCAAAATCCACTCTTTGATGTAAGCTGGAGTTTGAGCCATGAACTGCATTGAAAATGAGGACTGTGACCTTAAACTGGCACAAGCAACTGCCTGGGACTCAGTGGGGGAATCTGAGCCCAAATCTGATGTCCTTGCAGCAGCCGAAACTGAGGACGAGCACGCAGCCGCCGTAGCAGCGGTAGTTTGTGCATCAGCTGAATAATTGGAAATTTCCGTGTAGACCATATCTGGAGAAAGATCACAAAAGAGATCCTGAAAATGCTGTCTGAGTGTTGCTCCTGCGGCTCAGACATGAAGCCCGAGCAGCAGATCTGGCTGTCCCGCGTTGACGGAGTCAAGCGATGAGAGGAGGACCCTGGTGCCGTTTCTCACAGGGTCCTTTTCCTGCCGCTGTGCACAGTGGAGTTCTCAAGAGGTGGCACATCATGGCTGTAAGGCTCAGGCGGGTGCTTTGGCTGAGGTGGCTGCCTCATGAGCACCCTTGGCCATGCCTGCCAGTCTTGGGCAGAGGTTTGTGCTTCCCCTCATGCTCATGATGGAGAAGAGTTACCAGAGGGTTACCTGGGATGGACACCCATTCACGGGCTTTGTCCGTGTCTGCCAGGTTGTTTCTTGTTCTGCACTTAAAGGCTCATAGGCGTAGATTGCATGCAACAGGAAGATCTCGGTGCGTAGCAAGTTTAGCACCAAAAGCTCTGTGGGGCACTTAATCCAAAAATAGGTGGGAAACCCCAGCTCCAGCCCCACTCCCAGCTACTTCACCACATACACTCAGAGCAAACGGATCTGGAAAGGAATTGTTTGCTCTTTGGTGTTTACCAGGCAGTGGCTGACAACTGGGCAAAGACCCCAGGATGGTTTCACAAGGCTTCAGTTTCCAGCTGGCTGTGCCATTTTTGTGGGCAGACCCAGGTCCCACCACTGCACGCATTCAGCCTGGATCCACCAAGAAACCATGAGCGTCACTTTGCCCGTGTCCAGGGAAGCAGACAGGTTGTATCATTCAGGGTGTAAGTGCTGTGGGACAGGGACTGTCTACCACTGTGCTTCATCAGCATCAGGCCCAAGTGCACCCCCTTCCTGCCTGACCCCTCGGGACCATTGTAAAGAACAGGCAGGGGCTGGCAAGAGCCCTGTACTGGAAACTGCTTTCCTCCCCCCACATCAGCTCTGTTATTGGTGATTTCAAGGTATTACTACTCCAGTACCTCGATCCAAACAAAATGAGCCTTGAATAAACATAGTAGTAATCTCCACTGTTCAACGGTGCGATGCCATGCCTTTAGCAGTCAGTTCCCATAGGTAGGCATCTTTTCCCCAGCATGCCAGATATAAACCTTAAATTTACATCTCTAGTTAAATAACAGCTTCCAAGACTAAGGCTTCAGTCTCTGGTGACAATGAACATAAACATCTCCCCCATTTAAAATTTAATCATTTTTTTTTCTGATGAGAAACTGCTGTGCAGGCATTTTTATCAGTTCCCACAGAGATGACCTGGCTGCAGTGCTAAATCTTGGCCATGTCAGGCTGAAAAGTCACTGGAGAGGATGCTTAAACACCACATCCATTCCCTGGCCATTAAAAAATCCTTCCCTGCTGGATCACAAGTGGGACATTAAAATCAGCACGGTCTGTGCTTCAAACAGGAAGGCGAGATCGTGGCGCGCTGCTATCAGATGCTGTGAGCCAGCGGGCCTGGGTTCCCCCACTCCACTGTCACCCACCTGCTGCCCCACCACGAGCAAACAAAAAAAAAGCCAGAAAAAAAAAAAAAGATGGTGTTAAAATAACATTGCTTATTGCTTAAACAGAAAAAAAAAGCATAGTGCCGCAGATCCAGAGGCTCTCATCCCACCCTGTCCCTCACCCAGCTTTATGGAGCACATGTGGCAGCCCGGCCACCCACTGCTCCCACTGCTCCGAGATTTCAGCAATCCAGGAGTGTGTGGGGGTGGGGACGTGAATTAAAGATGAAGTGGCAGCTGGAACTGTGAAGTTCCTGGCTTAATATCATTTTCGGAGAAGCTCTGTGCGTTTGACAATATGTGCCATGCACACGGTTATTTCCTTGAATTAGATAACAGCAGATAACACAACGATCCTCATCTCCCCTCATTGCTTGAAACCTGGCATTACACATCAACAGCACAGTCCCCGCTTATCTGCTCGCCGATGGCTTCCTCGGGAGCTCTCACGGCAGCTCTCTTTATTTAGATATTGCCAAGATTGCTGCGAATGGAAATGAGCGGCTGCTGGCAGCCGGCGCTGCCTGCAAGGTGCGGGGCTGGAGATAGTCGACCCCGGTGCCGGGGCTGGAGATGAGCTCCTGCCAGCTGCAAAACGCAGGTGGTCTCCATGGGATTGTGAGGAGGAGTGTGGGCAAGGCCGGGGGGGTGGGACAGCCGAGACTGTATCTGCAAAGAAAGTGGCTGAGGAGCGGTGGTGTTGAGTAAGATTGCATCCCACCGCTGGCTGACCCCGCAAGAGGAGCTGTCTCGTGTTCTCCAGGTGAGAGCTGCTCGTCCTGGACCCACTTCACAGCACTGAGAAACCACAGGGGGCTGGTCGTGGGGGGTTTTGTTGGTTTATTTTTTCTCTTTTCCCCAAATTCTGGCCAGTGCTGGACCAGTGCTGTGATGGTACTACCTCAAGGACAGGACCTCCTCGGTGGCCATGGGAGGACATGTTCCCTGTGCCTGTCCCACCTGGGCTGCCATGACGTCCCAGATGATCCCATCCCGTCCTGGGGAGCCTTTTGTGGTGATGCAAGTGGGGAAGGTGTGCATCAGAGGGCACTGGTTTGCTGCACACCAGCTGCAGGCTCCTTGTCTTTTGACACAGCACGGTGAACGCTGGGCAGGCGTGGGAGCTCTGCCCATCGCCAGGCCGTGTCGGCCTCTGCCCCAGCCGAACGCAGCTCCCTCCGCAGACGGAGGATGGATGCTCTCTCTCTCTCTCACTTACAAAGGGTAGCAGGATTCTCATATTTATGTATCGTTTTTCCCTGCTGGCATTTAATGGGCGTTTTAGTAGCACAAACAGAAAATGCTGCATATTCATCTTCCATGTCACAGGCACTGAGACGGAGAGGAGTGAAGGGAGAAGCGCCTCGGGCTCATTGTACTGATCTTGTCCTCAGCAGCAATCTCGAAGATGAAGAATAGCTTAATTACCGCATATCATTTTGTCTCCTTTATTTGCTCTTTGTTGCTCTCCTCCGATGCCAGTGCCCACACTCTGACACGCGAGCGGCAGGCAGCCAAATCACCGCCTGATTAAAACGCCCGGTGGACTGCCGATCCCTGACCCGCTTGGAGCCCCCATGCGCGGGAGAGGGGCCATAAAATGTGGGCTGCACCTAGAAAGATAAAGGAATGAAATGCATGACACTGGCAGGGGGGTTGACTTTGCAGAGCAGCAATCTGGCCCTCAGCACTATCGGCTGGTGATGGGCTGGCTGCTCCTGAGGAGCCGGAATAAGGGGATCACATGCACGTCTGTCTTGTTCAATTCGCTTCGAAAAGAGTGTGGGCACAGCCTCATTTGAATGAAAAAAAGCAGACTGAAGCCAGGAAGAGCCTTATTTTCTGACCCCCAACACAAATACAGGAATCAGGATTGCTCTGTATGGGTTTTTGTTTTGAGCTATGTGGCACAAGCACTTGGCTGTCACATCCAAGCCCCTATGTGATGCATGAGGTACAAAATGTGAACAAAAGATACCCTCAGGGACCTGAGGACAAGGGGATGCTCAGGGTAAAGCAATGCTTGTGGCCTTGGAGACCAAGAAATAGCCACAAAGCCCAGCTCTGCCAGTTCTCTGTCACGCACAAGGCAGACAGGTGCACAGATAAAATCTGATGTTCCCTGCTTCACCCCAAACAAGGATCCCGAGTCCTTCTGCTAAATCACCCTGACTTTGAGTGCCGCAAATCTGCGCAGAGATGCTGTGTTGTTTTTCCCAAACCACCCCGCAGTGGTTCAGCCAGGTCCAGGCCGGGCAGGGAGACAAGGGCAGCTGGAAGTCAGGGAGCAGCGGTCAGACGGGAGATGCCAGGGTAGCGTGGGTGAAGAGCGGTGTTCTCCGACTGTCCACAGCGTTTCTGAGATATGGGCATGACCTGGGAGGCTCAGCAGCTGAAGCGCACTTCTTTTCACAGCGTGGTGAGCACGAAAAGCAATTAACATAGTTAAAATAACTTCACAAACCTCTCCTGCAAGTTTGCAAGGCAGAGAAGAAGCCGAAATCCTCTGAGGACAGGACCTCCATCAGCATGTCCACAGAGGGATGCTGATGGAAATGCTCTTACTGGTCTGGAGCATAGAGCATAGAGCCAGAGATTAAATCCAAATATCCCCCCTTTCTTCTACAATACATCATTTTCTTTCTGCCTGGGACGAGTGAGTTAAAGGAGGCAGCAAACCGAGCAGGGCTCATTTCTGCTTTTTGTCAGTGCCGTTCCCTCTGAGCCTCCTGCTTGTTGTAGGTAAATGTTTCATTCCATTTGGAATACTCAGGTAATGAAACCTTATCTTCACAGTTTTCTGACAGAAAAGAAACAGGGCTGTGCTAAATATGCCCTCTGTGAAGAGTCGCTGCAACCAAGCCTCTTTGCAATAAACGTTAAACAGAACAGCTAAATGAGGTCCAAGTCTGCAGTAATTTGATCAGAAGTGTGAGGCCTTGGTGAAATATTGGTCTCATTTTGTAGAATAATGTGGAGCTGAACAAAGCAAACAGGTAGAGATATCTGAATTTAGTGATGCAAGGATGGTGGAAAACGGGGCTTTGTGGCTTCCTAAGAAATCTCTGGACTTGCGGAGTCTCAGATGGAGAGCAAGGAATGTGGAAAGAGATTAAATCTGCTAGCAAGCTGCCCTGGAGAGCTGCAGTCACACCAGCTGGGGCTGGGGCCATGCTGCAGCACTGCCCTGTCTGCGGGTGCAAGGCACCCAGGGGACCCAGGAGCTCAGCACGTGTGATGGGAGCCTGTTCAGTCCCTTCTGGTGCCGTCCCTACGCCCAGGCAACGACTCCTGCAGTCGTCCTGCTAACCAGTCCGTGCCGTGGAAAGGCTCCAGGAGCAGCACCTCATCCTTAACTGCTGTGAGCTGAAAACAAGAAAGCCAAAAGATTGGTAAGACACAGCCGAGCGTGATGTTATGTTGTAGCTGGACATGTCTTACATTAATTACCGGAAAGGAAAGGAGACGGGAGGAGAGGAGAGGAAGGGAAAGGGGGAAAGGAAAAAATAGGCAGTGTGTTCATTCTTGCTGACAAGTGTGAGTTTGTGGGATGGGGAAAAGAACAGGCCACCACATCCTACAAGTCCAGATGTGAGTGTTTAATTCTCCTGAGACCTCTCTAGACAGGATTGGAAGATCATTTCACCAGTTGCAGCTCACGTTGCAGTTTTACGTGCATGCTCGCACCACAAGAAGGCTCTCATGATTAATCGGTGCTAGCACCGTGCTTGCAAACTCTCACGGCCAAAGCCCTGGCTATAGAAGTTGCACAATGGTATCACCATGCAGCAGATTTTTTGCCACGCAGACTCATTTCAGACAAACAAAACCCGCAAAGCATTGTTCTGACTTGCCCTACAGAAAATAAAAACAGTGCGCCGTCTTTATGCCACGTGTGAAAAATGGCATGCGGATAATTTAAAGCGTTCTCTGGAAGCTCCGGGAAATACATTGCCAAGCGTTGTTGGAAGTGTCGCGCTGGAGTTTATGCAGGAGAAGGCATGCACCCCACAATTAGTGTAGCTCGCTTTCTTGAACTTGAAGTGCCTGCATTGCCTTCCAAACGCCCAGCCTGCCTCCCTCACCGCTCAGGACGCTGAGGAGCAAGATCTGCTTTATCTATTCCCTTCCTTTCCAGAATTAAAAAAGGAACAAGAAGGCCTTGTTGCTCACAAAGAGACCCCATGCAGAAGTTAGTATTTTAACAGTTCTCTGGGGACAAGACACCTTAGGAGCTGCATGGAAGTCAGCAAATGCCATTTTTCACTGCAAATTCTCCTGCATCCAGAGATGTTCGAGACATTTGAGCATTTTGTAAGAGATTAGTGCAATCCAGGCTCTCCACTGCTGCACCTCGTCCAGCACAGGTTTTTAAAAGACAACTTCCAGGAAGGCATTTAATCTTGGTCCGAAGTCTTTTAGGAGGTGAAGAATGCTCTGCTTCCCCAAGTCCCTTTGTTCCACTTTCTCTCCTTTAATTTGGTAGCCAGCCCATCCTGGTGACCACTGTCGGATGCAATTCTGGCTCCCTTGCGAGCCAGAGATCATTTCTTGCTGCCCCTGTTCCCTGGGCTGCATGCTGCTTTTCCCCTTTCTCTCCTGCAGCTTCTTTTGCTGTTGTTAGATTGTGTCTCCAGTGGCTTTTAATCCACATAAAACAACGAGCAAATGTAAAATATTATGATATGTTGAATATGATTTTATATGGCAGTTACCTCTAGGCATTCACTTTCTTATTTCATTGTGATTGTTATAGTTCTTTTATTCCTTTCATAAAGAAAAACATCTAATGTAAAAATAAAAGGCGTTGTGACGGTTTGGGTGAATTGCAGTGCTCAAGGCTTTCCTCCACATGTGCTTACAGATACCTAGGAACTTTAATGCAAGAGCCCGTGGAAGAAACACCTCCTGTACACCCCATCAAAGGCAGCAGGAGTTTGGGCACAGAGCAGAGGACAGCGGAGCGGCTTCAGGTGGGGAAAGGAGGGGACATTGTTACCCTCACATTTAGGGCCAAGCTGGAAATGTCTGCCCAGCCTGGGCCATCCAGAAGGTCCAAGCTGGTTTGCAGAGGGGGGCTTCTCCTCCAGAATTCACTGTTGCTACAAACCAGCCAGCGAATCTGTTGCGACCAGCAGTGTCGGAGAGGCTGCTGCAGTCTGTACCCACCACTTCAGCCTTTGTATCCTGGGGTATAAAATCAAATAGATGTGATTAAATCTGGTGCAGAGGAAGGGAGGGGAGAGGCTGAGCTTTCGATGGAAGAGTGGCGTTAATCGGTCAGGAGCAGGCTGAGCGCGTCCACTCTTACACCCTCACAAGAGGCTCCATCAGGCCTCTTCCACAGATTTCACTCTGTTGGTTAAAAACCCATTAGGCTTTAGTGGAGTGATTGCTGATGTATTTTCAGCCTTTCAGATACTGTCTGTGGGTAACTGAAGGGCTCGGGCCATTTAAAGGGCCCTTTAGAGCCAATGTGCAATATGGAGAGTGAACACCCAGGGGATGATGGATGGAGTCTGGAACTGGCTGACCACTTCCCAGCAGGATTTTTTCCCCAGCTCCAAGTGAGCTGTTTTGAGATCCTTGCTGAAGGTTCTCCTGCCCCTCCTCATGCTGTTTCTCTGCACCAAAAGATTACAAGGTCCCTTTTTGCTCTGCACATCCTTCTGACTAAGATGACAATGAATCTGAGAAGGAAGAAAAGCTGCTTCCCTGTGAAAGCTTAGAGGAGGGGTTGGTCTTTTTGTGGGACTATAAAAGTATCCGAGTGTGACTGCCAAGCAGCAGCCCCGCTCCGGCCGTGAGGGCAGTGATTGCTATCCGCAGCCCGCAGCCTGCAAATCCCACTGAGGCCTTTCCGCCGAGGGGTCTGCACTGAGCAGCGCTCGCCCACGGAGCCGGGGGGGACAACTGAGACCTGCCGCGGGACCAACATCAACCCCGTCAATGCCTCCAGCCTGCCAGGGGCTGTCAGCGAGAGGATGTCAGGAACCAGAGGAGAGGAGATCGTTATCCCCAGTGTGGCTGTAAGCACGTAAGCTCATTTGCACCGTGGCGCAGGGCTGAACACAGGCAGAGCAGGGAGCAGCACAACCACGGCGGTGGAGGGGGATAGTGTCCCCTCTTCCTTTCACTGCATCAGTAAATAGGCATCACAGAGCGGATTTGTCCAGACAGATGGCCTTAGAGACATAAAAATAATAATAATGCCTTGTATTATAGCTCATGGCCTCTTCAGGGCATGTTGCTGACAGGACCATGTAGCACTTGTAGCTGCCCAGCATCTCCAAGGACCGTGAGGACCAGCCCCTCTTCAGGAGGTGCAAGAGCCAGAGGACCTGCACTGGAGGGAGCGGGACAGTGAGAACACTTTGCTGTGCTCAGATCAGATTCGCTTCTTGAAACAAATGCTTCAGCCAGAAAACTTTTTTTTTTTTTTCCAAACCAAAGCTGCTTACCAGGAAAAGTTCTGGAGTTGAGGAGTTGACGGTGGGAGCCAGCGCAGCCAGCTCACAGCCATCAGTAACAGGGTCAGTAAATCCTCCTGGGGTTTATCATCCTGGTCTAGGCCCTTCAGAGCTGTCCCCAACCAAACAAGTGCCGCGAACACCAGAGAACGCCACTTCCAAGAAGTATTCCGTGAGTTTTGTTTCCACCCCATGCGGAGCAGGGCATTGCCCTGTGCTGAAACAATCCTCTGCTGGTGTTTGCAGCCAGGAACAGCAGTGCCTGTGCCGTGAGAGCACGGCTCTGGAGCGCAGGAATGCGCCCGGGGAGGAAGCTGTGGTTTCAAAACTTCTAAGAGACTGTCACAGGCAATAATAAGCCTAATACAAAGCCAATTACCAACTATTTTTAGAAAGCCTTTGACAGCATCCCCTCTTCAAACCCAGGGATATTTATTCATTATATTCTAAATTAGCTCACTTACCCTGAGGTTGATTCACATGTCACGGGCGCATAACATTATCAGCCTAGCATCAGCAATGGCACTTCCCACACCAGCGCTGGTCGCGGCGTTATTGACCGGGGGGGTTGCAGACAGGTCACAAGTTGCCAATACTAGCAGTGCCTTTCATGACAATTAAGCACTAAGTATGCATTGGGTGGGATGACACAGGTTTCGGAAATATTCCGGTTACTCCGAAGTATTGATGGCAATAAATTCGCATGTTCCTCATGCAGCGGGAGCCACCTGGTTGGAAAACTTGTCCTGTGCGTAAAGGGAGCATCAAAGTGAGAAAAAGACAGTCGGCTGGGATGCGCTTAAAAACTGCAATGCAAAAGTCTGTTGCTTCATGTCTCGGCGTGTGCATCCGTGTGCAGCAGTTACCCAGCGGAACGGCCTTGGTTTATCTCGGCTTTGCAGGGGCGAGAGCAGGGAGGGTGGGAACTGGAGGTGGAAAACCAGCACTGAGCGCTGCCTCCCAGCCAGCTTCGCTTCGCAACGTGCTCGTGCTTGCCTGGCTTGGCCCAGGACTCTCTAACAAAGTCCTGGAGAGGTGCACAGGGCCATGTGTGACCTCCTCCAAAGTAAATTTACTCTTTCTTTTTAAAAGCTTTTAGGCCCAGGGCCAAATTCAGGGATAATGCTCTATGTGGCACAAACTTAAGACTCCCCTTACTCTCTCTCCCCCTCATGTGGAGGCTATTTTAGGCTGAGAGTTATTTTAACTTGCACCTTTTCTTTGGTGCATAAATTACACTTATTTAGATTGCTTTATGCATCAGCAGGCAGGGTGTTAAGAAGTGCCCAGGGAGCCTTAGCAAACCGGAGAGGCTCTAAATCATGCTGCCTTTGACAGCAGTGCTGAATTTGCTCCATGGCATCCCAGGTTGCTGTGAGCATCGTGGCTGAAAGGGCCGAGACATGATACGGACGTGGTCATCACCCCTCTCTTGCTTTTCTGACCCATACGAGTAGTCCATGATGTGCTGGCCAGGCCCATAAAGTCTCTGGGAGGTTGTCCCTGGGTTTGGTAGGGGTAGAGCAGAGCCCACCGTGTGTTGGGTTGCTGCAGGGCTCCTGCCAAGGGAAGCATGAAGATGGCACCATGGGCTTCACGAAGATCCTCGTTGAAAAGGCGAGAGAGAGCTACCGGGGTGTGGACCAGTCTGGGACGTCTTTCTGCTGGAGGAGAACATCTCTAGATAGAGCAGGGGCATGAGCGGTGCCGAGCCCACGTTACCAGCTTGGGAGTGTGTGGCTGCCTTAGCACAGGCTCTGCTCAACTCCTCATTACCAGAGTTTCCCACCAGCAAAGCACAGACCAGCCCAGCAGTTCCAGTGACTGGCGTTGCGGTGCAGCTCCGCTGAGGCCCGCAGATGCCCGTCTCTCTGGTGACAAGCAATGCAATGCTCAGGAGCTGGTTATGGTGAGCAGGGAGATGGGATGCAAGGCTGGGAAGTGAGACGAGGTCTCTGCACAAATGTACTTAAGGGCCGGGAGCGTCATGGTGGGAATGGAAGTGGGGAGCCCTGCGGAAAGGGGACGGCAGCATCAGTAACACGTTGCAGTCCGTCGCAGCAGACACACCACGCGGTGAACTCCGCGGTGTACCTGGCTCTTAGTCTGTCGGTTGAAGTGCGTGTTAATTCAGGACACACCATGCCATGTCTCTGCTGTCACTCAGCAGTGGCAGTACAGGTCTGGCCTCCCAGCGCGGATGTGGTTTCTGCTGTGCTCCTCCCCAGCACTGCAACAGCTCCAGTCCTGCCCTTCCAACAGTGCCGGTGACTTTCTCAGTCCTGGAAAATACCTTTGGTTTCAAGGGTACAGGGCTGTTGCCAGAAGAGACATCACAGCTAGGCCCAGGCTGTGCAGCAGAGTTTTTGGGATCAGCCTTGTTTGAGACTTTAGCTCCTGCCGGCTCCCCTCCCGCGGGGCAGGAGATGCGAGGGGCTGCGGTGGGCCGCCCTGGGCTGGAGCACTAGCTCCAGGCTTTTCAATGCTTTGCCCTTGCCAACAAAGTTTGTCACGGCCATCGGCAAGCCAATTAACCTTTCCGCCTCTGGAAACAACAATGACCTGTGATATCATTTAGTTTAAGGATCTGTAACCCCATTTTCCCACCTGGGTGCCCAAGTTACACGCTCCATCTCTCCAGCCCTGTTAATATTTGACCTCTCCTTTGGAGAGGACACAACCAGCTCCGGCAGGAGCCCAATCACCCTCCCACACTGCTATTCACAAGCTCTGGAGTGATTTATGTTGGAATTCTGATTTCATGGAGCATTGTAGGGGCTCCTGGGATGTCATAGAATCATAGAATCATAGAATGGTTAGAGTTGGAAGAGACCTTCAAAGGTCATCTAGTCCAACCCCCCTGCAAGGAGCAGGGACATCCCTGACTAGATCAGGTTGCTCAGAGCCTCATCCAGCCTGGCCTTGAATGTTTCCAGGGATGGGGCATCCACCGCCTCTCTGGGCAACCTGT
>WHYT01016890.1:301778-318109 GCA_009806455.1 Tetrax tetrax
TTGTGCCTGGTATTGCCACAACCCAGGTGCAGGACCTTGCACTTGGCCTGGTTGAACTTCATGAGGTTGGCACAGGCCCACCTCTCCAGCCTGTCCAGGTCCCTCTGGATGGCATCCCTCCCTTCCAGCATGTCGACGGCACCACACAGCTTGGTGTCATCGGCGAACTTGCTGAGGGTGCACTCTATCCCACTGTCCATATCGCCGACAAAGATGTTGAACAGGGCCGGGCCCAACACGGACCCCTGAGGGACGCCACTGGTGACCGGTCTCCACTTGGACATTGAGCCGTTTACCACCACTCTCTGAGTGCGGCCATCCAGCCAACTCCTTATCCACTGAGTGGTCCATCCATCGAACCCACGCCTCTCTAGTTTAGAGAGAAGGATGTCGTGCGGGACAGTGTTGAAAGCTTTGCACAAGTCCAGGTAGATGATGTCCGTTGCCCGTCCCTTGTCCACCGATGCTGTTACCCCATCATAGAAGGCCACCAAATTGGTCAGGCACGATCTGCCCTTGGTGAAGCCATGTTGGCTGTCACCAACCACCTCCTTGCTCTCCATGTGCCTTAGCATGGTTTCCAGGAGAATCTGCTCCATGACCTTGCCAGGCACGGAGGTGAGGCTGACCGGCCTGGAGTTGCCTGGGTCTTCCTTACACCCCTTTTTAAAAATGGGCGTTATGTTCCCTCTCTTTCAGTCATCGGGGACCTCACCAGACCGCCACAATTTCTTAAATATGATGGCCAGATGGCACACAGTGTGCCTGTGCCAAGGGCTGGTGGCAATACCAGTGAGGTTTGGTGGATTTCCATATGGCTGCTCCATCACTCACCCCAAAACATCGTGAGAAGGTTCCCATCCTCTCCTGCCCAGGCTGGAGTTACCTCTCCTGACATGGAAACATCAGGATGAGTTAAGGGAGATCTCAAGGTATATTTGCAAAAGAGAGGTGCCTTAGGCTTAAATTAAAATTGCAGTGAAAGCAAAAACAATGTGGGTTTTACTGCAGGACACATGTCTGCACAGAAGCTTGGAGCTGACTCCAAGCTAAAACCTCCTTTAAAACAGAGTTATTTTGTGTTCTGTTTTGCAGTAGCTGATTAAAATGTAGGTAGCTGCGTCAAAATAATTAATTCAAGCCCTTGATGTGCATCTTACCTCAAGGTGCTGATAAAAGCCCACTGTAAAGGTCTAACTGGGTCCTTTCCAAGGTTAAACCCCTCTTCTCCCTGGATAGAGCTCCGAGGGTTTGACCCCGGGATCGGGATTGTCAGCCTACCCTGGCTCTGGGCTCGGTTAATGCAGTGTGACAATTCCCAGGCCCTCCAACAGACTTTGGAACCAGCAACACTACTACTGAAAGTGCTGCATCAATTCTTTTCTAACTGTACCCAAGTTCTAATGCTTAATATTTAAACATGAAAGTTCCTTTTGAGACGTTTAAAGCAGAATTATTAACAGCCCCGTGTAGAACTGACAGGTTAACAGTGCGACAATTAAAAAGAAAGGTTAAATACA
This sequence comes from Tetrax tetrax, assembly GCA_009806455.1. Classification (NCBI taxonomy): domain Eukaryota; kingdom Metazoa; phylum Chordata; class Aves; order Otidiformes; family Otididae; genus Tetrax; species Tetrax tetrax. The sequence goes on from WHYT01016890.1 coordinate 303,299, forward strand.
TTTTCTTTTCAGACCAACTGCTGTTGCTTAAGACTAATAAATCCACCAGGAGATGGTTTTTACAGAGTGTGAGGGGCTGTGTGTCAGCTTTTATGGGCTTGAGTTTTTCAGAAATCACCACACTTCTCTTTCCAGGCAGCTACAGGTTTCAGTCTATATTTAGCAAATGGGCTGCTCCTAAAGAGTTGTGGGAATCAAGTCAGAAAGGAAAAAAAGAAAAGTTGGAATATCAAAAAAGCAAAACCTACCAGCTGTGGGATTTGCTCACAATTTGCCTCGCTTTTTTAATTTAATGTTATTCTCTGTTGTCACGATGGCTTTGAAAACGGAGGTGCTGGAAAACAGCAGAAATACTGGCCTGGGTTCTCTAAGGGATCAATTCAAGTGCTGAACTCCTTTTTTTCTCATGTGGAAATAGCTGTCCTCACCAGCTGGCACGGCATAGTCCCAGGCACAACAGGAGGGTCCCGGGGGGCAGCGGGATGCTGGCTGGGACATCCAGGCTGCGGATGGCACCCAAATCACTCACAGCCAAAATCTGGAGCTTCAGAAAGGCACTTCCCATGTATTTGTATGTGTCTAATCATATAAATGTGAGCTTAATTGTGTTTTTCACGTGCTTTTATTACAAGGTGGAATGTATTGCTGCAAGGTCAGAGGAAAAAGAGATTGAAAGGTGACCCTTTAATCACCGAAAGCAAAGTCCCTGATTGCGCAGGGACTGGGACCAGATGACATCCAGAGGGGCCCTTCCAGCCCCAACTGCTCTGCAGTTCTGTGAAAGGAGGGGCAAGAGATGTTCGTGAGGATAAATCCACCCATGACTGCTGAACAGGAGGACCGAGAGCAACCTTGGGCTCTTTGCAAACCCCTGGCACTGTAATTGGAATCACAGAATCACAGAACGGTTTGGGTTGGAAGGGACTTTTCAAGCCCATGCAGTGCAAGGAGCAGGAACATCTCCAACCAGATCAGGTTGCTCAGAGCCCCGGCCAACCTGGCCTGGAATGTTTCCAGGGATGGGGCATCCACCACCTCTCTGGGCAACCTGGGACACTGCTCCACCACCTTCAGGGTAAAAAAAAATTCTTAATATCTAATCTGAATCTGCTTCCTTCTGTTTTAAAGCCATTACCCCTCGTCCTGTCACACCAGGCCCTGCTGAAGAGTCTCTCCCCACCTTTCCTGCAGCCCCCTTTGGGCACTGGGAGCCGCTCTCAGCTCTCCCCGGAGCCTCCTCTTCTCCAGGCTGAACAGCCCCAGCTCTCCCAGCCTGGCCTCACAGCAGAGCTGCTCCAGCCCTCTCAGCATCTGCGTGGCCTCCTCTGGACCCTCTCCAACAGCTCCACGGCCTTCTGATGTTGGGGGCTCCAGAGCTGGACGCAGCGCTGCAGGTGGGGTCTCACCAGAGTGGAGCAGAGGGGCAGAATCCCCTCCCTCAACCTGCTGGGATGCTGCTGGGGATGCAGCCCGGGATGCCATTGGCTTTCTGGGCCGCAAGCGCACATTGCTGGCTCATGTTGAGCTTCTCATCCACCAGCACTCCCAAGTCCTTCTCATTTTTGCTGCAAGGTGGATAGATAGACCAGGGAGCTCTGCCCTCTTTCCTGTACCCTCCCTCCCAAATATCCTTTTCTGGCCTCTCAGACAACAAAGGGCTCGAGTCTGTCTCACTATTACCCTTCTTACAATTATATCACTCTTCCAGCTGCTTTTTCAAGCCATGAGAGTCCTTCCCTGCCTTTGATGGACATTGATTGGGCCCCAAATTTGCAACCATGAAAGGTCACATGACTTACAAGTATAGAGGAATATTTACTCACCCTGTGCTTTTAGCGGGTTGAAAAAAATACTAACTGGTGTATTAAATGAGTTACCGACAGCAGTAGCGGATGTTACAGATTATTATAAGCACATCAGTGGAAGGTATTATAAGATGGCTATAAGCCATGGTTATAATCAACCTTGTTTTGATTTATTGGACTCTATAGCAACCCATATAAATTGATTACCCATTTATTAAAATGGCTATTAATCACAGATTACCTCTTTGTACAAATTTAGAAAACTACCTTGGTTACAACCGGACTGGAAGATGGAGAAGAAGAATTTGTTAAACTATTGGGAAGACAGCCGTTCTCCTTCCCAGGTGGTATCTTCTTAGATTTCCCTCTTCCCACCCCACTTCAGGCCACGCCATAGTGAGCATGAAGCAAGCACAGCTCCAGGTGCCGCGCTGCCAGCGCTGCCCACGAGGTCCCGGCATGGAGCTTTCTGGCATTCAAGGACACCCCACGGCATGGGCACAAAGCCCTGCGTAGCCTGGGGCAGCTGAGGTATGTGATGGCTCAGCTGTAGCTCTGGCAGGCTCCTAACGAACATTGGTCATTAAACCAACTTCAGAGCTGCTGATGCTTCAGAAGTCAAGAACAGAGGGTCCCCTTTTTATTGTTCATAGATACATATATTTTTTAAAGGTCGGTTTGACAGGGTTATAATGGACTTGGGGATATTCTGCTCTCTGCCTCGCCTCTCCTATCTGTCCGCCAAACGGTCTGGTGTCATCCTTTCCACAGGCAATAGATCTTAATGCACCAGTCTGTACTGATCTGCCTCCTTTCCCTACATCCCCCATGAATATATAACCACCAAATGTGATAGGAAGAAATTACTATTGTAATAAAACTGGTTCATTACATCCTTCTAGTCAGAGGCGTTTAATGAGCACCAGGGCTGCCTAGTGCTGTTATGTTCCCTTTGAGCCAGATGCAAATGTAATATGTTTCACCGTATTGTTTAATTTACTCTTCAGAACTGCGGAAGGAAGCAGGCAGGTCCTTCATGCAGTGGGCACCAGTGGACCAGCCGAGCCGTTAAGAAATGCCTTGACCCTCTGCGGTGTGGCAGTGGCTTGAGTGTAGTGCAACAACAGTTGTATTTCCAGTAGGGAGCCGCTGCGTATCCGGATGGTTCAGGACATCCGAAGAGCTGGGCTGGTCTGCAATACGGACAGCTACTGGGATGCTCTGGCTCAGCACCTTCAGAAAGAGTATTTCTCCCATCCTAAAATAGGTGTTTAAGTTGGGGCGTGGGATGGGATGGTGCAAGTGGACCTAAATCACCAGCGGGAATTGCACATCTAACATACAGACACCATAAACGCTGACCAAGACCTTCATTTGTCGTGGTTTAACTGAGGCGATCTTTCCCAAGTTCAGGAGCTTTTGCACTGGTCGATGCAGCAGACAGCAATTTGCAATTTACTTACAAAAAGCCTCTCCCAAAATGAAATGTTACAGATAGAAACTCTTCATTGAATTCAGATCAGGATGGATTCAACTGCTTTGGCAGATGAAAATGCTGGACAAATTCCAAAAATTACATTTGCTTTGTATTTTCAAAATGAATTTTTCACAGTACATTTTGCAATGGCATTTGTCATGTAGAGTTTGACATTCTTGAAGAAAACAAAGAAAACAACATTTCAAAAAGGATTAATGACCCAAATAGGAGCAAAACTTTTCACCTGGAGGGACAAATAACTACAGGTCGGATACAGTGTCAAAATCTGGGACTTCCTCTCCCCTCTTTTTTTCTTACTATCTTTTCCAGCTTGATTCAAAGCCAATTAACCTCTGAACAGCTTGGTCCTATCCCAGCCCATTCAAGAACCAACAGACTGATATGCACGCGTGATTTCACCTTGGATAGCGATGCTGCGGATGCCGATCGCTCCCGCGGTGTTCTGTGCCTCCCTCTGAGCATCTGGCAGCTCTGGCAGGTCCTACGGGACAGCCACCACCCCCGGCCTTCTGCTCCCGCTCTCATGTTGACTTCTTGGTTGCTGTGGGACAACCACTACTGCGTCATTATGAGCACCAGCTGATTCAGCATGCCGTGGTTTTCCAGAGTCCCGAGCACCTGGAGATGTTTGGGGTTTTTTTCTCCAAAAGCCACTGGCAGTCCCAGATGTCCAGCCCATCCCTGAGCATCACAGCCCACAGCCCTCCAGCCGTGTTAGTTTGAAAGCCCCATGGAGTATGAACGCAGCCATCTGCCCTAATTCCATCCAGCACTTTTTGGCAGAGTAGGGTTTTCTTTACAAGGATATTATTCCTCAGGATTTCTTGTTGTTTTCACCCAGCTTGTTTATGGCAAATAGACCCTTGAGATGCAGCCCTTTTGTCTGGGAAAGCTTTAATGATCTCAGAGCCCTTGTGTTGGCATCAGTTTAATTCCAGCTGCTATAAGCTGGCAAGCTGATGAGAAGAGATGCATTTTATGGAATCTTCAGCTATTTTGCCAGGGAGCACAGCACCGTGCTAACAGAGATTTACAGGGCCTTTCAGGGCCATTCATTAAGGAACTCTGTGAAGGTATCACCTATCATCTTGCAGGCATCAGAGAAGGGAGCCTTGGGAAAAGAAACCCTGCCTTGCACTGGGGCTTGTTTCTTTGGAGATGCCATTGTTTCCAGGCTGGGATCTGGAGCATCTCCCTATGAAATCCCTTCTGGCACTGGATTTTGTGGCAGCTTTTTCACCTCTGAGCTCTGGTGGCTTTGGCTGGCAGAGGAGCCTGCCCCGCTGAGAGTGCAGCACCATTTCCCACACCCCAGGTGCTTTGGGGGTTTGGAGCAGCTGTGTAACCCAGTTGTCTCGAGCAATGCCTGCAGCTTTAACCAGGGCTGGATGTGAGGATGAGGAGGCTGGAACAGATTGCATGCAGCTGTATGGTCACTTGCCCATCGTTTAGTTGGACATGCGTACCATGGCATGAAAGAGAGTAAAGAGAAAACATCTTGGCTGATTCCAACCAGTTTGTCCCTGCGAGCCACATGTGCCAAACCTTGGCTGCTGCCAGGCTTCTCAGAAGTCTTGTCCACACAGGGACTCTCTGGAAAATTAATCTGAATTAAACAAAAGCCTGAATTTCCAGTGGATTTGCTAAACCATGTTAAACCCTAACGTCAGTTATGCTAAGTGGAATTAAGACTACATTAATTTTAAGAATGCTCCCATGCCTGTTTGAAGAACCCGGTCATCGTCACAGATCTGCTGCAGGCAAACATGGGAGTGAAGGCAAGAAGCTGGGGTGGGTGCAGGCATCCACTGCTCATTGCAAAACGTTGGCGTCCTCTGGGCAAAAACAATGTGGTTTTTCCACCTTGAAAAGCGGTGAGGGAGGAAGAAAGCCCCATAGCTGTGGGCAGTGGGCCGTGCCCAAGTTATAGGTCTGGACTAACGAATTCTGGGAGGTTTCTCTCCAAAGCTCCTGGGAGTTGAGCACCCTCAGCCCGTTCTTCGTGCTGCAGAAAGCGGTACAGCTCTCTCGCAGCCTCCAAGGAAGAGCGATGCAGAGGATTTGCCACGAGAACTCCCTTCCCTTGTCCTCATCTGTGTCACTTTAAGTACAGCAGAGAGCCAAAGCTGACAGCTGTTTCAGTTTACCCCAGCACACAGACATCTCCCTGGGAAGTACTCAGGGCTCTTAAGCCCTGTTTATGCCCCAAAGTGAGAGCAGCATTAACTCCCCGAGTGCAGCAAACAGCCGTGCTGACATAAATACACTTATGTGGGGAAGAGGAACAAGCTGTGTTGCCATAAACAACTTTATGCCTCCGACTAAATCCACGCTCGCCTTTGTGCTGCTCCAGCTAATAAGCAGTTAATATGCAGTCCCGTCAGCGCAAGGAATAACAAATCCTTGTTTCCTTAAGATCTGTGTTTCATGCCTGATTGTGAGCTCTGATCAAATCTTCCCCTGCCATTCAAACGGGTTTTTCTATATTGTCTCCCCCAGTGTGGAGTCTTTGATGCCTGATACGGTAGAAGCCCACGCTATGACCTGTTGCTTAGACAAGAAACGCTGATTAGGAGCATTTATGGGCTTTCTCTCCTCTACCTGACCACTGTTTTCACAGTATGTATAAAAATTTAATTGTATGTGAGACTGCTTTCCTCCTCCATCAAATCTGCTTGAAACCACCAATGGGTTCAAAAATTATGAAGGTCAGAATAAACATGCAGAAATGCATATGCGTTCATTACAGGATCATATGAGCTTAATTTCCTAAGGCAACCAAGCTAAACATATCTCACATGCCCAGAAGAGGTAATTATACTGGTATAAAAATTTTGTGGGGTTGTGCTGGTTTCCTCCACTCTCGCAGCGGTTTGAAGTGATGTCCTGACACATCCAGCCTGCCCCACCACCACACGCATCTCCCACAGCCAACAAGCATCTCCAGAAAGGAGAAAATGCTGAATTATTAACTTCCATTTGCATAGAGCACAATCCTGCCGCACCGTGCCAGGGATGGACAAGGTTGTGCCAAGCCCCTGAGGTGGCCCGGGGAGATGTCCTCTTAGATCATCTCCTCATCGCCCCAGAACAAAACGCTTCTGTCAGGCTGGTTTTTGAAAGCGAAGTGCTCTAATGATGATAGACAGTTCCAGATCATGGCCTGCAAAGCTGCGTCCTGGAGAGCTGGCACTTCTCACCGGGCCACCACGAGGCTTTCTGAGCGATTGGCACAAAGCAAACGCGACACTAACTCATGGGCAGCTGGAACTTGGTTGCTGCTTTGTCCCCCCGCCCCTCAGCAGGGTAGCGAGTCTCTGTTCAAACAAAGGCAAATTGCACCAAAGCACTGCTAAATTCCACTGGCCTTTCTTTTCAGGGAGAGAAAAGCCATGCAATAGTTAGACCTAGACGCACGTGACTACTTAAAAATGTGTATGATGATTGTGGAGGAAAGCCCACAAGCAAGACCTAACTGTCCCCCTTCCCAAAAAGTCATACAAAAGCAAGCAATTATAATTAGCCCTAAAATTATTTTAACCAAAATGAGATGTCTCATGTACAGTTTTGAAGCATTCAGGCTTTCCTGTCCCTTTTGCCGTGCAATCAGTTAAGAACAGGAGCCAACGAGAAGAACGACACCTTAATTTCACACACCTCCTTCCCAAGCAGAAGACTTACCTTTGCCCAGAGACGCTGGTGAAGCATTTGAAGCACACCTCCTGGTTGAATGGAGTTATTTCTTTCACTGGAGGGCTTTGTGCTCCAGCTGAAGGACCTCTTGGGATGCAGGGCTTCTTACCAAGCACAATTGATGTTTTTCTAGGTCCTACAGTGGTAAGTTCTTCATCACGGACCAAACCAAACTTAAAATTTGGAGCTCTGCAAAATATCCTGGCTGTTTAATGCCATTTTCTCTTAGGTAGTCCACCAAGGACTCATTAACCCTTTCTGATGAACCTCTTTCCCTTGATGTCTGTCTCTTGGGCACTGACATTTAAAAACAGCAATTGCTGGCTGGCTGCATGAGGAACTATTCCAGTTGCCTGGAGGAAACAGGTTAGGAAGTCTTTTCTTTTAGCAGGGCACATTCACAATTCAAATAAAGCAAAGGGTTTTAAAAAACTAAAAATCTGCAGCATAGCTACAGATGAGATAAAATTGGACAGGTTAATTATAACCTGTCACAACTACAAGCTGATGAAATTTCTTTGGCTGGGCACAAAAGACCCCAAATCTCCCTGAGACAAGTTTTTCAGGCCTTTCATTTGAACTCTAAACTTTGATCATCTGCTGATAGGTTTCTGCTGAGCTCCCATCAGCTGAAGAGAGGCTCATTTCCATCCGCCAGCACAGCACCAGCCAGGAGAATTGAACTGCTGACGAGTGAACTGTCGAAGGTCAGTGTGCCAGATGCGATGGGTCGGCGCTGGGCATGCTGTTTTGGATGCGGTGCGTCTGTGTTAGTGATGCTATTCAGAGCTCAGTTTTAGTCGCTCTTTGCATTTTAGTGAGCTGTGTGAGTTCAGTGCCTTGGGGGGAACCTGTCCCATGGCTCTGAAAACCCAGCGTGTCGGAAAAGCTTTCTTAAACCTCACAGCGAACTATTTAAGGAAGATAAAGCTCAAACTCTGATCTTTTTCTAGGGGATTTCCATAAATCATGTTATTTCTGAATCTTTTCCTCTAAGAAGGAAAGCTGGAAAGGGGTCCTCTGGTTTCATCTTTTGCTCAGCAAGGGATTTTTTGCAAGTCAGCTTTTCGGATAGCTGGATCACTGTATGTGATCATACAGTTTAATGCAAAAGAGGGTCATTGTAGATGTGTGTGCAGCGGGGGCAGTATCTTAAGTGTTGAAAAAGCTGAAAGTTTGGTCCATCTCAAGGAACCCTAAGACCAGCCAAGCCCTGTACACTTCAGATCCTCTTTAGTCAAGGAAATCTTTTCATCCTGAAGTGAATTTAATCCCACTCATCCCATTGCCACCACATCTCGCAGCAGTGACCTCAACAAGCAGAGAAGAGCTCAGAGGCCAAGAGACTTCCTCCTGACAATCGTAAGTGACACTGCAGCATCAGCCCTTCAGCTTGTGATCATATGCAAACCCAGTGTGGATACAGGACAGTTCCCTTAGTGCCTCTCCCAGCATCACTTATGTTCTCCCTTAAATGTTTGGGAGCAATTATTTATGTGCAGAATGCAAGAACTAATTAGTGTGTCTCTTGCTTTCTGAGAGGGAGCAAAAACCATAGCAAATGACATTCCAGCAGAAATGGGGTCAGCTTGGATTAAACTCTCCTCCCATTTATCTTTGGTCTTTAGCATTAAATTTACCATACATATTAGAAACAAATTTTAATTTTCCACAGCACTGGGCAATATCTTTTCCTTAAAGCCTAGAAGAATGTTCATTAGCATCCTCTCCCTCTAGTTCAGTGTGACTGTCTCCTCATTTGCACATAAATGTGAAGTTTGCTGCTTGGGCAAGCTTGCTTGAATGACATGAAAGTTCCTGTATCAATACATAACACACGCACAGACACAAATGAGATCCCACCCATAACCACATACCTGTCCTTCACTGTTCTGGTTTTGAAATAGTGCCCAAAAGCACTTGCAAGAAGATGCTACTGGGAACACCAGAGCATGAGGAGGGACCTCTAGAAATAGAAGTGCATCCATCAGTTGAACTTTCCATCTCATCAAAGTAGACTTCCCACCTTAAAGTTAGGCCTTAATGTTAAACCACACCTTAGTAGAGAATAGCATGAAAAGATATTTCCAAAGGGTAACTCATCCCATCTGAGCAGATGTTGTGATCGTGAAGGGCAGGCAAGTGGTGAGGGATCTACTGTCTGTGAGGAGTCACCAGTGTTCAATAACCTGCTCGGTCCTAAACTGCCCAACGGTCACTTCGAGTAAGTCACTTAGACCTAAAATCTGCAAGGAATGCCCATAAGTCTTATTCCAATGCGTGTCAAAGGCATTCATCTTATCCAGCTTTTGATATTTTTAAGGTAGATGACAGTCCTACCTTGATAGTCAGTGGGCGCACATAAATATACCTAGCGCGTGATTCATGTGGGCTGTTTGAGGTGACCACGACTGGCTGAGATGGTCCACACCTTGGACCTTCCTCGCCAAGTACAAAAGACTCTGACAGCCAGCTCCTACGGAGAGAGCTAGATAGTGGACTCCTAATGAAGCGATGAATTTCATGCTCATCCCACTACAAACTACTACACTTTTAATAAATAATTATTGTCCTCTGTATCACTGCATCTCAAAATCAGGATCTGGGTCATAGTGAAGCATTTCCCATCTGTCGAAGGAAGATAATAGCACTTACCCAGCCCCAGGCTTGCTACGAGGATGAATACATCACGGAGAGCTAGATGCTGTAGTAATCAGGTGCTATCTCAGCACACTGGAGAGATAAGAGCCTACAAAGCACTGATGGCATTTCAGCTACAAATCCCTGGCCCAGTGGGCAGAGGCGAGCTGTAAAATGAAAGCTACCTGCTAGGTTCATGTAACTCTCATCTTTGAGTCAGCTTTCAGATATTTTTTCCCTGCTGTAACATCACTATAGGTAGCAACATGCCACAGTAGCAAAGGGACAGGAGCTACGACACCATGGGTGATTTTTGCAAAAGGCTAAACCAGTTGTAGCTGTTCCAGCCAGCGCTGACATTTAACGATGTATTGACCTTCTCAACAGCATCCAAATGTTTCTTCTCCTGACTTCAGCAATACTAAAGCAAATGGGAGAATGACAGTGGCTTCTTACCTGGAGCTGCCAGGGTGCCAGGTCTTTCCCAGCGCATTGCTACAAACTCCACCAGCAGTGACCTGCCTGTGCAGGACCAAACACGGCATCAGCATCTCTTATCCTAATTTCCTTCCCCAGCCTCCTGTACCTGAGTAAACAGGGAAAAGAGGTCTCAATATTGGGTGCCAAATGCCCTGATCCTTCCCTTGTAGAAGTGAGACTGGAACACAGAAAAATGATTAGAGGGCTAGATGGTGCTGCAGATTTGGAAAGAGAGAAGCCTGGGAGGAGATAGCAGATAGATGAGATAAGCAGCCACGTGCAGAGCTGATGGATAGCAGGCGAGTGTGGGTTTCCTTTATGAGCTCACTCTTTTAAATATTGATCTGGAAGCCTTCTTGGATCTGTATCAGTGAGCTCTGATTTACGTTCCCATCCCTGCCTGCCTGTGTTCTTCTCCCAGTGGAAAATCGAAGGGCTTGTACCTACAAATACCTGTTTTCCACTTGGCCAGCTTGCTGGCAAACACGAGCACCACTGCATGCCAGCTGTGCACAGATGTCCACAGGCTTTGCCATCTGCAATGCGTGGGACAGTGCTTTCTCCTCATGTGGCACAGCAGCTGGAGTGGGTGGAAGTCAGGCGGAGAGCACTTCTCATACCCTTAAAGGAGGATTTTTTTTTTTATTATTTTCTTCACCTGCTGTCCTTTGATCTTTCTCTGGCTTGTGGTTCAATCCAAGGAATGTTGTTTGACTTCCTTTATGTTCCATTTCTGCAAGCCTGTTTGAACTTGAGGAATTGGGTTCTTCTGAAGACTTCAAAGCCAGGTTTAATGACTGTAAAGAGCAGCACGGCTGCGGCACTCCAGGTACAAGACGTCCTGTCTGTGGGCTTGTCAGGGCGTAAGAAAAGCATACATGATAGAGACATGTTGTAAGTCACCTGCACTGTAAATAAATGTGCCTGCTGCTCTCAGAATTGACTTCTCTTCATTGTACTCAGAATGATACTCTGAATTGAAATGCTTTCCTATCTGAAGGGAGGGATGCAGAGAAAAAAAATGTCGCCTGAAGATAAAAAGTGTAATAGTCTATTTTATTTTCCACTTTCCACATCAATAATGAAAAGTTGTCCTCCAGGGACAGCTAGCAACATGTTCAACTCTACCTTTTACATATCAGCAGCACAAAGCATCCCTCGACGTCGAGGCTGTGATGTAAAGCAGCGGGTGGATCAGAGCTGGGGCAAGGAGGGGAGGCAGGGGCAAGGCAGAGCCTGCTGCCAGCCCGAGGCTGTTGGATTTCCCACCTGAGAACTGTTTTACTGAGGTCGTGCCTTGAAGCCGTGTCTACAAAAGCAAATGGAGGCCGAGTGGCTTTGTTAAGATACGCCCCCTTAAAAAAAAAATTAAATACATACGGGGAAAATAGAAGAAAGTGGCATAAAAATCCAGGCAGAAGCTGTCAAACAAGTGAACGTTTCTTTTTAAGCCAAAAATAGATAATAGATAAATAAGGCTTCCTGCTGCTTGCTGATACTAGAGATGACCAGGAGCTCAAATACCACAAGGAAATGGACTTTGTTCACCTGATTTTTTCCTCTGACTGTCTTTTATCCTTCTGGCTTACCCTGCTACACCAGCTTTTCCCTCCTGAAAAAAATTATTCCCCCTCCAGTTGAACCAGTACCAACTTAGCTATTGATCAAGTTTCTCCTGAATAACTGTTTAGGAAACAATATATTCAATTTGCCTTCTTGACTGGGAGCATTCAATGTCAGGAAGCAGGAGAAGATGTGCTGGGCTGTGCCAAGGTCGCACAGGGACTCTGTTAGCTCTGCAGACCAAGGTTCTCCTCTACAGGTGACATCAATTTGTAGGGCCATTAAGTCCACCCTGACCGCAGATGACCCCTCTGGCCATCTTCAAGCCTTATTTCCTCTAGTTGTATCACGATTGTTTCCAAAATGGTTTCTCCCAGAAAGGGTGATGCGGGATCAGTGTCAGCGTCCACACCAGGGACCAACAGCAGCACCGCGCTCTTGGCATCGGCGAAGCTGGGACGTGCCTCTTTTTCATGCAAGAGCCTAACTTTAGGATTCACAGTCTTCACCACAGCCTGCCCTGCAGTCTCCTTCGTGTCCCCCAGTTGATATTTTTCAGCCTGACAGGTCTCAGAAGCACGGAGACACACCATTAGCAGCCTTGTTCTACTTGCTAAATGCCAGTAAATTCGCCAGCAAAAGCAGGCAATCATTCTGGGCAGCTTAATCTTTGACTGCTTAAATTAAGATCTTTTACAAGGGCTTTATTTTCAAGGAAAGAGTGATCAGCTTGTCCTGAAAATGAGATTCTTTTAAAGTGTTTCATCTGCATTACCCGCTTTTGACAAGTTTGACATGATGGAAGTCTTGTTTGAGTGCGTACTTAGAGGGTTTGGTGTAAATTCTGGGCAGGCATCTCAGGGAATGGATCTTCAAGTTACTCCACAGTCAGTTACTGACGGTGACCCACTTCTGCTTTCTGCCAGCAGATAAAACCCGAATTTGTTTTTACATTCCTGTCCCTGTGTTTTTCTCTGCAACTAAGTGCTGCCTTTTTTTTACGGCTGCATCTAACCCCTCAGTATAAAATTTATAATTCTAAAGCAAAAGTGATGGTTTCCCATGTATCCCTCAGAGTCACCAACTAGCCAAGAAGCTGTCATGCTGGTCAAGCCAATATGGCACTTGCCTGGGACTCATTAAGCTTGAAAGCAATCACATCCTATTTTATCAAGGTAAGAGCGAAAGTTGATACCTTCGTGTTCAATAAGGAAATAACAAAAATAATAATAGCTATCTTGGTGAATAACAATAATGGACACCCCGCAAATAGCCTATCGGGAAACACCAGCCAGGTGGAAAATGCAAGTAACAAGCACTTTACATATTCCAATTTGTTCTCTCATTTTCCTCTGTTTAATAAGGAAGAGAAAGCACCCTGTGTGTGGAATGGAAAAAAGAAAACAGGCAGCAGCAATGCCTTTCCCAGTGTGCACCACTAACAGATTTGCGACGGATGGAGCTCCTCCCGTGTCCCAGCAGGCATGACAGTGAGTGTCACCAATCACAAATGAAACTGAAGTCATTAGTAGTGGGTACCACCATCTTTCACTCACATGCAGTTGGCTCCCATTGAAATAATGAGAATTTAATTTCTTGCTTGACTTGGGCTGGGCTTTACTGTCCAGCTAAGATCATCCCAGCGCAGAGCTGGAGGACCTCCTTGGGCCAAAGCCTAACCACAGGGCTGCTCGTTCCTGGAGTGGAAGCTGGGGACTGCCCCTAAGTGATCTCTGTTGCCACAGCCAGGACTCTCACTGCATCCTGGATCCATAAATTATCTGTGTCCTTCCTTTCTTCCTTCCTTCCTTCCCTCCTTCCTTCCTTCCTTCCTTCCTTCCTTCCTTCCTTCCTTCCTTCCTTCCTAGCTGCAGCAACAAGCTCAAAATGTTGGCATTATTTATTACACCTAGGTGGGGGGTAGAGCTGCTTTTATTGCAGCACAAAAAATACGCATTAGCAGATTTGACGCAAATCCCTGGCACTTTGAAAGCTGCGTCAAGACCACTGTCCTACAGAAAGCCCAGTCCGAGGGAGGACACGCTGCAAGAAAAGGGTTGGCAGATCTGGAAGTGGAGGGAAAAGGGAGGAAGGAAGTGTCCGGCCCCAAGCCCCACGCAGAGTGATGGGCAGAAGTGGGAAAGCTGCAGTAGATCAGCCTGGAGTAAAGAGAATTGCAGGAGGGTAGAGAACAGCAGAGCGTAGCATTGCCTGCTTCAGCAGCAAGTCCCTCTTCCCACCGATTGTGTCGTGAACTGGAAGTCTATCACTTCAGCCTAATGGAGCATCATCAACTTACCTCAATGAGGCACTTAATCGAAAGAGCGCTTATACCACTTGGATTGCCAGCCGCACTTTATGACAGCTCTTTGCGCGAGAGATGTCATTGTGTATTTACTTCTTTGTTAGAGGAGATTGGAGTTATCAGCGGCTGAGTAAACCCTGCCACTCGCAGGAACACCCTGCATACGTTCGCAGGACAGAAAGAAACAGAACAGGAAAAAAGAGATGGTAGGACAGGCGTGACTTTGGCGATAAGGAGAGATGCAACAAAGCCATTCTCCAGCAAGACAAGATGATTTGGGCCATATCTTTAACTGGTGTAATCCTTGTGAATGGCTGCATTCACCCTACCGTCGGTGGTGTCTGTGTCTAAGTAGAAAATAAATAATTCAAGGTAGTTACCATGCAGGACTGAACGTGATTTTTAATGCAGTGAACAGAGCCTCTGATTTCCCATATAATTTTCAGAATTTGTGTACAATTGTGGTTGACAGATCTTAATAGTAGGTTTCTAATGTCCCCATCAGTCTCTTGGGCTGCATCAGTGGTGCCCCAGCCACCCGCCGTGCTGCAGTAGATGGTCTCAATACAGCACCATGTTAACTCACACCAACTGAAGAAACATCCCACGTACAACACAGGCTGCCATCCAAAATAAGGTTTAAATACCTTATTTGCAAATACAAAGAAAAGGAAGGACAAAACTCACAGATGGAGAGAGCCAGCTACAGGATAAAGGAAGGTATGAGTCCATTCTGCCAATTGCTGCAAGGAAGCTATTTAAAAAAAAAAAAAAAAGGAAGTAATAATTGGTCTTTTTGGTCTTCCTTCCTTCCTGAAAGTTGATGA
>WHYT01016890.1:318129-339160 GCA_009806455.1 Tetrax tetrax
AGGTTTAGATTAGATATTAGAAAAAAATTTTTCACAATGAGAGTTGTAGACCACTGGAACAGGTTGCCCAGAGAGGTGGTGGATGCCCCATCCCTGGAAACATTCAAGGCCAGGCTGGATGGGGCCCTGGGCAACCTGATCTAGTCAGGGAGGTCCCTGCTTCTTGCAGGGGGGTTGGACTAGATGACCTTTGAAGGTCCCTTCCAACTCTAACCATTCTATGATTCTATGATTTACCTAAAATTTACACCTGTTGTAGCTACTGCCTCGCTCCTAGGTAAGTTCCGAGTGAGTGCTGAGACGGCATTACGTGTGTGTACAGGGCTGAGTAAGCATTGCTTAATCCCTTTGCAAACCCGACTTACGCTGCAGGGTTGGACTGGCCGTGTTGACTCCCCCCACTTCACGCTGCAGCAGCAGGCCAGACGTCTCTCCAGGCAGCTCTGCACCCAAATGCCACCCTAAGTAGTGCCAGCAGGACCCATCCCACTGGCATCAAAAAGAGAAGCAAAGAGCAAATAATCCATTGATGGAGGATGGGGTGAAATAACCCTCTGGAGAGGCCTCTCTCTCTGTTTACCATGGTATGAGCCTATAGAATCATAGACTGGTTTGGAAGGGACCTTTAAAGCCCACCCAGTCCAACCCCCTGCAAAGAGCAGGGACATCTCCAACCAGATCAGGTTGCTCAGAGCCCCAGCCAATCTGGCCTGGAATGTTTCCAAGGAACCATTCTAGGCAGTCTAGATGGCAGTTTTAGTCAAGGACGTGCGTTTCAGGTGTCAAAAATTAAATGGAATGGACATTCTGCATGAATATGTGCTTCAGGTCTTACAGCCTCCGGGAGCTTGTCCAAGACAGTGAGCAAAGCCAACCGAGGAGCCTCTACCCTGGGACAAGACCTTTGTTGAGCATCAGCGTCCAGCTCCCATGAAAGCCTTTTTGCTGTCTGAGCACCTCTTTCCTCCTGGTGCTCTTTGCAGAGCCACGGGGCCTCTTCTCCAATAAAACTAACAGGTTTTCTCTTCTGCTTGCAAGTCCTTTCCTGAGAGCAACACTTGAAACGTCCTCCATCTCTTCAGTGTCAGCGGCCTGCTGTGGGGCACCCCTTTTAGCCTGGGGAAAGGTCTAAAACCAGGTGGAAAATGTCCATCCCATTTCCTTCACGTGATGGAGAGAGAGGGATGGAGGAGGGGAGTGTGCCTGGTGGCCCAGGGAAGAGCTGGTGGGAAGATAGCAGTTTCCACACCAACCCACTGGGGGTTTGTTTGCTCCTGTTGAAATCCAGTGTGTAATTAACCGATCTCTGATAACATTTGCCTTGTCAGGATAGAATTCAGATCTTATCTCCTCTGACAGCAGCATTTACGGTGTTAATGCTGGGAGAGAAAGGGGGAAGCTGTAATTGTGGAAACTCTATTTAATTTGAGGATTCTGTTATCTTGTCAGACGGGCTGAGATCTCACTAATAGATTCTGACTCCAGTGAAATTATATACTCAAATAGATGGGATTTTAACAGACAAGATCCCATTGATATTTATGTGAAAATACAGTAAAGCTGCACCGAATGTTTAGAAATGTGGCTTTGCTTAGGAAAACTGCTAAAGTTAAGGCTGGCCAAGAGATCCTACCAAGAGCTGCATCCTCCCAGAGTGGCCCAGGGTGGTCAAAGCAGACAGAGGGTGGTCCAAGGAGTTTTGGTGGGTCAGCGGGAGCCTTTGTCCTGTGAATCAGTGAGCATGGTACTTACTGTCACAGACCAGAGAGCAATGAGCTTTAGATGGAGGTAGGTCACGTAAACCCTCATGTAAAATTTCCAAGACGTCAGCTGTGACACAGTCATCCTGGTCGAGGTCTCTAGTTTAATCTTGGATTCTTTTTTCTGATTTGAAAAATTGTTTGCCCTTGTCATGTGTTCTCATAGAAACCCCCTCCTCTGATGTGCAGAGTTTTGCCACCCTAAAATGAGGGTAAAAGTGTGAAAACATGCCCTGCCAGAGGAGAATGAAGGAAGACAGACAAAGCCCACTGCCACCAGTGTCCTGTTAGTGGACAGTGGAGTGTCTGCTCCCGCACAGGGTGGCAGAGATGATGGTGGATGCAGACAAGGGCCACCACTGCCACCCGCCCCGCGCTGGAGAGATGTCGCTGAGAGGAGAGAGCCTCTGGGAAGGCACTTGCAAGCACCAGGAATGTGTGAATCCTATCTACCACCTGCACATCCACTCCCAAGACTGACTGCTTCTACATCCCCACGGAACGTCAGGAGAGCGTGAGGTGGTTGCGTGGAGGGGCAACAGTCACCACCAGCAGACTCAGCATCATCTTCCTCTTCGCCCAGAGTGGGTGTGATGGATCCCTGATGTGGGTCTAGCCTGGATTTACAGGCAAAGTTATTTGCCTGGAAGAACAAATGCCCACAGAGTATCTACAATACCCTTGACAACCGTGTTTAGCTAACGGACAATCAATTCTTTCTATTTATGACAAAATCATAAACTCTAGTCTACAGAAACCCACTGCACCTTCATCAAGACAGTTGATTATCTTCAGCTTGCTAACAGCTCTTCTTAGGAGACCCCTCTCCTCCCTTCAGCCCAGCCTGACTCCAGCACAAACCTTGCAGAAACAGATTACTTGCACACATCATGTGTGCATGTGCGAGGCTTTGGAAGACCCTGCTTGCACTTGGAAAATATTTGCCTGGAAACTGATCCAGTGATAAAGCCTCCTGCACCTGCTATCAGGCAGGAGCACCAAGCAGATGTCGGCTCCGTAGCACTGGACGACTCGGGTCCAATATCACAATCCAGCCGTGCTGGATTTACCCAACATTTTTATCTTCCTTGCTGTTTTTTCCCTCCTCCTCTGTGTAAGATAAGAGCAACACTGAAGAAAAAAAAAAAATAAACATACAAATATCCTTGTTAGTAGGCGTTGGAAGGGTTTTGTCATGATTATTTATTTATGGTTTATTAATCCTTATCGGTGATGCCAGCTGTCAGCAAGACAAATGTGACAACCCTTTCCCACCTGATTCCCTGGGAGTGCTGACCAGAAGGATGTTGTTTCGGTGAGGCACCCGTTTGGTTTGGCTGGGGTCCCCGAGCTCCTGGCTATCTCGCTTCCCCGGGAGCACACCAAAGCGGAGACGCCGAGGGGCCAGCCCTGAACCCCCTTCCCTCTCTCCCTGCCTCCAGTTTTCCCTGGAGAAGAGAGCATCTCCCTGCTCTGGGACAGCAAGCAGGGATGTGAGAGCATGTTCTGGTCAGGTTTGTGCCGCTGTGGCTCTGAGTAAGGGCTTTGCAGAAGGGACCGAGGACGGGAGGGACTGAGCTCTGACAAAGCCTGGCCAGAGCCCAGCCCAAAAGCTGAGCTCAGCTGAATTTCAGCCAGAGCTTCTCACCGAAGCTGTGTCCTTGTGATTTGAGTTTTGGGGTGTTTTTCCAGCTCAGAGGGCATCTGAGCACAGGGAGTGCTAGAGAAAAGGGGAGGGCAGGTGCTGCCACAGCACTCGATGCTTTCTGTAAGTCCTGTTCCACCGTCCTGAGCTCTGTACTAAGCCATTTTTAAGTGGCTTCTCCCCGCAGCACCCTGGGGAGAGGGAAGGGTGCTCTTCAGCACCTGTGCAGAGAGGAAGAGCATATTCTGCGTATGGCATGGAGGGTTTTTTTCTGACCAGCCCCTCTCCAAGGCTTCTGTTATACAGAGGGACGTAATAGTGGCTGGTGGTAAGGTCAGTCCAGTGTCCAAGGACAGATCATGAAGGGAAGAAGCAGATAGGAACAAAAGGTATTTTTTTATATTCAATACCCTTGTTTCTGAAACGTTTACACCCAGCCTGATTGATCTGTTTTTCCATTGCCATCACAAAAGTGCTGTAAAGCCCCAGGTCCGTGCAAGCATCACGTCACACGCTCCTGTCTCAGCAGAAACCCGACCATCTGGTCACAGCCCAGGTCAGGCGTCATGGCTGCTCCCAGTCCGTCTGACATTTGAGTCTGGGATCAGGGAACATGAAGTCATGCGGTAACAAGGCTGGAACAGGCAGGGGTTCCCATCCCACACATTCGGATCAGCACCATGGAGTCTTCAATGAGGAGGGAGATGGGGGTCTGGCTGCGAGAGACCGTCTCCAGTTTTTCCCATTCT
This sequence comes from Tetrax tetrax, assembly GCA_009806455.1. NCBI lineage: Eukaryota > Metazoa > Chordata > Aves > Otidiformes > Otididae > Tetrax > Tetrax tetrax. The sequence goes on from WHYT01016890.1 coordinate 322,284, forward strand.
TTGTCCAGGGGGATATAGAGCTCAGAAAGCCACACCATCCCTCCATACTGCCCGTTTGTCACTGCATCTCATCTCCCTGTCCCCTATTCAAGCAGAGGTACCTCTGCCCCTCTTGCTGGGCAACCATAAAGGGGAAGCAGCTGCCCAGGTCTTCCCTGCCCGCTGAGGTGCTCCTCTGGCCATCCCGGAGGTGGCACACATGACGTTGCATTCAATGGTGGGGACATCAGCACTGCTGGGCAACTGCTGCTTCAGCCCCCTGTTGCTTGTGACGGTGAGGAGGGTGATACAGGGTGGGCGATACGGGGAGAGTGACACACAAAAGTGGATGGCAGAGGGAGATGTCGTTATGCAGCACAAGTCCCATGTGCTGTGTCGCTCCATGAGTAATAATGTTCCCCTGCCACCGTCCCGTTTGGAGATAATGGGGAATGCACAGTGGGAGGAGAGGGACAGAGGGACAACTCAGTCCCTGCTGGGCAGTGAGAAGATGTCAGCACAGGTTCTGCAATGGTTACAGACCTTGTTTTGATTTTTTTTTCCCCTCTCTGAGTCTGTTTAGAAACGGCAGCTAATGGAAAACAACTCTGGGCCTTTCTTTAATAAGAAATTTGAACTGATTTTTTTCCTTTGTAGTGCAGCCCAATTTCTCCAATAAGAAGAATGGAGTGGAGCCCAGGTCTGGGCAGCGGACCAGGTCCTGCAAAGGGCAGCTGGCACAGACTCACACAGACTGCTCCTGCTAGGAGTCACTCCCCGCTAACTCCTCACCCTCTTGGCAGGTGCTAGGACACCCATGGGTGATGCCAGGCTGTCCTGCTAGACAGACCACCTTTGTGAGAACTGCAGCAGAGAAACCTCGAGGACTCTGAGCATTTGTGCCACACTCTGATTTCAGACAGCTGCCTTCGGGCACGTGCATGCCCAAGCACAGGCAAACGCAACTGGAGTATGGAGGGGCTCCAGGCTTGACCAACAGCATAGAAGGAACATCTGCCCTTCCAGGGTAACCGATCCTGGCTGAGGGTCCCTCTCTGAGGCTGTGCCACGAGGATTCCCTCCTCGTGGTCATCCCATGAGGAACCTGACAGCCCTGCAGATAACACGTAGGAATGAGCTCTTATAGTTTTCTGGCCTTTAGGAATCTGTGTGTAAAGTACCATCTCAAAACCATGTTGTAAATCCCATCCTATGCATGGCGTTGTTAGCCTGACACGGACCTCAAATTAATCTATGAATATTCTTTTTTTTAATTCCTCTATGTGAATGGGTACCTAATTCCCTTAGTGAGCTCTGAAGATCCCAAAGTCCATAACTCAGCATGTTTACTCATGTTCCTATCCCCCATTGAATCTATCTGACTCCAAAAATTAGGTTTTCATTTAAACATTCACTTTATGTCCCGCTGAATCAGTCCTATTTCTTATGCTTCCACTTCTCCAGATCTCTAATTAGAAGCCAAATATTCATTTTCTTCACCTAGTTGCTGTGAGGCTTAACACCTTCATGTTTGTTTGCAAAGTACTTTCAGATGTTTGCTCGAAATGCGTCTTAAAAATTCAACTTAATCTGTGTTCTCATTCTTACATTCAGAGCCTTACAGATGAGGGTCAGAAGTGAGATTTCTCTCAGTACAATGTAAGCGTTGCGCTATGCTGAGATACGAAAACGTTGCTGGTAAACTGTCTGGAGACCATCTGGGGGGCAAATTATCCTACTGTCCCCCAAAAGCATCAGGCTGCTTTCCTCCAATGCCCCCTCCTACCTTCATGCTGCCAGGGATGTGCCCGTCCTCTCTGCCCTGCCAGGAGGGTCGGTGGGTGAAAGCGCTGCAGCCTCTTGGGCGAAGGCTTGGGACGATGCCGCTTCTGATGGAGGCAAGTTGTCCTGCGGAATCAGCTCCGTTTTTCCTGCTTTCCTTCTCTCTTTGGCCGTTCCAAGGCTCAAGGAAAGGAGTTATGATGCTTCCCTTCATTGAGGTGACACCTTGGAAACCCTAAAAAAAAACAGAAAAGGAAAAAAAAAGTATTGCTGCAAATGCTTGTTGGCGTGCTATTCATGGGAGGCATCTGTTCGAGCCACTTGCACGTCAATAGGACTTGTGCTCCTCGGCTTCTGGCCACGGTGACATGGCAGCACGGCAGCCAGAGCGGGATTCAGTGGGACACAGGGCCAGGAAGCTGATCCAGGGAAGGGGGAGCAATGGGAGAGACCTCCTATGTCCTGCTCTTAGCAGTGCAGGGAGAGCCAAGCAGCTAAATTGTGTGTGCTGTGCAGATTTTGTGAGTGACTTGTGTGTCATGAAGCGAGTTTTAAATCGCCTTGGGCACCGCAGTTATTTCCTTTACTGGTCTGAGGAAATCAGGTTCAGGTTGGAGGTAGCGTGAACTGGTGAAAGGAAGGGAACGGTGATTCACAGACAGCTTCAGCCAGAGGAGCTTTCATTTTCATTGGAAACACGTCAACACTGTGGCACAACATCCTGCTTGAAAACAAATAAAATGTCAACCGGAAGCCAAGGATTTTTTGTTTTCCCAATGAAACACGGAAATCTGCAGCAAGAAGCAGGCAGACATCATGTAAAAAAAAAAAAAAAAAATTAAAAACCACTCTGTCGAAAGCTTAACAAATTCCAGCCTTGGCAGGGAAACCTCCCGACCACAGTCCCCTCTCCAAATACCAGTCCCACAAACCAGGTCGGGGGCAGCTCACCGGGGGAGATGCCGAGAACTGGGTCCCGTGGGCGCGGAAGAGCAGCACAGCGTCCTCGACGGGTGTGTGGCAGCCGGCAGGTGAGCAAACCCGGTGAGGGGCTGTAAGCCGAACGTCTTCAGGCTGACTGTTCCTGTCTTTATTTTTCCCTCGAGCAAGAAAAGCCTGTTTGTTGAGAGAGTTCCTCCTAATTCCATCAAGACAAAAATTATGTTAAACTCCTAGGAAAATCTGTTTTGCTCCATCTTCAGCTGCTTGCTTTTACCAGTTCTCTCTCTAACAGAATTACGGAGATAGGTTTGAAGAGCGCGGAGCCTTATCCTAACCTTTGCTCTCTTTTTGGAAATTATTTAGTGCAGCGCTCTTATCTGGGCAGAATTAAAGGCCGTACGATGTGTTTTTCCACTGCTATCCACTCCTCCCCACCTCCTCCAAAAATGCGGCAGACTTTAAATCATTAGGGAAAAAAAACCCAACCCTTTGATTTCAAAAGCAGAAGTTATTCCAGAGAAAAGCTGATGGGTAAAATATCATCCTTCTGTGAAGGGAGGTGGGGTGGAAAGTTAACGAGCTTTCCGCGAGCGGCTGCCAAAGAAATGGGGAAGGAAACAAAAGCTGCTCATGGGGCAGGGCTGCTGGAAGGTCTCTGAAAAACGGCCCGCACGGCGGATTAGCTCTGTTTGTTTTCCGTTCAGCGTTGTCTCGCCCGCACGCCGTGGGGGCTGACGAGGCCTCTGCTGAATGCACAGAGCTATTTGCTTAGCTGGGCTGTTGTTTCTCTAAGTCCTTCCACTTAAATGCCTCTGTTTTGTAACTTTTCATTGAGTGAGTTGGGTTTTTTTTGCTGTGTGGCTCTAGCGCAGGCGGCATTGCTGCGGAGGCAGTTGTCTCATGAATAAAGCGCTACGTTCAGGCAGAATTTAAGATACATACCTCGTCCCTTTCCTGTTTGTCTCCCTTATCTGATGGATCAGCTCTGTTATTGTATGGGATTTCAATTCTGAAATGCAACCCTCGCTGTTGCTGGAGAGCGTGACAGAGATGTCTGCAGGCATTGCTCACCTCCTCTCGCTGCGGGGCTCAGAAACCCTGCCGGAAAGCATCGGATTTGCGGGAGTCGCAGGACCCCTCTGCGCTTGATCCCAGCCCTCCCTCACAATGTGTTCCCAGACACCCTGGGTCACCTCTCCCCGTCTCTTTCCCCACACTCTCTCATTGGGGCACCCAGCGCTCTGGACTGTCCCTTACCGCTGGCCCTGTCTCACCTGGCCAGCGCAGGGCGCGAGGGGCGTTATCCTAACGTGGGGCAGCTGTCCCAAGGGCACAGCAATGGGGATACGCCCGGGGAGTCTGGCGATGCCAGCAAGGTGCTGCAGAGCATTCCTCAGTCCAGGGCAGCCTCAAAGCCTGTTCCTGCAATGACACCCTGGGGACCGTGTCGGGGATGTCGGTGTCAGAGCCTTCCTGTGCAGCTCCTCTCCTGCCGGGCTGCGGTGTCCCCCCAGCTCAAGGGTGGGCTGCATTCCTGGGTCACTGGGCACCCACTTGAAGCCATGGGAGCAGGCTTGGGCTCAGCTCACCGCAAAGCAGATTTAGCGTGAGTTGAGGCTTTGTTTCCCACACCAGGAACACTCTCAGCAGCTCTACCCATCGCTCCCACAGCCTGCCCTCCACTTCTCCTAGAAAAACCCCTCTGGCGGGCGGCAGAGCCTGGCACCTTTAAGACAAGAAGTGGAGGTTTTGCTCTTCCAACTAAAAAAAAATAGAAAACCAAACATTTGCAGGATGAGATTCATAGAGAGGGGCTGAATATGAGTTTCCCGCACCCACAGCCCATCAGATACCCATTGCTCACTCCAAGTCCTCATCCTCCCCATTTGCTCTCACAGTGCCTTGCAGGGAACATCATTTCTGCGCGTTTTTGTACAACAGGTAGCACAGAGGTTAACCGTGGTCAGCGACGGAGGAGTCACCACCATTTATTTCATAAATACTAAAGCAAGGAGGGTGGCTGCTGCAGTGCGATTTCACCTTGATAAGCGACCCCGGTGGCACCGCCACGGCCGGGCCAGTAACGCTCGGGTGCCAAATGCGTGTGAAACCGGTCAGGAGAGTTAAATACCAGATGTCAGGAGATGCTTGATGGAGTCGTTAAAGCAAGCAGTGAAGTGGGAAGCGCTCAGGGGAATTAATGAAATCGTTCAGCCCTAGTGCCGGGAAGAGGGGAAGAGGGACGGCACCCGGGAAGGGATGATGTGAAATTTAGAAAGAAATGAGGAGTCAATGAGGTGGAGATGCGCAGAAAAGCCGCAGCGGAGGTTTCTGCTCTGATAGCAAGAATGTGTGGTGGGAGAGGAGGCCAGGGCCCAGCCATGGCCCGGGGGATGCGAGGGGCGATTTGAGACGCGATGGCCTGTAACAGAGCTGAAAGGCCTGGGGATGAGGGGCAGCAAGGAGATGGCTCTGGGGCATTGTAGAGAGGCAGAACTTCAGAGTCATAAAAGAAAAGAAAAAAAGGCCATATTCAGAGCAAGTGAGACCCATTGCGTTCAGTTATTAAATCTGTTTCAACTAGGGACGACTGACCAAGGCTCCTGTGTGGGCTGAGAATTACTGGAATTTTTAAAGAGCACATCTTCACACGCGCACAAACCCAAGAAAAGGTGGAAGTTTTTTTTTTCCTGGAACAATCCCAGCAATTTGAATAATGATGGAAAGACAAAGGACACATATCTAGGTGGTAAATCAGTCCAGCAAGTGCAGCAGAGTGCCCCAGACCTGCTCTTCCCTTCCCCCATTAAGCGCTTTCATAGCCCAGGCTGGGGGCAGATGAATTTACATCGAAACTTTCCTTCCCTCTCCAAGGTGGCACTTGCTGCCTTACGCTTCTTTGAATCAGGAAGTGCAGAATTGCCAAAGGAAATAAAATATCGTCTTTTTTGTTTAATATTTAACCGCTGCTTAGACTCGTCCAAGAAAAGACCCTGATATTACTGTTTGGATTGAATTATGATGGCTCCGCCTGAAAGTTATATATGGCTGGTGCTCCATTATTCATTAATCGTAGCTTTTCCTGTCAAGACCAACATGTACTTCTCAGCTGGTGCCTTGACTACGTAATGCCTCAGATAGGGAGGGAATGTAAAAAAGATGCCTTTTAATTGTTTGGGGATTTCAGATATGGCTTTTAAAATGTCAGTGACAGTTTCTGAAGGATGGCATCTTTTTCCCTACGAGATCTGGATTGCCAACAGATGTTAACAGCCCCCGGCTCCACCCGATGCTTTATGAACTATAGAGAAAGTAAACAGGATTAGGATACAGGCAGCGAGGGCTGCTTGTAAATTCATTCCTGGGGAGAAGCAAAAAACCACCAAACCTGGAGCTCGGTGCAGCCAGCAACACCGCTCGTTGCGCTGAGGTTGAAAAAGATACTGGGCTTTCAAAGAGCGATGAAGCTGCCATCAGATGGGGATGTTTAGGGGGGAAGGAAATAAATTTAGGGCATTTTCTGGGTTGTTTGTTTTGCTGCGGCTCCTGGATCAAACCGTCCCTCTCCGGCAGACCTCACCCGGGCGAGCCACCCGGCATCTCTGCCGTTCAGCTCCTGCGCAGGGGGATGGCGGGTGCTGGAGATCAGACCGCACACATGCTCTGTGGGAAGGGATGCTCCATCCAGTAAATTTGGGGCTTACTCTCTTGCATTTCTCCACCAGAATTACTGCTTTTTCATTCCTTAATCAGCTCTTCAGCACACAGATCTGAACTTTCCAGATTTGGAGAAGTCTGGTTTCCAGTGTGAAAAATCCCCGTGCAGCTCACAGAGGTGTTCAGCAGGGAAGAGGAAGAGAGATCACGCAGGGTACATGTCAACCCCCTGTGACAGCCCCCAAAAGCCACAACAGCGTGTGGGTCTGCAGTGTGCAGCATCCTCAGTGTGCGCACGCACCGGCGCATGGGCAGCGCTCATCTGGGCCGTACTTGGGGTGTTGTGTCGGTATGTGAGCGATGCCTGCCTCGGAAATAGCCCTGGCTGGGAGCTTGTTCACATGGCCAGGGTGCTGCAAGGCACACGATCTGCTCCGCTCCATCCTCTGCTGGCTTTGCTGTCCCTGCAGGCAGCAATGGGAGGGCAGGGCTTAGCTGTGTCCCCTCACTAAAGGAAAACATAATGTCCCCAAGTGTCCCTGGGACATCAGGGCTATTTCCGCAGTCATTGGACGTGTTTATTAGAGGGCAGATGGGAATCAAGCATTCAGTGGCAGCCCCCGTGCTCCCCTCGCTTGTCCTTCAGTTTAATGGGATACAGGCATAAATCATAGATCTGATACTGCTCATGGGCTCTGGCTATATTTTTTTTATAAAGAACATTTGCTCTGATTTATAGAGCACTGGGTTTTGAATTAGTCTAGCTTGAAAACTGAATCAAATCTTTCCATCAAGTCTGGTTTTTTGCATTATGAATGGCTTAGCTGTTTAGTAATGGAATGCCAATCAGCCATGGCTTCTCTCCATAGGCAATGCTGAGCAGATCATTTTGGAACATAGACTCTGCGATTAACTGAAATGAACTGTAAAATTGTATTTTGTTTAAAGCTTTGTGTTTTGCTGGGAGATTCCTGAGCAGATTATGGAGTCATCTCACCAGTGGGGTGAAGGGGGTTAAAGGAGGAGAGGGCGCGGAGGGAAGATGCGTGCCTGACCTGGCCACGCTATCCCTGGCAGTTTTCTGACGTCTAAAACAAGGATGGCCATTTCCTGTGTGGCAGGAGTGTCTTAGCAGCTGAGATTTGGCCTACAAACTTGCACAGAAGGGTAATAGCTTTTTCCTTACTTTAAGAGCAGACTGTTCTCCCTGCTTGGGGAAGAGGAACCGTGTAGCACAGCACTCCTGGCACGCAGCTTGCTGGAGTCAGCCATCATCTCTGTGAGCCCACATCCCCTAGGAAACCTCCGCCGCACTTGAAGCTGCTTTCTGGCTTTGCAAGGAGAAAAAGATGCAGCACAGACCCATACTTTCCACGCAAGCCGTGCTGCGCACCCAGCCCCACACGGGGCTGGCACAGCCCCTCATCGCATGACATATGAGTTAGAGGGCAAGCAAAAAAAATGAGATGCGTGGTTACTGCTCTCCCCCACCACTCTCAAAGTCTGGCTTGATAAAGAGCCCTCTCCCACAGACACAAGAGGGGGTCCGAGCTGACCCAAGCCCCTCTGCCAAAAGCTTCTGCACCAACCTCAGAGCTGCACTGGAGCTCCAGAAGCCCCCGTGGAAGACATGTCCCAACCTAGCATGAAAGATGACGAAGGCTCAAAAACCCCCATGTCCCTAAGCCAGTCAGGCTGCCGTTAATTACCTTCCCCAATAAAAGTGTACGCCTTCTTTCCAGTCAGAATTTGTCAAACCTCGGTTTTAATGAACCTTTCTCCCTGGAAGGTCCTTGACACCAAGATGACAGAGCTCTCCAGCTTCAACTCATATTTTTGCTTTGTCACATACACAGGAGCATAAAAATAAGCTGCTTTTCAATCAAACAACCCAAGGTTCTCCAAACCTTTCCTACTCAACTGGAGTGAATTATTCAGCAAACTATTTTGCTGTATTTAATGAGTTCCAGTTTGATTTGACTAAGTGTAACTTTACAAACATGTTCTGCCTGCTCCCATCCATCTCAACAGCAGCGCTGAGATTTCTTTAAAGTCATGTTTAGTGGCTTTAGGTTGGGTCTCATTAATACAGTAATGATTTTACTGAAGAGCTTACATGCTAAACCCACCCTGCAGAATACATTAGTGAAATCACTTCAAATGGGTCGAAATAAACAACTTTCCGGAGCTTCCATGAAGCAGCTCCAGAACATCCGAGCAGTTATATACCTGAATGAAATCCATGTTTCTGTATAGAAAACTGATGTAATTCCACGTGAGATAATGTCAGGACAGACGCAGGGGCATGGTTACAGGCTGGCAATGGGGAGGAAAAGAGTTCTCATCTCATCTCAGCTACTCTTATGGAAATTTGGGCATTTTGCCTGATGTGCTTGGTGCCTCCATTCCTTCGCCCACCCTCCCCTCAGCCTCCCTGCGTGAGTTTTGCACAGTGCATTGGAGGCTCACCTCCGCATCCCTACAGACATACATAAAAATAGTCATTCAGACAAATCAGGAGGAAAAAAATAATAGTTACGTGAAGATCAGATTCCAAGTTGCCTGGCTTCCTTCAGGTTTGTGTCTTGTGGGTGACTGTGAGCTCTGGTTGAGACTTTCCATGTCATTCTGTCTTCCTCCCCACCAGCTGGTGCCATGGCTATGACATCTAATCGAGTTCATGACAATGCTGCAGGTTTCACTCAGGTCATTTGTGGGGCCTTTCTCCTCTGCGCGGCCGCTATTGACAGGGATGGCAGAAGCATCATGAGTCTCCTTCTCTGTCAAATTTGCTAGAAAACAGTCAGGACATTTGAAAGTTATGGAAGTGGTAGAAAACACAGATATGCACACACATATACACAGTGTACAGTTTCTTTTGAGCTTAATTTCCTTAGGAAAATGGACTAAACAGCTGCAGAAATTTCTTCTACATACAAAGCCATCTCTGCGTGTAGGGTCTCACCAGGAAGACTCTGTTGGTGGTCAGCTGGCAGGCACAGCAGCAACGAGTGGCACTGCCCACTGCCCCTTCCTCAGTTTCCCTCCTGGCAGGGTAGGGATGATGATGCCAACCCCTTTTTCTTTGACTTATTTTTGAGACTGACATATGGAAGAGCTTTCTAAGAGCAAGGTGCCCAGTATTAACTCACCAGTGGCCAATTTTGTACCTGGGAACAATGTGTTTGATTGTGCCGGTAGATTGCATTTCATAAGGGTGTCCCTGAAAGGAGCAGGAGCTGGCATCTTTCTCAGTGGGAAAAACCATGAGCTGTGATGTATCGCTTCACTCTGGAAACATTTATAGCATGCTCCTCGCAGTGGGCATCTGCAGAGCAGCTTCTTAAGCTTTTATCACAGCAGGGTAATATCGACAACCAATGAACATTCCCTTTCCGTAGCAGTTAGAGAGGGATAGGTATTAAAATCCTTCACCCGCTTGGATCCCTGTTGAGTTTCATCCGTGCTAAGCAACTGGCTTGTCACGGGGTTGTGTCTCACCAGGAGAGATTTTTCCGGCAAGGCACCGTCCCAAGGGAAAGAGGAACAGGGGGGATGCAGCAAATCAGCCCCAGGCATCCCAGCCACTGCATATCAGGGGACAGTGCCCTCGGTGTTGGGGGAAATACCCACAGGTTTTACAGAAGCTGGCGAAAAATGCTACAGCTGCAGGATGACATCCAAGAGCCCTGTTGCAGCACCCAGCTTACACCCTGCCCAAACCAGTGACTGCGTGGCAATTTACACACCCCAAGGCACAAAATCACCAGTGGGAGATGAGTAAGGGGCCACAAAGGCGTCCCCACAAAGGCGTCCTTAACCCTAGGGATTGACAACCTTGGCAGTGGGGCATGGGAAGCAAAAGGTTAAAAAAACCCCTCTTTTATTTATGTTAAATAGCATGAATTTGGGCACACATGACCCATCTCTTTGATACTCCGCCTCCACTCTGTCTGCCTCTTCCTCTCTGTCTCTTTTCTTTGCTCATGACTTCAGCCAAAGGTCATTAAATCAATAAGCAGATTTCCTGGTATCCAACAATTTGGGGTCAGGATCTTTTAATACACAGGAGGTGCTGTGCCCCTGCATACGTGCGCGGCATCCAGCATGTCACCGTATTTATTATCACGATCGTTATTATTGAAATATCACTCACGATTCCGTTATTGATTCTGGCACACGAAGCGGGGATTCGGATCTGTGTTAAAATAACAGCTCCACTGCGGCGCTCGGTATCGATGGGCGAAGAGCAATAACACTTACTGGAATGAAAGGCTCAGGGTGCTGCAGGGTGGCATGGCAATGCTGTGGTAGTAAATACTCCTAATTTTGGACTGGGCTCCATTGCATGGTTTTGGGAAAGGGTCTTGAAGAGGAGAGGACCAAGAGCTGGAGGGATGTCCCAAGTGGGACACCCACTGGAGATGCATGGTTCAGCACTCAGCTCCTAAACATCCCTACGTTTGCATCCTTCTCCCTAAAAAAAAATGGGGAACCTACTGTTTAAACATTCCTGGATCACCACTCCCCGGGCGGAGTGAGCCTGCCTCCTTTCCAAAAGCCAGCCAGCAAGCTGCTGTTCTCGCAGAGGAGTGCACGTATTTGGGGTCAGCTCCCGGAGCTGTCACCTTTGGGTGGCCGCAGACATCTCGGGGACAGAGCAGGGCCTCGTGTCCATGCACGCAGGAGGACTGGGACGCACAGATTCCAGTTGTCCGGTTTGATTCATGGTGCAATTTCAGAGGCTCTGAAATACATCATTATTTGTATAGGAAAAGCCAATGCAGTGACTTTCCCAATAACTTTCTGTTGAATGATCCTGCATTCAGGCCCAAAGAAAGGGGACATTAGCAGCTGGCAAGGCAAAAAAAAAAGATATTTTTAATTTTACTTTTTTTTCCCCTCCTCCCCTGAAATGCATTACCTCTGAAGGGAGAACCTGAGCGCACAGGGAAGAGCAGCGAGGTGTCATCAACCCCCGTGGCCTCGCGGGGAACACACGCAGGGCAGGAGAACACTGTGTCCTCACTCCTTTTCCTTCTCCACATGCGTCTTTTGGGGATGAATATATCCTCTCCCTCTCTCCACACCACCCTAAACACTCTATCTGTCTATCTCTATACATAGGTTTCCCACTATTTATCTGCTTGCACTGGCTAGATGACATAAAGATTTAGGTGTACAGAGGGATGGAGATGGATTGGTAGAATGCTACCCAGCCATCCATCTGTTCCTTCACCTATCCATCTCGCTTCTTAAATCCTGATACATTTCCCATCATAGGGAGCGAGCTCTCCTCCTAGATGAAGAGCGAGGATAGATAGATGGATGGCTAAGTAGATCATTATTTAATCTATCCATCTATCTATCCTCCCAGACTGACTTATCAGCCCATCGCACCTCCTAATTTTTTTCTCTGCCTGTCCGTGCTCAGAAACCCTGATCCATCCAGCTCCCAGTTAAGGATTTACTACGGCTTCTCTCATCAAAGAGCAAATGTGCTTGACCCTTTTCATTACCCATAAAATTACTTGCATTGCTCCTTGGTTTTGCCATAGTTTGAATGGAGAGAAGCAGAGCCTGAAAGCTAGCAAATACCCAGGTGCTCCCCCCTGTTAAAGAGCAGGTTAATCATCACCAGGAAGACAGGAGCAGCATGCCTGTGGCCAGACAGGGTGCATGAGGGACACCAGTCCAAAAGATCATATTAAAAAAAAAAAAACGTACCTCCCCTAACATCAGTGGATCACATCTATTTGGATGGCACAAGATTATAAATCGCCTGCTAAAAGCAGCCCTCCTCCGCTGGGCAATTTTCCCAAGAAGGATTGAAGATTTGATTCTGTGACTTCTTGATGTGGGTCTGATTAAACACTCTGCTTCCATCCTATCTCTCTCTCACGCCGGGCCGGGTAATTTATGACGGCTCACGACGCACTGTTGTGAATGTTCCCCATTGCTCCGGCAGCGCTCTTCCCTCCCTCGTACGCTCTTCCCCCACCGAAGAGAAACGAGTCCAGCTAAGTGACGATTGCTGTTGCCCTGGAAAAGGCTCCAGTGAGACTATATCACACCTTAAAAACCAAGAAAATTAAAGGAGGAGGAGAAAAATGTTGACCTGGAGGCCAATTAAGTCCTCAGCACAAGGAGGAGGCTGGGACTTTAGAAAATATCTATTTGGTAAAATTGAGCGTTTGCAGGAAGAAGCCCCCTCCTTTCTGCCTGCCTCCGGGACATTTCAATCTTTGTTCACTTTTCAGCCTTGATATTTGCAAAATAAAATAAATTTCTGGTTTGAAATGATTCTGAGTTTCCCAGTGTTGAGCTGATTATCATGAAATTAATTATCACAAACATAAAGTTATGTGGCAGAAATGGAAACAAAAAACCTCCCCAAAGCTGCCAAGGGAATTATTTGTGCAGATCAAAAGCAATTTACTCTGCCAAGCTTTGATACTGCAAACGGGACTCGAGAGCTCATCTTTCCATCCCGATGCGGTTGGCAGAGGTTGGCTGAACTCAGAACATTTGGCAGGGCAGGAAAGCTTTTCCTCATGCGGTTTAAGTGCCGGGCTCATTACGTGGAGGCGGAGGGGGTCTCAGCGGGCCAGGGACCAAGACGCAGGGGCAGCCCCAAGAAAACGTCGGGCGTCGCGTTGTTCCCGCGTGTGGATCCAGTATCAATATTGCAAACGGAGGAGCAGGAGCGGAGGGTGGCACCGCCCAGCTGGACAAGGCAGGAGAGCTGTGCAGCGAGGGTGAGGAGCCTCGGGTGCAATTTATTTAGGGAGCTGCCAGCAAAAATGCCAGGGCAGGGCGGGGGCAGCTGCCTATCTGCAGATGTCCCGTCCTTGGCAGTTTGTCCTTCATTTCCTGAGCTACAAATTCTCTTGGACACATGTTCTGAATTTAGAAACAAGCACATTCTGTAGAATTCAGATTTTATGAGGCTCCTTTAAGGCCATATTGTAAAAGAAATAACTAAATGGGATTTTTCCTTTCTTTCCATTCTCTTAAAACTAGCTAATGAGCATCAGGAAACATAAAAGGACCTGCTTAGGCTACCAGGAGTCCAAGAGCCTGTAAACATTCCAGAATTTACTATGGGCCAATGAGACATTAAGGATTGGAGGATGGCTTTTCCTCCCACAGCAGTCCAGGAGAACCTCGTCATTACCACCCTGGGCCAGGTTTGGGGAGGAATCAAGGTAAATATTATAGTCTGGAGATCTAGGAGTGTGCTCCACCCCTGCTGTGTGGTCCTGACAATGGGGTTTCCATCTTCTGCTTTATTTTTCATTTAATCTTACAAATGGCACACACAGAATTACATCCAAAGAGGTTGAGGCTGTGAAGTCCAGCACTCAGCCCTTTGACAGCTCAACCCCGCCACTTTAATATTTGTAGCTATAGAGATATACGTGCAGATATCCACTTAACCTGTCCATTTAGTGCTGACAAAACGTCAGGGCCTTACCTTCTCACAAGGGACTCGTGGTGTTTCGGCTCCCCAAACAGATAAACCGGAGAGAGAAGACGCAGATGTGCTGTGGGTGCAGGAAGTGGCAAGCCCCGCTGCCTCCCTCAAAAGCTTCTCCCTAGAAACGGAGGGTCCTCAAAACCACAGCTCCCCTTCCCAAATAAAGGCAATATTTGTGTCCTTGGTTGTGCCTGCGTTAGTTTGGTGGGGTACTTTGGGCTGGCCCCAGCCCTATCCCATGCTCTGGCCGTGGCCGGGATGCTCCTGGAGCACATCTTCCCATCCAGGGATGCTGGACAGGATCCAGCCCGTGCTCTGCGGGGTGTGAACCAAAACACAGCTGATGGGGACAGCAAGGAGGATCCCTTCCTGAGCACATCTTCATCCCAACTCAGACACTCACAGAGACGTCCCCAGAGGGCCCAGTCGCCACCCCTCACCCCCCGCCAAAGCTCAGAGGTTTGGAAATTCAAGTGTGCAAAGTTTCTCTCCGCACTCCCTAGTCCATAAATCATCCTCTATCCACTTGTTTGGGAGAAATATATAGTTCCTGCCACAACCACTGTGAGATAAAGCATTGTAAGTGTTACAACATGTGGCTAATCCCGTTAATAGATCTTTTGCCATTAATTTCAGTACTTGCTTTGGCTTTGCCAGGCCCTGTCATTATTCTCATGGATTGTATCTTCAAGGTGGCCTATCTGCTTTATCCAAATACTTTTCATATTTCAAACTCCGGAGTGCACTTAGCATTCAGCACAAGCCAGCCAAAAGCTTTGCAGAGCCGTGGAACTCGTGAGGCATAAATCTGCCATGGCAGATTTGTCTCATGGCAAAACAAATGGCTGCAAGTGAAAACGAAGAGGGCTCCATGTTGTATCATTTAGCAGCAATGATCTCCAACGCAGCGGCACGTAGGTACAATTTGCTCATTCATCGAATAGCAGGAAGGCGCTTTCTCAGCAGTCTTGTAGGACAGTTTGGAAGAGAGTAGCATTGGCCTGAGAGTCGCCAGAACAAATCTGGTCCCATTTGCACCTTTATCATTGACCTGCTTGGGCATATTGAAGGTCAAGTGGCAAATCTTCCTTTCTGATCTAATCACAGATGGGTTTTTAAGAGACAATGGAGAGCAATTGAGGAGCCTCCATGTCCTTTCCAGAAGTTGAGGGGCCCTGATGCCTCTCATCCTGGTGCTGAGAGACATCAGAAGCTTCAAATATGAGTTTCCAGCTGGTATCTCCCCACAGCCCTCGTGGCTCCACAGCCACCTGTATTCTGCATTTGCAGCCCTGCATCTCTCGTCCATGCAGAGCATGTGACAAGGAGGAGTCACACAGCTCAATGACTGCGCCTCCCAGGGAAGGATGAATTTATAGCCATGAGTTCATCCACCTTGGCTTGAACCAGCCGAGGTGAGCACAGCAGAGGTTGCCCAGCAGAGGTGAGCACTGCCTGAGGAAAGGGCAAGTGAAGGCATCCAGTGAGGACGTCAGGAACACAACCCCTTAATAGCACATTGCAGCCTGTTTTGAGACAACCACGTGTGCTACCAACCAGATGGATCCAGCAAAAAAAAACCTGCACAGCATCAATCCGCAGGCAGCTCAGCTCAGTAGTATTGGGCCAGGCAGAGAAACTGAACCCTGGACCCTCTTTTAGAGCTTCTTGCCCCTCACTCACTGCCTTTCTTGGATGCCAAAGCCAATCAGGAGATGCTGAACCTCCTCAGTTTGCATTCATTTCTGGTAAGTAACAACTATTAGTATTCAGGCCAAAGACCTCACAGAACTGTACAGTTCAATATTTTCTGCCCCTGCAACAAAGGCAATCCATTTTGCATGCAGAACACAGAAGTGCAAACTTTTGTTACTTGAGTTTCTTAAATTTTTATCTCAAAAATCAATGAAGGAATTGGAATTCCACATCTCATTTTATGGTCAGGAAAAAAAGAGGAGGAGTGCAAGGGAAAGTGATAAAAGAGGGGGAAAGGGAAAAAAAACCTTTAGCTCATCCAGATAAGCTCATAAATTCTTTAACCGTTTAATTACTGTGCATTTTGTGCTTTGGTTTTAAAGCTTTGAATGAGAGTTGGGTTTCGGTTGTATTTGTTTTCCCCCCGCAGAGTCTATAGAATCACTTGTCTTTTGTAGTTGATCTTTTTGGAGAAAGAAATTATTCTCCATCCAATTATAGAATCATAGAATCATAGAACGGCTAGAGTTGGAAGGGACCTTCAAAGGTCATCTAGTCCAACCCCCCTGCAAGAAGCAGGGACATCCCTGACTAGATCAGGTTGCTCAGAGCCTCATCCAGCCTGGCCTTGAACGTTTCCAGGGATGGGGCATCCACCACCTCTCTGGGCAACCTGGGACAGTGCTCTACAACTCTCAGTGTAAAAAATTTTTTCTAATATCTAATCTAAACCTACCTCCTTCTAATTTAAACCCATTACCCCTTGTCCTATCACAACAGGCCCTACTGAACAGCCTCTCCCCATCTTTCCTGTAGGCCCCCTTGAGGTATTGGAAGACCGCTCTCAGCTCTCCCCGGAGCATCCTCTTCTCCAGGCTGAACAGCCCCAACTCTCTCAGCCTGGCCTCATAGGAGAGGTGCTCCAGCCCTCTGATCATCTTCGTGGCCTCCTCTGGACCCTCTCCAACTGGTCCATGTCCTTCTTATGTTGGGGACTCCAGAACTGGACGCAGTACTCCCACTGGGGTCTCACCAGGGCAGAGTAGAGGGGCAGAATCACCTCTCTCGACCTGCTGGCCACGCTCCTCTTGATGCAGGCCAGGACGCGGTTGGCCTTCTGAGCCGCAAGGGCACATTGCCGGCTCATGTTGAGCCTCTCTTCCACCAGCACTCCCAAGTCCTTCTCCTCAGGGCTGCTCTCAATCCATTCTCCGCTCAGCCTGTATTTGTGCCTGGGATTGCCACGACCCAGGTGCAGGACCTTGCACTTGGCCTGGTTGAACTTCATGAGGTTGGCACGGGCCCACCTCTCCAGCCTGTCCAGGTCCCTCTGGATGGCATC
>WHYT01016890.1:341767-452636 GCA_009806455.1 Tetrax tetrax
CCCCCCCCCCCCCAACTCTCTCTCTCTTTACACTGAGACAAATCTCCAGGAAAATTCATTATGCGGTTTAAGTGATGGGATTTATCATTCCATTCAGCTTCTCCAACTCAGAGCTCTCCTCGCTGTCACACCAGTGAGGCAATTCTAATTTGTTTCTTTCATATTTCCCCCATGAAGTTCGCCTCTGAATGACGGGAGGAAAATAGAGACGAGAGCCTAGAATGGCTCGGGGCTAAATGTAGCATCGCAGGATGATTTTCTGCCAGCTGCTTTGCTGTCTGGGGCTGGGGAACCTTCATAAAAGGGAAGACAGTCCAAGGGACCTAATGCAAATCTCACAGCAGGGCTCCTGCACAGCGTTGGTGCAAGTCAGAAGCCCAGACAGGTCCATCACCTACCATGGAGGAGGTTTCTCATCCCTGAAGGAGGGCTGCTGGCTCAACTGATCCTTGTGCATGCTGCATTCCTCTGAGATCTCCTCGTAGTCAGAACACTTCTTCCCATCCTGTGTCTCCTCCCTGCAAAGCATAAGGATGAAAATAAAGCCCTTCACTCAAGGGACAGCTTCACGCCTCCTCTGCGTGGTGAGAAATCTCTGCTGAGCAGTCAGCATCACCAGGAGATCATCATCCTCCTGGGACAGGACCAAAGGTGACCTAGGAAGCAGGGAGGAGATGGGCAGTGCCAGCAGCTGACTTTGTCAAAAAACACCCTGGAGCGTCATGAAAAAGCCACCAGAGCATGAATGGCCCCAGCGCAGCAGCATGCCGCAGGTAGATTCAGCGTCCTCCCTCCTGTCCCCCTGTTACCAGGGTCTGGGTCCCATCTCCATCTGCACCTCGCGCTCACTGCCCTCCCTCCTTCCCCCAGCCCAGGAGTGGTGAACCCCAGCACGGCACCATGCGGCCGGGCAGCCTCTGGTGGGACGCTGAGCATCTGTTTTAGACAAAACCCAGAATCTGGGACCCAAGTCCCATTATAAATGTGTAAGTCAGTCCTTTATTAGGTCTGACTTTTATCTAGAATTAGCCATAAATTGATGGTATTTCCTATTGGCCTCGTATAAACACGTCTTTGGCTAATAAACACTGTGGCCGTACACCCAGAGAATTTGTTTCTTTTTGCCTAGAGTTACCACACCATAAAGAAGAAGCTGCTCCACACAATCATCTAATTGATATATTTTTCTTGATTCCCAATAAGCTATAAAAAGGTATACTAGTTTTTAATATAAAAAACCTTTTATAATATAAAAAACCCTTTTTTATCAAAAGGAAAACTGTTTTTTATCATCTTCTGCCTCATTCTAAGAGAGAATGAAAGAAAGAAATCCACTTTATGTTTACTAAAATATTTAGAAAAATCTGCGAAACATGGAGAACAGAATAACTGTAAGTTGTATTAATATGATAGTCTGTCCTTGGGCATAAATAGTCATAGGTAGGTAGATAGCTATTAAAGAGATCTTACTTTAAATTGACACATATCTTACTTGTTTGCAGCACCATTCCTGTGCAGTTTCAATGTTCTTTCTCCAGTAATACCAAATTAATTCATTTTGATTATTGTTATTATGGTAAATGGCAAAAGGAATTAACGGCGATGAATCAGGCACTTACTGCGAAGTGCGGGCTGGATTTCCCACCTCCCGTCGAGACACAACGAGATCTGCACACGGTTGCAAGGCCATAAAAATGATGGAATGGAACGGGAAGGAAATCATCTGGCAGATTAAAAAGATTACTGGCAAGGTAACATCTGCCAGACTTTGTACAGGACCCAAGATCATCCCCGTGACCTGCACACAGTATTTTTTTCCCCATAGAACTGTGGTTTTGGCTCAAGAGAGTCAAGGGTGGCGTGGTGGTGGTGAGCGCCAGCACTAAGCTGGCACGGGCCAAGCAGCCAAAGGGCCGTTTCTGTGGCCGCGGGAGGTTGCACCCATTTGAAAGGCAAATCTCCATCACAGCAAACGTGCAGGGCTGCAAAAAGTGAGTCTGGTCCAGAAAGCAGCTCCAGGGCAGCCGAGGGGCTGCGTGGCCTCTCAGGTCCCATCCTCTTCCCCATGGCACGTTTGCAGTCAGCCCCACGTCTTCCAGCTTGACTTGAAGCAGTGCTTTATTTTTCCCCCCACTATGGCATTACTGGGTAAGGGGGGCACCACTCGCACTCCCAAAGCCACCCCCGTTTTCTCCACTAACAAGCCCCAGGAAGATATCCAATGAACTACCCCTTGCCCCGCACCGCAGCCTGATTTTCTTGTATTTGTCAGGCCTGTGGGAGCTCAGCTGCAAAGCCAAGAGGTGAGAACCAGCTCCGCTCACCTCTGCATCGCTGTTGCTGTGCAGAGAGGTTCTGGCATCGCTGCTCAGCTACATGGGGAAAGCCAAGTAGTAAATGGAGGACCTGGATTATCTATATTCAAGTCCCACCAGGCCTAGAGAACGTCTGGGGGATTTTATTCTGGCCTGGAGAAAGACTATTGGCATTGGTAAATCTGAAAGGACTGTGGGGAGAAAACAAAATGAGAGCTCTGACTGACAGGGATGTTGGCAAAAGGGAAAAAAGCAAAAAGAAACCAGCCCTGCACAAAAGAAGTTTACCCTGGCTGGAGCACCCTAAAGCCCCAGCTTGTTGGAGGGGATGGAGGTCCACAGCTGAAGTCCCCAGGAGAGGGCATCGCTGCCACGGCTCTGTGCAGGCCCTGCCTTTCCCTGCTGCCTTCCACCCCTCTGCGAGGTTGGGATGGCAGCTGCAAAGCCTTTTCCCCCACCTCGCCTGCACCTTGGGGCTGTCAGGGCCACAGGCTGGGTCTGCCTGCATCACTTTGGCGCGGACCCCTTCCACCTCTCACCATCTCTGCCATCAACACGCGTGCTAACACATGCTCATCTGAGCCTGAGCTCTGCAGCTGTCGGGATGGAGCCCAACGTTTCATGCTACCCTGCTGTCATTTTAGGCAGGACACCCTGAGCATGAGTGGGAGCAAACAGCCTTTCAGTAACAAGATGCATGCATTGAGGCAGGCAGGGGTGTTGCCTGGCTCGGTGGCGTTTCACTTGCGCTCCTCTCCGTACTCAAGTTATATGGCGGTGGGAAGGAGACCATAGGTGGGGGCCTGGTGCCTCCTGGCAGCTCCCAGCTTCTGCTAACAACTGGTGGCATTGCTGCGAAGGGCCCTGCGGCACCGGGCACGTTGGGCATGCAGCATGGCACTGGGGCCGTCACCACACACACGGGTTCTTGTGGAAAGTGTCACCCGGGCAGGCTTTTATTGGAATTCCAATAATTAATGTGCCTCTACCTTGAATCCCAGCCAGCACCTCACCAGGGCTTACGCTTCCCCTTTACACAGCTGTTAGGGCTTGATGGACCGAGGCTGTGAGCTGAGAAAAGTAAATGATGAGGGCTGCACAGGGAGCTAAGCCGCTTCCCGCGATGCTCTGGGGCACCCGGGCACCCCTCAGCCCAAGGTGGCCAGGATGGCTCAGGGGTCAGGCCCAGGGTCTGCTCAGCAGGTTTGGGCTCTGCCAGGCTTGGCAGTTCCATCGCCTGTTCCTGTCCCATATCTGAGCCAAACGGGGGGTCCAGAGGTGCAGGGAAGGAGAGGAGGATAGTGGGGTCAGGGAAGGTGCATTCCTCATCCCAAGTTTGGTTTTCCTTTGGGATGAGATTTGAGAGGGACTAATAACTTAGAGGGTTTTATTATTACAGCAGCAATACTAACAAGCAGAGTTTGGGGGTGAGGGAGGGGGGATGGCCACATCTCCCATTTAACAGCCCCGAATCAGCTTCAGCATCACCCAGGCTGACCCAGACTGCTTCAGGAGAGGTTTCCTTGCCATCCTCACCAATCTGGGGCTCCATCACCCCTTCCCTCTGGTGTAACTCAAAGCCTATCTCTGCCCCTCTTTCCCACTTCTAAGGGATGCAGCTATTTCTGCATTACAGGGAAGTTTTAGGAGCAGAATCCATTAGGGGCTCATTTACAGCCGTGCCCTCAGGCAGACGCAAACCTCGCTTCACCGAGATGATAGACTAATCCATCAACCTACTTCACCGCTGGCCTGTTCTGTCTGGAGGCGGCATTACTGAGCACAAGGACCCAACATCAGCCTGCGCCTGTCTTCTCGCTCTCTCTGCAGCCTGGAGACGCTCAGGTACTCCCGGACCCTCAGTTCCAAGAGAAAACCCACGCAGCCCCACTGCTGTGCTGAAGGAAGAGGTTTCTCTTCCATGCACTGATCGGCAGCTTTTGCAAATATGTGGGCTGGATCCTCACAGCCAGGTCACGGGGATAAAGTCTGAGCATCTCTGGGACAAGGGGAAAGACCAAATTGTGTCCAAACTTGGGGCAGCGGCTTGCCTTCCTGCAATAAATCAGCAAAGACAGAGCCAATCTGAATTTCCTTCCAGCTCCTGTTTTGATTGATCTCTTATTGTTTAGCAGAGGACATTTGTGATAAGGTATGAGAAGAGGCTCCTGGATCAGATCAGAAGTCCATCTAGGCCAGTCTCCTGTACAGCCAGCACGGGGACAGGACAGGCATGTGGCCATAAACCCTTCCCAATTCTGACAATCTGCAGCTTGGGGCCTTCCTGAGCCAGAAGAGGTATCTGTAACTTGTATCTAAAAGCCCTTGATGGCCCTTTTCCATACATATTTGCCTAATGACTTCTCAAACCCATTTCTGCTTTTGGTCTCCGCTGGCCCTGGCAGTGAGTTTCACAATTGAGTTAGGCATTGTCTGAAACAGTTCTTCCTCCATAAAGGGAGAGATAAAGTTATCTTGAATTTCATCTGTTGCTGGCATTAATCTGAACTCAAATCTTTCTTGAATCTCTGTGAGGAAGTGCAAGTCACGCTTAGCCAAAGGCTGTGTGGCAGTGTTGGGGTGCCCAAGATATCCACAAAGGAGCTATTGGTCTCCCCGGGACCATCTGTCTTCATAAGGTGCAGCCTGTCCCTAAAATCTCCCTAATTCTGGGTAAGTGCGTTCCTATTAGACCATTAGGACCAGAAAGAATTGCACTTTCAGGCCTATTAAGCTTTCCCATCACTACCAGGTTCCTTCTAAATCTCTTTCCATCCACTGCTGTGATGGGACAGAAGATTTTATTTTTTTCCAGAGACGGAGAAACTCAAGCAACAAAGTTACATTTTCCAAAGTCATGCCTCAAAAGAGGAGGTTGTATATCCCTAATAAGACACGAAAAGAAAGCAAATCCTTTCTAGAGGCTGGTATCCTCAGTCCATTTGCAGCTGGAGATGGGACACATCATGCTGGTTAGAGACTGGGTCAAATTTGACAATGTCAGCCCAACTTTCCAAAGTTTCTGCCAGGTTTGCGTCAAAGCAAAACAATAAATCACAGGTCCCTCAAATTCTCTTCTCAGCCTTCTCAACCAGAGATGCTCGTGCCTTTGTCCAAACAACTCTGTCCCCTTCCCCCTTAAGATTTCCAAAGGAGACTTCAGCACCGGGAAGTCACATGTGATATCTTTTCCTGACACGGACCTTGTACCATTTGGCCATAAGCATAGTTTTAATGCTGAATGGTGAGGCTTTGCTTCATTGGTGCTTTCTCTCCACAGCCCAGAGGGTGACAATATTCCTTCGGGTCGTTTCTGAAGTAGATGGCAAGAAAGGGAGGACTGGGAGAAATAAAAAGAAAGTCCCTTGCAACGAAAGGGCTCAGCAAACACCTCGTTCTCCTATGTTAAACACTGCTGACACAGGCCCTGCACCACACAGATCTGTAGCTTCCTTTAAATTTGCAATTCCACACACACAGTGGGAGCTTGCATAAGAATTGTCCATAAAGGGAAGAGAGTCACAATATCAGCCTATCATGAAACCCTGGTTTCTGCTTTTTAATTAAGATTTCAAGCTTGTGTCTCCCCTGAGGTGCTGCGTGAGGTTTTGCCAGATACAACAAGCAGCCGGGGTCCCGCTCAGCACATCGTCTTTTCATAGCAGCCCAGCTCTGCTCACATATCCTGTAGTGCTGAATCCTCAGTGCCAAATTTTGGGCACAGCATCCACCGGAAGGTAAAGCCCAAAGCTGGGCACTGGGACCCATCCTCGCAGGCTCAGGTCCTTTTGTGACTCCTTTCTCAGCGAGGTCGTGCAGGCGACACCTGGAAGCAAAGGGATGTCAGTTTTGGTATACGCCACTCTCGGTATTAAGCAGAAACACAGTACCTCTT
This sequence comes from Tetrax tetrax, assembly GCA_009806455.1. Lineage (NCBI taxonomy): Eukaryota > Metazoa > Chordata > Aves > Otidiformes > Otididae > Tetrax > Tetrax tetrax. Next base: position 347,978 of record WHYT01016890.1, read on the forward strand.
GGGATGACATTTCCAGCATGAATACCTGTGTTTATGTATTTTAAAACCATTCTCCACTCTTCCATGGTCTCTTTGTATTCTCTCAGAGCTTCTCTTTCCCCAGCTGCTCCTGCCTGCCATGCATCCCTGAAGCTGGAAAGTGAAGTCAAAGAGATGTGGACAATCAAACAAGTTATCCTCCAGAGTTAAAGGCAGATGTCGGCATTTCCATTTCTCCTGGTCCATTCCTGCATCACAACCCTATTCCCCCAGGTGCAATTTCAGAGCAGAGCCCAATGGATCATGAACACCTCAAAGAAGCAGCAGTAGTAAAACCAGAGTTCCTCGCAAGTGCCAAAATAACCTCTCAGACACAGGGGTCACAACCAGAAATCCCTGTCTCCCTCCCTTTTACATCACTGCCAATTCAGGATTCATTTAGGAGGACACCGACACCACGGGTACCCCTTGGCCATCACAGTTTCAGATATGTCAGGATGCTACGCACATCCATCACGCCCGTTAGTGCTGCCCCTCCAACAGCAAACCTCTCCTGAGCAAACGCGAGCTCGGATCTAGCGAACACCGCATCTTCCCCTGCCTCCCCGCAGCCAGCGCGAGATCCAACCTGGGCAATACCCTGGAGCAGGGACCTCGCTGCATTTGCATGGGGGCAGCTGAACCCCATCGGAATCTTTTTGATGTGACGTGCAGGGAGAAGCACACCACGGAGCAACACGTCCCACTGCTGGCTGTCGCCGCAGAGAGGGGACGTCGACAAAAGGTTGAGCTGAAAGCACCTCTGAAGGTTTCACAACCGCTCCCATAAAGCATTTAATGCGCAATAAAAACAGCGAGTAAGTTATCAAGGGCTGGCATGGAGAAGGAAGCTAATGCCTTGCCCCGTAGATGTTCATAAAATATTAAGTAGCTTTAAAAAGAGGAGGGAAAGGACGCGGTTCGATAGACTGCTGTTACAAGCAGGTCCACTCTGCCAAGCAGCCAGTGAAATGCAGGATTTTTCTTTAGGACTCATTAACTCCCATGCCAGCGTTAATGACCCTGTGGCCGTTCATTCCTCTTCCTCCACCCCAAGGAAACGGCTTTATTTAGGAGCAGAGATTGGAGCCCAGCTCCATGAATAACATTTGCCGGGATGTAATTAGGTATCAGCAGAGCAAAACTCCCCAGCCAAGGGAGAGTGGAAATCCAGGTCAGGCTGTTCTCTGCCGGCAGCTACCTCCACCAAGCTCGGAAATGAATGAATTTGGGGAACTGGATGTCATGGCGTGGACTTTTCAAGTGCTCGTATTTAACTGGGGGACAGAGGTAACCAGTGTAGAACACTTCTTTGGAAGAAATGGGTTAACGACCCTTGGGCCTTCCTGCCCACCCTGCTGTGGAGATGGACCGATTCAAGCCAGAGCCACCCGAGAAAGACCTGCTTAGCTCCTCATCCCACCCTCCTGATGGATTTGCACCATGGCTTGTTCGGACAGTGGTTTTTCCCACCATTTCTGGGTGTTTGGACCAGGCGTTGGTGGGCAGCACCAGGCAGGGCTGTGGTGCCAGGTCCCAGCTGGGAGGAAGACTGCAGAGCATCTGCCTGCGATAAATGGGTAAAGAGCAGGCGATTTCCAGGCTGGTGTGGAAAAAGCTCTCCCAGGAGCAGTGGGAGTGCCATCTGTCTTGCTGCAGGGCAAAGGGCACCCAATCTGTCGAGCCTGGACGATGCAAGGGAGCAAATCAGTGCTTCGCCAGAGGGACTCTGAGACAAGACGCGATAAAATCCCAAATTGATGTTTTGACATGTGCTTGTCTCAAACGGCGACAGCAAATTCAAAACGTGGGGGAAAAAAATTTTTAAACTTGAAGAAAAAATAAAACCAAAGAACTGGAATCCCATGCAATTTCTATTCAGATATGTCAAAACAGCTCATTTTGGCACAGCAAGGCATCAGCCTGCCTCTGCCCACGCTGCCGTTCAGCCCAGGAAAGCTGTGGGACAGACACCAAGGATCACGGGAGCCTGAGCCTTGGAGGGAGAATGGTCCATCAGCATCCTTCAGCCAAAGCGGAGGTGTGGTCCCTTGGGCGCACAAATATCCAAGTTCTCATTTGTTTGCAATTTAAGCAACGAGGAAAAAAAACTACGTTACTAGGAATCCATTCTTTAGACCAAAAAGATTTTTTTTTTTATATGTATATACACATGTGTGTGTTTTAGTGAAAAGGAATTAAGTGTTGAAAAAAAAGGAGTCCTCCTGAATTAAGGCTCATTTAATTTTAAAAATGTTGAAAGGCAGAACGCCAGGTGTTGTGCAGAGGTTTCTTTGTTCATTGTCACAATTCAATGATAATTTGCAAAATACTTTGACTAAATCCATTCTGATTTTTCTGTCAGAAACATTCCAGGTGACAATTTCTACCCAGAAAGCTTCACTTGTGGCAACTCAGACAGAACAATTTAACACCAATCTAGAGGGAAGTATTGCATTCTTACTTTCCTGAAGAAAAGAAATGAACACTTCCAACAAAATCACCACTTACGGGGGAGATATTTTGCAGAAATCTCAATTTTTACAGAAACCCAGTAGAATAAGGATGTTTTCATGGAGAAATCGCAGTCAAATTCAATGTAACCCATGACCTCATCTAAAGCTTGCCCTCCCCAGACTAAAGCATCTGTTTTAAAGTGGAGGGCAGGCATTTCCAAGCACAGGCACTGAGGTGAACGCACAAAACCCTTTGCAGCCTCCCCAGCTGCAGGAATCGGGAGGCAGTGTTCAGCTGCCAGTACCCGAGCAGAGCCTCACGAGCCGAAGCCAAAGGGCTGGTACAATCCAACACGTGTTTCCTGACATTGATGGAGTGATGTTAATTTATAGCAGCTGAGAACCTGGCCCCGAGCCTTTCCCCTCACCACGCTGAGCACTGGCCCTGGGTAAATCTTGTGCTGTCCCCTCCATATGTCCCCCTCTGTCTCAGGGAGGGGTTATTTGCTCAGGTGGGATGGAAAGAGATGTAAACGTCTGTGCCAGCCGCAGCCTTGGTGGCAGGGAGGAGCCTCTCCCGGCTATGCAGCAGCACATCCCACCTAGGAAAAGGCTCAGCACTGATTTATCATCACCAACCACTCTTTCCAGGAGAGCCATCCTGAACTCATCCCTACAGAGCAATAAACTCCTTTTTCTCCTTAAACTCTTCCGAGCTGGCAAGACTGGCCATTGCCCTCCAACCTCAGCGGGTCAGACCTGTTCCAACGGTACCCGAACACCATCCTGCGCTGTGGAGAGATGTTCTCCTCTCCTGTAGGACCTCAGAGTGATGAGACCTGAGGGACCCAGAGTTCTCAAAGTCACAGGGCTCAAGGGCTTCCTCTCATACCGCTGGCTTTACTTGACTTATTTTAAGTTCTTATTGAGGCTTAGATTTTTTTTTTTATAATTTTTTTCTCCTTCACATTGGAAAAGCTAGATGAGACTTGCCTTGTCCTTTCTCTGTGAGTCTGTTTTGACTCATCTTACTACTGGATGCAGCCCAGGTCTCTGTGGGGTGGAAGGAAGGGGGATTCCCAGCTGAGGTATCTGCATTAAAGGAAATCCCTATATCAGAGGGTGATGGTGCTTACAGGACTTCATTGAGTCCTTTGCGAGATGTTTTGATCTGGCATAAACGTGCATTTTGGACTGGCAAAGCAGGAGCAAGTCCAAGCTCACTGTGTGGATAAAGGGGGCTGTAGCCCAGTGATGTAAATTAGAGCAGACCCTAAACTGGCCTGACTACAGCAGACCTGCCACCGAAACATGCTGGCATGGGAATGAGGAACCCTCCAAATGATCTCCAAGAGTGCTGGACTCACCTGAGTTTGACGCAGTCTTCCCAGGTTTGCACGATTTCATTGCACATCTTGGTGGAGATGTTCACCAGCACGAAACGGGGACTGCAGAAGCTCCAAACACAGCAAGAGTCTGAATACAAAAGCAAATGGAAATAGTAAGGCTGGTTTGTGCTCTGAGCACAACTACAGATCTCAGCTCCCCGGATGACGAGGCGCCGTCCCACTGGGAGCCAAACTTCACAGCTTGGTCTGCGCGCTGGGAGGACCCAAATTGCCAGTGTGCATCTCAGTGTTTAATCATTACTGTTATTATTACTGTATCAGCTAGAAACCTCAAGCATGCCCCTGCAGCAGCACACTGTTAAGAAAAAAAAAAGGAAAAAAAAAGCACAAAAATATGAATGGTCCTTCTAGAAAGGGTTTACATTTTTCTTGGCTGATGGCCCATCCCGTGATTCAGGTTGAGCCAAATCCTAAATGCTAAGAAAATCTCTGGCATTCCCCTTCTGTTTGAAGGGAAACTGCCAATGTGGCTCGTCGATAATCGTCTGCATCTAAGCAGAGACATTCAAATTTATGATAGGAGGCAGACAGCCAAGTCCCATTGATCTTCAGTGAAAATCCTTCAGTGAAAAATCCCTCATGCCCTGTCACCGGGGTGAAGAGCCAGGGTTTGCCAGCGCAGCCTGTTTCGTTCTACGGCACTTGTGGTCATTGGATCTGAATTCACACTGCTACCCTATTATTATCTCTGATTAAGCAGGGTAGAAGAGGATATTAGGCGATTCCTGTGTTCTCTAAGGCTTGCAGTGATGTGTCTTAACAAGCTCCGTTTAACCCATTTGTTACCTTCAAAATAAAGTTTCCTGAGAGGGCTTTCACCTCGGGACTGCAGTCCAGAGCTGAGCTTAGGCATTAGGCTCAGGCACATCCTAAGTGGGTCAGGGTAATGACTCACTTCCAGTGTTTAAAGCCAGCCCAATAAATCCCTAAATGACTTTCTAACGGTGCAGTAAACTCCTCAGAATATAATCAATGCACATTAACAAAGCGCTGGGAAGCCAAGAAGTTCATGGCGGGGGTGAAGCACATGCCATGAATCTTTCCCATGTTGTTGTATTGGGTAGGAACCTCCAGCTGCGTTATGATGTTTGACGTCTGTAGATGGGAAATATTTTCTAAAGCCCTTCATAGGCTAGCCCAGATTTTTCAAAGAGGTCTGTTGGTGAAGAAATGTCTAGGCTTGGGTGGTTTTTTTAGGTATATAAAAGCCTTAAGATTCAGGTGCATATAAAAAGGGATTTTTACAAATGTCAGAGAATTTTGGGTTGAGGGTACCTCTAGAGGTTTTTAGTCTGACCTCCTCCACAGAGGAATTCAGCTCACTTCAGCGTTAGTTCAGGACCTTGTCCGGTCAATTTCTGAATAACTCCAGGGATGGTGGCTCCACTGCCTCTCTCAAGGACCTGTCCCAGGGCTGCACAACCCTGCAGAGAAGAGGCCTTGGTGGGACTTTGTTGCATACAATGGCAGTCTAAGGATGCCATTCTGCCACCGAGAGCTTGCGCCTGGTCCGTTCCATCTACCGGGGCTTGACACACCAGAGGACATGCCACAGCATGATACACTGGGAAAAAAGGTGCTTAAAAGACCTGCTGGGTTTTCTCCCTGTGTGTCAGTAAAATTAGTCACTTTAAACTCATGGTATTAGTTTTACATCTTGGGGGGGAAATGGGCCCTTCGCTCAAACCCGGATCTGGATGAGTTTCATTCACCTCAACTTGGGCACAGGAAAGTTAAGCACTTAAAGTTACGCACCTTCAGCTCTCTCTGTAATCCTTATGGTGGGGGAAAAAAAAAAAACAAACCACCAACAAATTATCTCATTCTGCAGTCAGCTCTAAGGTAAACACGGCTGTGGAAACTCGCTCAGACTTGAACGCACGTCAGTGTTTCAGGTTGGGCCAGACAAATCCTGCCCCTGGACCACCATCAGGCCCCGAGCTCCAACCAGCATCTCCAGGCTCTCATTACCAGCGCTGCTACGCAATCTAGAGATCCTGATTAAACGTGGCACTCTGTTGTGCTAGGAGCTGCATACAGACACATAGCCAAGTCCTGCCCCCTCCCCCCAAAAAAGCTGCAATAAAAATAGACAAGACAGATGGAGGCACATATTTATGGAAAGTCGCACAGCAGGTCGGAAGTAGAGTTGAAATGAGAGCGCAGGCAAGCAGCAGGTCCGAGATCCCTCAATTAATGCTTTTTCTTTGGCACTAAGGCACAAACCATACACTTCAAATTGCTCTAGCCCAGATGCTCTGGCCGCCTTGAATTGGGAGCCCAGAAAGCTGCAGAGCCTGTTTCAGAGACAGCTGGTACAGAGCCATAACGCCTGAAAACAGCCACAGCCCCAAACAGCTTCTCTCAAGACCCTCAGTTCATTAGTGTCCCTGGCTTTCATTCTCCCATGACAATTTTCTCTGAAGCTGGGCATCCTCTCCAACTTCCACAGCTTTCCCAAACCGTCCCTTTCTTTGGAAATCAAGGTGTGTTGCCATTGCATCGTTAGTTGTCATAGCAGATAGTATTGCTGGTAGATGGCATTAATTATCAGACCAGCAATCATGCTAAGTATGCTTTGTGTTCATCAGTACAGGGCTCTGTTTGTGTTAATATAATGCTTATAAATAGTATTAATAGTAATTGCATTAATAATAGTACCACAGTTGTGAAGTGTTTACAGAGCATCCATCTGCTCGGAGATCCGCTGCGACAGATAACGCTCCAACCATCTGCCAGCGCTGGGTGTGCTTGGCTCATACTTCTCAGGACGGCAAACTGGGCAGCCGCCTCCATCCCAGGAGCTCCCACTGGTTCTGACACGCCGGCAGCTGTAAATCACCTCCAAACCACAGCCACTCCTGGAGAGGGAGACAGGACTCACGGGCAAGAGTTGGGAGCACCAGGATGTCAAGCAAGAGACCTTCTTACTGCAGCGTGTGTAGAGGCCCAGAGAGGGGAACCTTCCAAACCACAGCGAAATAAGGAGAGAGACAGGGTTGCAAAAGCACAGCCGCTTTCGGAGCGTTTATCGGTTTCCTTTCAATTGCTTTTAAAGGACAGTTTTGGCTTTGGAAGGAATCTCTTTTTCCAGGCCGGTGCAGAGCAAGCCGCGGTGGCGGGGGTTCATTCCTTCCCCAGCCAGCACGGGCAGGGGCAGGGGGTGCAGGTTTGGCCACAAATCCTGGATCCCTGCAAGGAAACTGCATCCCCAAAACAGGCCTGTGCTGACTTCGCCACAAGGGTGGCTGTTGTGGGTGCACACATATGAGTACGCTAAGTGCCGAGTGGAAATGGCTAAAACCACTCGCAATCTGTACCTTGTTCCATGTCGCCCTTCTTCACCTCTGTGGCCAAAGTAAGAGTGTGAAGGTGAAAGGAAGAACACTTAGTCCACGTTCTCCCGTCACAGGAAACCCACAGGAGGAAACTGTTGGAAGAAGCCACTGACTCTGCAGCAGTAATGCCCTGGCCAGGGTGGTTTGGTCTTGACTGTCGTGTTGTGAGCAGGATTTCAATCCAAGTCTTTCTCAGGAGTCTCCCAACTGAGCAAGTCCGAAAAACGTGGCTCTCAGGAATGATGTATCAAAAGATTAATGGTCACTCCTGCTTCTCATCAACCCCTGAGCACTCCCAGAGGAGAATTCAGCACTTGTGCTCTGGCCATGGCTGTGCAGAGTTGCATGAAAATGACCTGCAGAAAAAAAAATTCATGCGCAAGTTTGGGCTCTTCAGGAAGGAGGTCCTGGAGGGATAGAAAATGCATCATAGAATCAATCATAGAATCATAGAATCACATGGTTGGATGGGACCTATAAGATCATCTAGTCCAACCGTCTTCCCACTACCGTTGTAGCTCCTCATCAAGCCGCCTCTTGAACACTGCCAGGGACGGCGACTCCACCACCTCCCTGGGCAGGCCATTCCAGTGCCTGACCACTCTTTGGTCAGCAAAACCAGCCCCTGAGAAGGCTCAGGATCTCTGTATTGGCTTGTATGGAGCCTTGGAAATCTCTAGTTTCCTTCCAACGCTGAGATCCTGAACAATACCCTGATTCCATGCACCAATTCCCCCAGCTAGGAAGCAGGGACGATGCTGTTTACCTGCCGTTAGGAAGCCCTCTGCTCTACGCAAGCAACTCATTCCAACAGCGCTTGCCATTTTGGAAGAAGCACTTTTACTTCCTTTCTCCAAGAGAACTGATAAAGGGCAGAGCTGGAAAGCTCCCAGCCCCTTCACAGCAAGCTGGGCACCCGCTTCTGATCATCTCGACCTCCAGAGAGCAGTACCACAGCAAATTCCAAGCAGAGGCTTCATGCCAGGTGGAAAGAGATGGCCTCTGCATTGGGAGCTCCATGGGATTTACCATGAAGAAATCTAAAGCAGAACCGTTCAATTCCAACATAGACAATGAGCTACTTCGGTGAAAATAACATGAATCAGTACCAGAAACCTTATATTTACAAACCTCACATGAATTCCTTTTAGATCCTCTTTGTTTTTTCTTTTTTAGAAGTTTTTGGGGCTTATACAAGAATTTCTGGTTTAAATCAAAAAAGACCCTTATTTTCTTGTTAGAAATGGCATTTGAATGTAAAAGGGTTCATTCCAAGACAAATATCTTTCAAATAATCTCATCAAACAAGGGAAAATATTCAGGTAATCTGATATTTTTCTCTGTAGAAACAGTTTTGACCACACCATCTTTTTCCAACGGGAATATCTTGTGGAAGTACGCCTCATTCTTCCAGCCGTGCTCCTAAACACAGCACGTTCAGGGAAAGCAGCAAGACACAGCTCGTTCCTGCTCACCAGAAACACAAAGGCTCTCCATCTAAAATCAGGTGAAATAATGACACACGTAAAGAAATAAAAAAAAGTTTCAAATAAATTCTCCCTGTTTCGCTCCTCCCAGCTCAACTGCAAGCTCTTCAAAGTTTCTCCTCTCGTTGAGTTGAGTTATTAGTTCTCAGATAAGTGATGCTTGAGCCTTTGATTAAAATTACTGGGGAGCATCTCCACATGATTAAAGAGAGATAACACAATAAAAGGAAGAGGACTTTACACCATTATTATGGCAAATAAGTGCAATTCCCAACCTGAGAGCTGCATCAACTTGTCTAACGTAATAAACGCTTCCCCTGTTGGAAACGTGTCAAATTAGACTCCAAGATGTCAGCCATCAGTTTTCAAAGGCTCCGAAGCTTTATGGGGCGCTGTGGGACTGCACGTCTGATACGGCAAAGAGCTGGAAGGTGATGCTGCCCCATCGAGCAGGGCACAGAGAGAGCGATGCTTGCTCGTTAGTGGTTGACAAACGCCTCTGCCACCTCCGAAAGGTAGGAGAGCTGCAGAGATAAGTGCAGATACATGGTGTCAGAAAAAGGAGGTTGGGCAGACAGTTCAAGGGCTGGATTTGGGATCCAGGAGAGGTGGGTTGGGTCTGCTCCCATGCAGCGATGCACTTGCACATGTGAAGGTCTGCCCACCTCAGAGCCACCAGCTGTGGGCTCCTTGCAGGCGGCTTGGTCACAGAGTAGGGAAAACGCCTTTGTCTGGGGAAAAAGCATCATTTCCAGTCTTACCCAAACAAGAATAGTTGTTCTAGGGGGCAAAAAAAAAAGTCATTTTTAGTGCAAATAAAACGTCTACCCAAAAATTTATTTGAGAAGAACAACACAATCTAACTCCTTCATGAAGAAAAGCCGTGAGTCTCTGCTCTCCTGAAAGAAAGGAGGACAATCATCCGTTCCCTCCCCAAGCATGATGCGGGGCAACTTTCTCTAACTCAAGGAGTGAAGATGGTGTGCTGCTGGTAGCTTGTAAAAGTGGAGACGGATAGCTCCCAGACACATCCTATTTGTGGCTTAAAATACACTAGTTTATCATGCAAATGATATGTCAACAGAATGGCTGTACTTGGCAGTACTTCCCAAAGCAAATTAAGCAGTTAAACATGCCGTGCATAATATTAAGGAGGTTATGTGTTACATAGAATAAGCAGATGAAGCCAAGTTGTCAAGAAGCCAGGTTTCCTCAGAAATCTGAAATTCAACTCAAAGGAACCAAGGTGCCTGCATCTTCCCACACAAGGAACGCAGAGAGGATGAGGTTCGGGAGAAAGGGGGTTGTGTTTCTGCCGAGACACCTCGAGGTGACGTGGTCCCAGCTGGGCCCCCGCTGTAACCATCCATGAGATGAATGGTCCAGTTTCAGCTCCCCGGTCGGCATTTCAAGGGCCAGTGCATGCTGAGGGCTTGCATTGTGCATTTTTCACAGCTCGAGCTCCGTGCGTCTGGGAACAATTTGCAAGGATAAAAATACTGCATGATCCAATCTTCTCAAGGCTTTTCACTTCCTGGAGGGTGGAAATACCAGGCGGGGGTTGGTGGGGGGGGGAAGGTTTTGGATTATTTCAGCTCCACAAATTGCTCCCTGAGGCAAGTAAATGTTGTAAAAAACATACACAAATATTCAGATTCAAGTTTAACCAAAAACCAGGACATTTGGATTTATTTGAGTGTCAGCAGCCCCCAAACTTTCCCTGTTATTGCAGGCTCCCTTACCTCAGCAAAGGTTTTCTCTTTCACAGAAACTCAGAGTCAAACCTGGGGCCCGAAAGAGTCAAACAAAAACGTTCCCTGCCTGCCCCATGAACCACCTCGTCTTCTCCAGCACCTCCAGCCTCTCCCAGGTCCCCTAACCCATTCGGCACCCAGCATCTTCATGGGCACCTTATTTTGAAGGGAAGGCTCTTATCTCACTTACACTCCAAATTTCACGACTTTGTAATCCGTTAGGCTCATATTTTTCACACATCCTAAAAAATCATCCCTTCTGCACACATGCGCACATTCCTTATGGTCTGCTTCCCCTCAGGGCCCCACAGGCCTGAAGAGGAGATAAAATATCGGTAACGTAGGTGTTTCTGAGGCGTTTTCTACAGTTCATGACCCTGTTTAAACCCTCGTAAGAAACACATTAGGATGCATCACATAATCCTGAAAAAACCATGGGTTTGAGTTAATTGCTTCCAAACCATCCGGTGATGAGAAATCCAGCAATATCACCAAATTATTTCCTTCACTGTTAAAAACCACCGCCCCACTCCTGGGCTGGGCTGTCCTGGCAAAGCCATCCAGCCCCTGATGCTCGCGCAGCTTGTCCCTGCCGTGCTGTGAAGCTCTCTGACACGACCGTTTCCCTTCCCCACAGGTGTGATGGTGCCATCAGCCAGCTATTACCCTCTCTCTGCTAAATTAAGCATATCAGACTCCTTGATTTGCTCTCCAAAAGGTGTGATTTCCTGTCTGTTAGTCTCTTTCTGGCTCTTCTTTGAATCTCCTCCAATATTTCCACACCCTTTTTGAACTGGAGATACCATGCCAAATACAGGGGTAACATAACCTTCCTATGCAAAACCAGCCAGAGGGTCACAAGTTGCTCATCAGGGACGTACTGTCTCCCCAGGACTTTCCTGAGACGTCAGTCATGCCATTCTGAAATTATTCTCTGCATTCCCTGGCTCCACAGCTGAGCTTCCTTCCCCAGCTTTAGTCATCTGGGATTTATATGTTTTAACTTAGCCACTCATCTAAGTTGCATCTGCTGTTAGTAGAGAGAAATGGGCACTGTCCAGAGGCGATTCATAGAATCACAGAAGGGTTTGGTTTGGAAGGGACCTTCAAAGACCACCCAGTCCAACCCCCCTGCCAGGAGCAGGGACATCTCCAACCAGATCAGGTTGCTCACAGCCCCGGCCAACCTGGCCTGGAATGTTTCCAGGGATGGGGCATCCACCGCCTCTCTGGGCAGCCTGGGACAGTGTGCCACCACCCTCAGCATAAAAAATTTCTTCCTAATATCCAATCTGAATCTGCCTGCATCTATTTTGAAACCATTACCCCTTGTCCTGTCACACCAGGCCCTGCTGAAGAGTTTCTTCCCATCTTTCCTATAGGCCCCCTTTAGGTACTGATTCATCCCGCTCTAGGGGATATCTAAAGTAAAACTAACCACTCACGCTCCACCCTTCCTAGGACTACAAGTAGACCCCACATACCTAACATTTAGATGGCCTCAGTTAAGTGAGATGAACAGTCTGACATTTGACCATACCAAAATACCATGTTTACTTGACCCAGGGCTGCCAAGCAAATCCAAAGCTCTGTATCGTTAACTGGAGCTCTGCAAAGGCTCTTCCCCAGGCTTTGTGTCACTTTCAACATTTATCAATGAGGATTTAACAGATTCTTCTCTTTTTTCCCCCTGGCTTATTGCTGAGGACATTAAATGGGATAGGGTCAGGACCAGCCATTCAGGGTCTCCCTCAGAAACAAAGCTATTTGATGTGGAATTTCCTTTCAGGACCCCATTTGGAAACTGATTACAAATCTCGTTTGTTTCATGTGCACCATGTTGACTTTGGACGGCTCCCCTTTATCCATTAGGATGTCCTGTGATACGAAGCCAAACGCTTTTGAGAAGTTCGACCAAGTTCAGGATAAGTGCAGAGGGTGACGGCCAGCCTCCCTTAGACTGATGGGCAGCGAGGATTATCACGACCAGGGGTCTCACCTCCTGAGCAGCACCAGCTATAAAATTTCATCCATTAGGCCCCTTTTAAAATCCCAACTATAAATCTTTCACATCCAACCCTTTCCCTCCACAGCTCCCCTGGAAGCACCACAGCTGCTCAGAAAGCTCGGTCGAATGCGGGTGGGGTAGGGAGGGAAGGGTCCAGCTCCAGCCATGCTCAGGTCTCCCCTACCTGTGTCGACCTAGCAGCAGACTGCCGAAAGGATTCATCTTTTCCACGCTGCTAATTTTAGGACTTTGCTTTCCAACACCCACAGACTTGGAGACGCAGCCCACTGCCTCGCTGCAGCTTAAATGCTTTCTAATGGCCTTAACCCGGAGATTTACACTGAGCCAGCTCACTTTGAAATCCTTCCATAAAAATGCCTTCTGCAAACAGATCTGTTTCATTAACGTCGGGGCCTGGAAGTGCCTGAAGTAACAAACAACAACAAACTCCTTCAAATTTACAGTGGCACTGGCTTTGCACTTCGTTTAAATCCTGCGTACCTGGGTGTGCAGCTTACAGGGGGACAGGCAGGGAGGGTGGATGGAGAGCCCTGCTGCAATGTGTCAGTGATTATGTGGCAATAAATATTGGATGGAGGATCTATGATAACATCCATTATGGCTTTATGAAATATTGATAGCGTCTGAATACATATTGCCTCCTGAGCAGCTCGTTCTGGAGATGTTTAATGAAAGACATCTGTCGTTTTATCCTTGAATCTACAAGCCGGCGAAGTGCAGCCGCTATCCCCCCGAAATCTCAGTAAAGGCTCCCAGAGCTGTAAGGAAATGGCACAAAATACTCAGGCTCACTTATCCAGAGGGGAAAGAGATACTGTTTTATGTCTACCGAGACTTTCATTTTAGAAATGAATTAACTTTGCGCTCCTCTGAAATCAATCCCTGCACAGGCAACTGGCTTTAATGGGACCGATAAGAGACTACACAGGCTGCTGCGGCGGAACGGTGGGAGAGAGCAGGGACTCCCAAGACAAAATCAGCTGGTCCTTCAGGCTTTTATCCCTGATTGGGCACTTCTCACCATCTAACCCTGTGTGCAGCGCTGGGGCACAACACCCCTGCCCTGCGTGATCCAAACACACCAATCCCTCTCACACATTCACCCCAAATACCCAATGCATTCCCAAATTAATGGCACATGGTGTAATTTCTCACCTTGTAGGATCTCTCCAGGCATACACGCACACAAGCACCCCATACACTTGATCATTTCTGTCTTACACCACAGAATTCACTTTCCTTGTAATAGGTCCACCTGCACGAACCCCAGCCTCCCCTGCTCAGCTCCTCCCAGCACAGGAAAATCAAAGTAGCCACCTCCATGAACCTTTCACTGACGGAGCCCTATCTCCCTCTTCTCTCACATACCAAACCCAAATGTCTACGATACGCAGCAGTGACACCCTCAAAGGCCTTCCGAACGGCCAAGTTGGATGAATTGGATGTCCAACTGAAAAAAATCTCTCTTCCTCCCTACATCTGGGCTGTGGAGAAACTACCCTGGGTGTTCCAGCAGCTCACAGAGGATATGTCCTACTCCTCACCTGCATGGACCTGTATCTCAGCTATTAGGAGTAAGCATTCCTCTGCTCAAGAGATAGGACGTAGTGGGTAGGCACCACAGGCTACCCTGTGGTTTTACCTGTGTGACCACAGAGAGGACATGAGGAATTGGGATGGAAAATCTACCTTGACTGTGGAGGCACGAGGACGTGACTTGCAAGGAAAAAAGTCACAAAATGGGGTTCTTCCAGAAAAATTGCTGCTCTGGTTTCCAGTGGGCAGTTCCCTAGACAGAGTAGAAGGGCCGATCTTACTTCGGATCTTAACAAAGGGCCATTAAAGAGCCTGTCCTTATCTCAGCCCATGAGTTTGCTCACTTTTACTCTTCTGATTCTCTCCCCATCCCACCAAGGGGGAGTGAGCAAGTGGCTGCGTGGTGCTTATTTGCCAGCTGGGGTTAAACCACAACAGTCCATCAACAAACAGCCTTTCCTCTCGCCTGGGCACAGCCTTGAAAAGCTTATTTCAGCCCACTTAATCCCAGACTGTGACTGTAAAACCGGTCCTTGGACCTGCCTGTCAGCATCCTCTCGTCCTGGCCCCGCTCCGACACACTCGTCTTGAATAAATCCTTTCATCTTAGGTCTTAACTAGAAAGGATAAACTTTGCCAGCCCAGGGACGTCCAAACAGAGCCTCCTCAATTGTCTCCTCACGGACAAGAACCCTAATGAAAACTGATTTCCCAATGTTTGTTTCAGACACACGCAGGATCCTTCCACTGAACCGTGGGGCACACAGGGCAACATCAAAAGAGAAATCAGAAGTGAACATGATGCTTCAGACATGTTTTCTGATCTGTTAAGATCAATAGCCGCTTACAAGCGACGCTTCCCTGGGAACATTTTCCCCCGCCGTGAGCTAACTTATCCATCCAGCAGCAGCCCGAGTCACCGAGGAGCAGCACAACACCTCTCCCACTATTTGCAACCGTGTAGGAGAGCCTTTACAAAAACAGCTCATGGCACTCCCCTGCTCTCTGAATTAATGATGGGTGCCATTGTGTTTCTCTTTACTTACTCAGCAGGAGGAATCCCAATGCCAGAGCCACCTCTGCTCTTCATGCAGTGAAGCATCTCCTCCACACCCTGAGCTTGAGAAGAAAAAAAAATGCAAAGCACTGTAACAACATTGTCAGAGCCATTTCTTGGGTCTGTCCCTTTGCATTCCTTCAGTTTTCCTCTATATGGGCAGGAGCAACATCTCACTCCATGTCTGTATAGAGACCAGCCCTGAGATCATCTTAAGGAAGGTGTGAGGGCACAAATAAATGCAGGTGATAGACGATTATTTGCTTTTGTCAGGTTTGGTTTTTTTCCTGAGTCTCATTTCATGGTCTAAAATTTGTGTCTTTCTTTAGTGAAAATTCAGCTTAGCATTATAAGCTTAGCTTCTTAAGAAACTGGCTCAATTTTAGCACTATTATTTTATGAAAATGAGAGTAAAATCTTGCTTCTTTCAGTAAATTATGCCACTTTCTGGCTGAGGTTTCAAACCAATTAGTGAACACCCTGAAAGCCCTTCTGTGGACGTTTTTTACTGTGGTAATGGCAACGGGGTATTAAACAGCATCTTTAGCTAAATCAGTGCAGATTTAAATAGTACCGTAGGAAAAAACAAACACATGCTCCTCCTGACCACTTGCCCACTCCCTAGGTTCCTTTCCCAGGCCCAGTTTGGGAGCACAGTGCTGCGGGCTCTCAGCTCAGCCATCCCCAAGCCAGGTCAGATGCGTGGAGCTAATGGCAGGTCCAATGCTGACGTGTGTCAGGGTTGGTGCTGCTCTTTCCCCTTCCCAAAGAGACTGGGCCGTGGCCTCAACTCATCTCTGCCCCGTCTCTGATCAAGGTTTTCCGCCTAAGCGTGCACACCACAGAGACGGCAGCTGAAAACAACCCTTCGTCCTTCCCCGTCCCACCCTCCTTCACCTTCCATCTTCCGCACCAGCGTATTTCTTCTGCCTCCCTCCCTCGACCCCTTCTCAATGGCATTTCCCCTCCTGCTGCCAAATGGATGCTCAGGAGCGCGGAGACAGCGAAACATTGCTTTAACGTCCTTTGCTGCTGCAGAGTCTCCTCCCATTATCGGTACAGTACCATCAGGTTATGCGCTGTTAATAGCCTTCCCACTTGTACATGGCTTCTCTGGCACCGTTCCTGGGTTTAGCACTGCTGTTTAACTTCCCCTCACTGCTTCGGGGACGACCTCCCCTCAAGCAGGGGAGTGTGTGATGTGTAATTCAAGGCGCAGGAGCTGGTGGGGGGCACTACCAGCAACCACCGCGTCAAAAACTTACTACAGCAAAGCCAGCCAGCCTCAGGTTGGATGGGGTGGGGGGCTGAGAGGAGGGGATTATTTTTTTTTTTTTTTTTTTGAGTGAAGTGAGTGAATAATTCATAGGCAAACCATTGACATGATAAATTCCTCCATTTCTTCTCCTTTGTGAATTGACAGCGAACAACTTTCCAGTTCCTCCCCTCTGCATTTTCATTATCTGGAATTATTCATTAAACAATTGCTTGGAATAAATCTGGGGAGCCAGTTCTCTGCTGGGGATGTCGGCGCTGACGTCAGTGGAATTAGCGCCAGCAGGAGCTTCGGTTGAGAGGCGATGGGCTGTCCACGAGCCTTTCATCACGAGGATTTGGTCTCCAGATTTTCAGCCGTGCTGATTAGCTGCGGCGGAGCACAGAGGTTGGACAGTCCTGCTTTCTCTTCCATTAGACAAGCAGAGTTCTGCAAATCAGGTTTGCCACCGCGAATACTTGTGTTTACTAAATTAACAGGGGTTGAAATTGCTAAGATGCGATGATAGATCGCCCTGGCGCTTTCAGCAGCGCTTCTGCCAGCGTGTTTCATCTCCAGCCCTGCAGGACAAATGGGAACAAAGTGAGATTTCTACGTTTCCATTTCAGCTGCTGCAAACAAGCCCTGCCCTTTCCAGGAACGCTCTGTGCGGTGCCGTATGGGCCCTCCAAACCCACCGCCACGCTCTCCAGCACAGCTCCCTGCTTTTGATATTCACGGGAAGTAGAAGACAACATCCAAAAGTTTGCTTTGTAATTCCATGGGAAATTTGGAAAGTGGTTTTGCTAAGTTCTGCACTTCATTCATTCATTTACCGACCAACCCAAGCCCCAGCTGAACAGCTGAATGCCTTCAGCACGCCACAGCTCTGACTCAGAAAGTCCTTGATATTTATCTGCTTGCAGTTTCCAATAAGTTAAACCCGCCTGACCTAAAATATCAAATTCCGAGGGAGCTCTCTGGCTGATGACTCCCGCTATCTGACAGCAATCGTCTGGGGTGTATTTTCTGTATTTATTTATTGTAAATGAGACACCTGACACCATGAGATCATAAGCAATTTCCATCTCTCTCTAAATCACCCGCAGGGTTCCAGTTCCCAGCCTCACAACATCATCAACTCCATCGGAAAACTTCCCGTGCTGATTGTCAGTAATTTGCAACACAGGGCTTGGAGGGGGAGACTTCCTTGCAGTTCTCCCCTTCATCCCCTCGTGAAAATCAGCCCGTGTTGGCCAGGCCAACCAGACTGTCGTGGCCACAGCATCTGCTGTGGTTCAGTCCTCTCCTTTTGTTGGTGTTAAATAATTAAAAGCGACTGGTACTGCAGAAAAGCAAAGAGTGCACCAGAACAGAGCCCGTGGCCCATCGAGCACGTGAGACTAATAAGTATGGATCCTGACCCAAGACAAAGTCCCTTTCACTGGGTCCAGTCCATACTACTCCAAAAGGCCAGACTGACCCAGCAAATACCAGCCAGACACCAGTGCTGGGCAGCTCTGGGGCAGAATAGCCCAGTCTGGCCATTTCCCTGAGCCCTGGCCTGAAGTAGTGACGCGGGCGCAGGCAGTGTCCAGGTAATACAATCAGTCATAGCAACATCTTTTAGTTTAAGGTCTACAGGATAGCGTACTTCAAAGAGGCCAAAACAGCAAGGGAGATCAGACTGGACCTGGACCTTAACCTTCTCAGCCTCTACTCCCCCCGACCGTCCTCTGAAACAGAGACCTCAAGTCGATCGTTACTGCTTCTCCCCTCCACCTTACATCCTCGCTCCTCTCAGCTTTCATTAAAAAGAAGAAAAGTACGTGCTCAAAGCAGGGAGATGCGCCGTGTTGTGCAACAAGGCCAAGACGCCTCCTCCCTCAAAGACACGGTCCTCCTGGGACCTGGAGGGTCCTTCTCACAGGGCGAGAAGAGCCTCGGCGTGCTCCAGCTGCGCCTGGCTCTCCAGCCCTCATTACCACGTTCCGTGCCAGTTGGCATGGCCAATGCCGTGGTGCTCTGGAGCACCCTTATCTCTCCAGGAGAGGCTTTCACTGCAGCCCTTGAGCTCTCAGAAACGGAGATACTCAAATCACTGATAGTGCTCTGCAAATCAATGAGAGGGGCAGGACGGGAATGGGAACAGCTTGTCCCTGCCTGTCACTCCACGGAGGCTTTGCCCTTCGCTAGTTACAGCTGACTAATTCCCAGCAAAATTGGATGCCCCCGTCTGATGCACAACAGGGAAACCACCAAGAAGTTCAGCCTCTGCCTACAAATGACCCACTGTGGAGGCAACAACCTCCAGGCACCATGAGGGTCCCCAGGGCACACATGGCTTGGATCACACTGGCCATGGGTGCCTGACATATGATCCATGTCATAAAGGCTGGAAAGCTCTGTTCCAGGCTGGGTTGGCCATTTCCCTTGGATAAGAGAAGGAGCCACTGCTAACGCCCAAAGCTGGCGGTGCCATCCCCGCACAGGAGGAGGGATGGCAGCGGGTCTGGGAAGTTTCGGCAGTGGGAGGTGGACCCAAGCTTGCTGGAGTCACAGAAAATAGAGCAGCAAGACAGGGTCCCAGCCCTGGGGCGGGAGGCTCCAGGTGGGTCCCCACCAGCTCCTGCACCCACAGCAGAGCTTTTCCCTGCGATGCGTGGGTCAGAGCAGGGCACCAAGGAGGAGGGGATGAGGGAATGGTGTCTGCACACCTGGCCCCTGCCTCCAGACACCCACGCAGGGCTGCGGGGTGCCACCTCCCTCCCAGCAGCACAAAGCACCAACCTGCCCTCCCGGATGCGGCTCTTCTGCTGGTGTTCTATGAGTCACGCCACTGATGTCACCTCTCTGCATCACCCGAGCTCGGAGATAGATTTAACGAGCCTTTGTTTTCTTCAGCTAAGAAAAACCTCAAAGAAGCTTCATGTCAAACATCCTGAGGACCCAGCTGGTCCCTCCACTACTGTCACTGTCCCCACAGGAGGACAGATCTGACAGCAAGAGGGTCCAGCGGGCTGGCTGACAGCTAAAGGAGAGCCTCAGGGGTCTGAGGGACAACATGCCAAAGCCACAGGAGGATGTCCTTGTCCTCCATGTGCCACGCTCCTCACAGGGCAGGTGACATCCTGCTATGCCTTGCGCTGCCCTGGACGAAGCACGTGCTGGAATGAAGGATAGGGGACAAAGTGGTGGTGGCACCCTGCCCGTGATCAGGGAACCCAGCAGCATCTCTAAGGGCTTCCACACAAGCAGCTGAGATACGGGCCGTTGCTCCTGGTTGGCATTCGTACGTGTGTGCCAGCACTTGCCCGCTGATGCCTTGCTTCTGTCCTGCAGTCTGGGACCACCAAACCCCAGAGACAACAGAGCCACGCCAGCATCTTTCCTGGGCTGCCCAGGAGCTTTTGCAAGTCATACCTGAGGAGTGAATCCTGCCTTACACCAGTGCAGAGGGGAATTTAAGTCTGTAGTGTTTTAAATCCAGAGGAATACATCCTTGCAAAGCAGAAGGGAATAATATTAATTATAAAAATCAAGGGAAATTAAGAGCATTTTTCTCTACTTTATGAAAGTCACTAAAAAGGGAAGCATCACATGGGGTCCCTGGGAAACCAGCAATGTAAATAGTCAGCGGACAGAGGGCATCTTCTATTAATGAAGGTGTCTTGCCAAAATACATACACAACTCATAAATTATTAGGTAATGAAATTCCAGTTAATTTGCTGCCTGGTGAGCCACAGCCCTCCTGCCACGCTCCCGAGCCCAGCCAATAACATTAACAAAGGATTACACTGGTACTAGGGCAGCAGGTCAGCCTGGTTCAGAAAACAGCACCTTCTCCAGGCCAAGGTGGGGTGAAGCCCCACACCCTCTCCCCTGGGACCTGCACCACTGCAACGCATGTCCTCCAGAGCCAAAAGCGAGGATTCTCTGCTAGTTTGAGGACAAGGAGCCAAATATTTTTTTTTCAGAGGCTTGCTTTGTAAGTCTCACTTTCCGAAGGGCTCTAGAGCTGCCCGTGTGTGGTCTCCAGCCGGTGGGAGTCTGTCACCTCTCAGGTATTACAGCTGAAACAGGCTGGGACCATAGTGCTGCAGACCAGAAAAAAAGGCAGAAAAATCAAAAGCAATTCAATCTTCCTCCATCTCACTACCGTAACCTCCATCTCCAGGCTCAAGTGCACCCATTTCATCTCAACCAGTGTCCTGCCCTCAGGAGCGGCCAACAGCAAGCGCCTTGGGAAGGACAGAGGAAAGGGACGACTGCACAGGAGCACTTCCCAAAAAGTCTCTTCTAGCCCTTACCTATCTGCAGCTTTGCAGTGAACAGCCATGGATGGATCCTTCTGCCCAGTTACCCTCAGACTCCTCATCTCACCTTGCCCACAGCTCTCTCTTCTCTCCTTCTGGGGCTGCAGACAAGGACAGGAGATGTCTCTGTTCATTGGGATCTGGAGGGGGTTCCCAAAGGACAAGGAGACAACGACACCCGCCTTTGCTCTAGTGATGGAGTGGTCCCATGGGTAGAAAGAGACCCAAGAGGGGGAAGGCTGGGGGCATCTTTCCCTTCAAAAAAAAAAAAAAGCTGGAATATTTGAAACCAATGAAAAGGTGCAGGATCAGGTTTTGCACCTACAAAACAGAGTGGATTTCAAGTACACATCCCATAACTCCTTCCCACTGCCCTTCTCACTCTGCTGTTCTGAACTATTGGTGCTTCACAGCACCAAATATTCAGCATGCTCCATGTAATTTTAAAACCATTATGTAAGCTGCTCTCCCCCCGCTCCCCATCTCTCGATGTCTCCAATTGGTGTGTCAGAATGTAATTAGCTTTTGATGGGATGTTAAGATTTCTTGAGCTCCTGTGGAGAGGCAGCACGGGGAGAGGCGAGGCAGCGGATTGTGATTGTCACTCCCCATGGTAAGTGCTCCAAGACCCTGGAAGGCTCATTTACAAAAATATAAAATAAAATAAATTAAAAAATCCCAAAGCAACAGACCCAGTAGGCTTTAGTTTAATTGAAGGAAATCACTGACATTTTTTTACCTCTGTGCTTTCTCCTGCTTGGAGAGAAATGGAAGTTAACTGTCTCGTGCCTGACAGAAGAGTGCCATGGGACAGGGCTCCATTGCAAACCCAGCTCTTTGAGCGGCCGAGAAAACCCTGTCCGAGCTGCCCGTTCCTGCCTTTCCGACTGAAGCAGTGCTATGCACTTTGCCGCCGCAGGCCATCTCCCCAGCGCTCCTCCAACCAGTATCAGCATTACATCCTCCGGCACCTCACCACAAACCCGCTGACCCCCAGGACAGGACGCTCCACCCAAGCAGCAGAAAGGGCAGCGGGAGGCGATGGCTTCCTCCAGCCACATTCACAACAGCACATCTGGTCATGGGAAGTGTGATCCACAGCCTGCCTCCAAACAAGATGAAATCCAGATGGGATCTAATCGGAGCTACTGCATTCCACAGATGGGAGACACACACCAAGGCATGGGGTGGCTTCACCGTGAACAGCTTTTACCAGCAAGGCCAGTTTTTTCAACATCTGGTTCATCATCCCCAAGCCTTTCTGCAGCCCTGGCTGTGGGATCCCGTTGGAAGAGAGAGGACACAGGGGTTCTGCAGAAGGGTGTGAATCCTTCTTCAGGTAAACCATGCAGGGGATGGGTGTTCCAGGGTTTACAGCCCCAGCTGTAGATGCTGCTACACTGAAATCTGTCATCAACATTTTACATGAACAAATTCATGTTGGTGTCACTTTTCCAACCTCACAGATAGAGTACAACTGAGAGCCCTAATGATCCATGCAGGAAATACATTTTCAGAGCCTTTTCCGCACTCTTCCCAGCTAGCTGAGCCCCACGGCGGTGTAAAACAAGGCTGGCAATTCCCCCAGAACAAATTTCCTGCAATCTGGCCAGGTCTGAACCTTTACAAGAGCATCTGCCCCGCCAGCGCCAGCACATTGAGCGTTTACACACCTACAGACGGTGCTCGTGTCACCGAGCAGTATGTTTGTCTACACATCAGCCTTGGCCCAAAGCCCACTGGAATCATTGGAAGCTCCTCATTAACTTCAGCGGGCTCTGGATGAGGTCAGTTTGGTCACCTCCACTAGTGCAGACACAGGCATTGGAATGAATCCTACAGGATGCTAAACCGCACAAGTGTTACGATCAGCCATGTACACACTTTCCAAAACACAAACCTGCCACAAACTCCCTGCAAATGCCTGTGGCCTGACATTAATACACCTCTGGCTCTGAATTTCTTGATGTGAAACACAGACACATCCAATACAACAACGAACCATTCCCATCAAATGCCAATTCAACTGGATAATGGGCCATATTGATTCAAGGGCCAGACCAATTTCACTTGTCCTTCTAATGATTATTATGACATTACCTGTATTATTTCTGCTCAGCAAAATTAATTCCTCTCTCCCCACCCCGTCCCTCTGGATGCGAGTCCATTCCAGCCTCCATCCCTACTGAGACAGAAGCTAAGGAGACTTCTGCGAGGACTGGACTTAATTCACTTCTAAAGTGTTGTCAAGCAATTTGATTTTTTTTTTCTCTAATACTGCCACTGGCACTAATGGAAAGAAAACAATAAATGTATCTGGTCACCTAAGTAGTCAGCCTTGCCTTTCAGAGCTCTGCTGACACTTCTGTCTCCAGCCTGGACAGTAATGCATTCCATTTTAATTTCAACAAATGCTTTCTTTATGATCAGAGACGTTTTTCATTTGTACTTGTTTGCATCTCCCTTAAAATTCAATATTTCATTTGGGGATGCAGGGTTATTGCCTGCTTCTCAAAATAAAGTGTATCTGGCACAAGGATATTTCAAATTATTTTGTCTGGTTTCCTCCACTCAGGAGCAGCAATTGCCTTTCCAGTCCCTTCCGGGAGCGGCCAAGAGTAGTCAGTCCCAGTCCCTGCACAGCACATCTGGCCAGGGGTGCCACAGGGGAGATGTGGGACTTCTTGTGGCTGCCTTACACAGGATCACCCAAAAAAAAAAAAGCATAAAGAAGAGTTTGAGCAAGCTTTTGCTTCCCTGGGCCGAATGCTCCCGTGGCTGCATTTATTCCAGTGAGCAGAAGCAGCACATCCCCGCAGTTCTGTCCGGACAAATCTCCTATAGTGAAGCTGATGAAATTCCTTTGCAGCAGCCTGTCCCTCCCTTCCCTGCCAGCTTACCCCAAAGAGGTTTGGGCAGGAGCAGGTGGAGTGCCCATGGCAAGCAAATAAAGAGAGTGAGATTGGGAGACTTCAGTCTCCAATTTTGGGGTCCAGATCTATGGCAGACCCCAAAAAGGCATTGGACAACATCTAAACATTGTGCCTCAGAGCCACTGACTAGCAGAAGTCATTTCCTTGGAAATACGTGGTACCTTGACACTGACTCTCAAAAGAAGCATCCATCAGTCATACAACCTGCCTGGAGACAACAGGCAGGAGGGTTGCAGCGTGCAGCATCTCCTCTGGCCTGGGTAGCGGACACCAAAGTGACACTGGTTCCCCTCCCAGGAGTCTACTCCAATCCCTACGCAAGAGCATTCGCTGCTGACCCCCTTCCCCTCAGCAAAAATCAGAGCTTGTTCTGGGACCCAGCTGTCTCAGAGGATAATTACTCCATGCTCTTACCTGAGTACCCCTCTGATCTCCAACACTAAATAAGAATTGACAAGAGAAGTGGGCTGGATATATACATAGCAATTTTCTAATTTTCTTAGCAAATTTGGTTAAAGCTGCTGAACAAAAAACCCTGAAACCTCAATAACAGAGCAGCTAAACGGGGAGAGGCATGACAAGAGCTCTGAACTCAAACGCGGTTCTGCACCATGACCTAGGGGGACCCTTGGAAAGGCTGAAGGAGGTGTTTGTCATAGAATCATAGAATCATAGAATGGCTAGAGTTGGAAGGGACCTTCAAAGGTCATCTAGTCCAACACCCCTGCAAGGAGCAGGGACATCCCTGACTAGATCAGGTTGCTCAGAGCCTCATCCAGCCTGGCCTTGAATGTTTCCAGGGATGGGGCATCCACCACCTCTCTGGGAAACCTGTTCCACTGTTCTACAACTCGCATTGTGAAAAATTTTTTCCTAATATCCAATCTAAATCTACCTCCCTCTATTTTAAAACCATTACCCCTTGTCCTATCACCACAGGCCCTACTGAACAGCCTCTCCCCATCTTTCTTGTAGGCCCCCTTGAGGTACTGGAAGACCGCTATCAGGTCTCCCCGGAGCCTCCTCTTCTCCAGGCTGAACAGCCCCAGCTCTCTCAGCCTGTCCTCATAGGAGAGGTGCTCCAGCCCTCTTATTATCAATCTCATGGCTCTCCTCTGGACCTTCTCCAACTGGTCCATGTCCTTCTTAAGTTGGAGGCTCCAGAACTGGACGCAGTACTCCAGGTGGGGTCTCATCAGGGCAGAGTAGAGGGGCAGAATCCCCTCCCTCGACCTGCTGGCCACGCTCCTCTTGATGCAGCCCAGGACGCCGTTGGCCTTCTGGGCCGCAAGGGCACATTGCCGGCTCATGTTGAGCCTCTCATCCACCAGCACTCCCAAGTCCTTCTCCTCAGGGCTGCTTGCAATCCATTCTCCACCCAGCCTGTATTTGTGCCTGGGATTGCCACAACAATCCTTGTCCTGGAGGTGTCTTTGTGGCCCTTTGTGGAACTCTTTCCAGTACGTCCATACTTCTCTTGTACTGGGGTGCCCAGAACTGGACACAATACTCCAGGTGTGGCTGAATAGAGGGGACCAATGGGCTAGCAATGCTTTGCCTAATGCAGCCCAGAATTATATTTGCCTTCTTTGCAGCAAGGACACATTGCTGGCTCATGTTCAACTTGTTTTCCACCAGGACTCCCAGGTCCTTTTCTCCCAAGTTGCTTTCCAGGTGGGTGGCCTACAGCATATATTGATGCATGGAGTTTTTCCTCCCCAGGTGTAGGACCTTGCACTTCATGAGGATGAAGCCCTCCCTTATACGCAGGCTGCTGAGAACAGCTTCCCAGCAAACGTTTTTTTGCAATACAGTGAAAAATATTATCTCCACCGGCACCTGGCACAAGACTCCTCAAGCAGTCTGAATCCATCGTTGGACTGCCATGAATCAACACAACGCAGAGAAAAGTTTTGCATAAAGGCTGCTAAAAGTTGTGTGTGCTGGAGACTGTGCCTCCCTGTGCAGATACAGCTGGAATAATGACAAAACACCTCCGGGCAGGGGGAGCCCCCTTGGCAACCTGTGTGCTTGCACAGGAGGACAGGAGAGACCTGAGCTGGATATATTTCTGCGAGATGAAAGCGGCCAGCACTGGAGTTATTCTGAGAGCAAGAATCAGCACAAGAGCTCGTCTCCCAACTTCTCTGTGATCTCCTGTAAGGACGGTGCAGAACAAAAGGTTTTGTTTCTGCACAAGAAAGGGAAGTTCCCGCGTACCTGCTTTGGCGGCTGCGGCACCGGGATGTAGCTGTGCTGCCTCGTCTCTGTCAATTGCTGTCGCCTGGAACAGCTCTTTGGGAGCAGTGATGATTGGCTTGAGGGAAGGCACCAAGAAGGTCCTGGGCAGGGGGATCAGGTTCCCTTAGTGCACAAATCAGAAGCAGCCCACAGAGCTCCTGGAAGAGTAAGGCACTCCTCAACATCAGAGCAGCAGAACTTGCCCAGAAGAGATTTTGCCCTTATCATACACATCCGTGGATTTCTGATTATGTATGATGCAGCAGGTTGGCTTTTCCCCAGTAAGACTGACTTTTGCTCAAGTAGCCACAGACCACCAGCCCGCGCAGCAGATGATAGCGGGCCAGATCCACCCACCCACGACTGTAGCACTGGCATCTCCACTGGATCTCACTCTCAGCCGAGGAAAGATCTGGCAAAGCTCTTTTGAAGCCATGTCTTCTGTGCTGTTCCTTCACTTAACTCATTTCTGGTAGCTTTCCAGGACATATTATCTTACTCATGGATTTAGGGTCCATCTAAGATACTAGGATTTGTTATCTCCTTTCTTTTGCTGCCTTGCTTTCTCCCAAGTCTAGTTCTCTCATATCTACAAATAGAATAAATAGTTTGGGTTGGAAGGGAGCTTTAAAAGCCACCCAGTTCAACATCCCTGCAAGGTGCAGGGACATCTCCAACCAGATCAGGTTGCTCAGAGCCCCGGCCAACCTGGCCTGGAATGTTTCCAGGGATGGGGCATCCACCGCCTCTCTGGGCAATGTGGGACAGTATGACATCACCCTCAGTGTAA
Organism: Tetrax tetrax; assembly: GCA_009806455.1. NCBI lineage: Eukaryota > Metazoa > Chordata > Aves > Otidiformes > Otididae > Tetrax > Tetrax tetrax. The sequence continues at coordinate 374,598 of WHYT01016890.1, forward strand.
AAAAATTCTTATGTCTAATCTAAATCTACCTCCCTTTATTTTAAAATCATTACTCCTTGTCCTATCACAACAGACCCTGCTAAAAATTTTGTCTCCATCTTTCTTATAAGCTCCCTTTAATATCTCTATTTGGGTTTCCAGTACCAGGAATTCTATTTTAATCACTCATGATCTTCAGACACAACAGAAGATGTAATGCAATTGCTTAACATTCATAGACCCACTAGTCTGCTCCTTCGTGTATTTATTAGGTAGTGCCAGAAAACACCACCCATCGTGAGCATCCCAGTTCCAGTGCAGTGCATTGCCCAGTGTGTCAGTGCTTCTGGAGCACATATTGAAGGACATCTCTTCTGATCAATAAGAGCCTGGCAATAATAATCCATAAAACTAAACAGCATTAAGAAACCCCCTAGACTCATCTTCCCATATCTAATTAATTTAATGCTACTAACTAGCCCTATAGTCCATCCTTTTCAGGTTTTATTACAAGCTTTTTAATGGAGTTGGAAGGAAAATTGACTCTCTCTTGGTGGGGACAAGTGACATGTTAGATATCAGTCCCAAGAAAAGTCAGATATTTCCTTAAGAAAGGAAAATAAATTGGAAAAAGAGGAGGAAAGGCGAGAAGACCAAATGAAGTCTCCTATGATGGACAACATTTTCTGTGCCCACACTGCCAGATAAACCTAATTTGAGCTTTCAAAGCCTGCCAAGAACAAGCTAAGAGATGAGCTGCCTCTTAATCAAATCAGCTCTGTCTCTCCTGCAAGCCTGATGACACCAATACACAAAAACCATGGAGATAACAGAGGGTTCCCAAGGGCATGGAGCCGACAGCAGAATTTCCTTGCAGTCTTGAAACCACACCAATCAACAACCATTTATTCAGAGAGGTTTGTGCCTCCTGGCTTTTGTCTCCATGTTCTGCTCTCATCTACATCGTCTCCTACGCACCAAAGTCGTCCACTGTCAGGCTGGCCCCAAGGAGCAGGAGTCTCGTAGCGATGATGTAGCTCCAGAACACTCTGAAATCTAGGGACAAGGCTGCCTGCCTTGGGGACACCAACATGAACCACGAGATGTTCTTGCTGGACAGGCATCAGCAGATGTCCCAGCATCCACCCACTTCATGCCTTCCCCAGGCGTTCCTTATCCCTCGGATAAGATGTGCTTTCATAATTCCCATCACCTGTAAGTTGCTAAAAGTTTTAGACATTCCTCATAGCTCAAGCGCTCACAAGCTTTTGCCTAAGAATATTGATGGGGGTTTTCCAATCGTAAGCCCAGGTATTTCTGGCAAGTTTGCTGACCTCTGCTTCACCACCTTTTTTTCAGCTGGGAAGCTCTCTCCCCTGCCAAAATTGGCCTTGTACCGGCTTTTTTAATGCAATTTCCACTGTCACCTCTCTGAAGAGAGTGCTTACCTGTTTTATTAATCTCTCGATGTTGAATGCACCTTCTCCAGGCAGCTTGTTAAAAATGGATCTGTTGGTGCTTCTCTCAATTCCGGGTGCTGTTAACACTAATTGCCCTTCCCGTAAGCGGATTTCGCACTGCTTTTCCCAAATACCTGTTCTTCGCTCTCCGTGCTGGCTCGGTGCGGGCTGCCCAGGCATCTCCCCCATGGGCATATGCGTGATGGTAAGTTTAAGCAGCTTCATGTTCAGGATCAATGCTGGAGGTGCAGTAGGTCTGAGTGCAGGCTTGGCACTGGTGTAAACTGGGAGCAACACTGCACAAAAAGAGATGGAGCTGCCGGAAAGGGGAGTGAGAGCATCGCCTCCAATAAACACCCGGCGTTTGCTTTTTTCTGAACTTTCTTGGATCAGGAGACAGTGCAATTTCCCAAGGAGGGATTTCCTCCTGCTCTCTCATCCCCGAAGCATCCCAGCTCGATGGGCACTGAAGCCTGAAATCCTTTGCTCCGCAGCCCTGCTACAGCAACAGCAGCACCAAGGAGACAGGGAGAGCAATAGGAAACCTGGAGCTCAGAGGGAATCTCCCAGATGCTATGGGCTGAGGGCAGTCCAAGGACATCTGTGGAGGGGCTCTGAAGGGTACAATGAGCCTAGAGACCCCCACATTCATCCCTCGCCCAGGAATCAGAGCCCGGATCAAACCCAGCAGCTACACATAGATCCCTACATCTCATGTCTTGGGAAGCACCCGGTATTTTAAGGTCCTGGAGTCTAAACAGCAGCAAGTCCTAGGGCATCTCCACTCCAGAGAGCAAACTGCTGAAATGACATCATGTGCTGATGTTTAAATATTAACGAGTCAATAGCCATTAAATCCTGATAAACACCCAGATGCAAAACACTGAATCTGGGAAACTAATAGGATTATCAGTGCAGTAGGGAGCTTAACTGCAGCCAAATGTGCTGGCCAGTTCTGCAGCTGTGTTTAGCTGGTTCTGAATCCTGCCCAGCCAGAAAGAATAGCTGCAACCAGGGACCGTGCCTGTACCACAAGCCCTTTTCTGCCCTGTGGATATGTACGTGAGCATCCTCTTCCCGCTCTTTGCTGCACATCTGGAGCCCAAAGGAGTGGATTTTACCTTTCTGAAAAAAAAAACACAAATGCCTCCATCCCTTGGAGAATCGTCTCACAGCAGAGACAAGCAAGACACTCGACATACAAAATATTCCTCCAAGAAAAGATGTGAGCCGGCAGGTGGCCTGCTTCTGGCCCTTTTCACGTGAAAATCCTTAGGTACAAGCTGCCACACCAGGTGTGAGCCTTCACCTTCATGTCACAGGCACAGTCCATGGGGTCACGCACCCAGCCCAGAAATGGGTCCAGCGTGGCTGGGACACAGCTAGTCCAAAGCCTGGGAAACTGTTTCTCTCTTGCTAGCAATGGACCCAGAGACACCAAATTTTCTTGAAGTGTTAAAAAAACCCAAATATAGTAGAAGAGTAATATCTGCTGTAAGAATAGCATGTGGTGTCCACACACACACAGGTATGGGTTTAGGTCTTTCTGAACATATCTGGACTGTGGAGAGCTGAGTCCTAAGGAGATGCAGCTACCTAGACTCCACAGAACACCTCACCAGCCTGGTTGCAATGCTCCCGAGATGTCCTGCAAACCCAGCTCCAAGATTCCTGCCACGAGGCATCAGGAGATGGGAGCATGCTGTAGAGGGACATCCCAAGAGTTTCCTTCCCAGGAGACACAAAACTCTGTGACTGCAGAGACCCAGCAGTGACATTTGTCCACGTGGCACCACATGCCTTCAAAGAGAAGATAAACTGTTGAGAAGGGAGAGCAGAGGTAGCAACGTTCTGTTCGCTGCAGTGGCTCTAGCTCAGTTCCTTGGGGTCAGACACACAACATTTGGCCTTCTCCTTCTCCCAGAGAAGCTGTGTCCTCAGGTTGGTCTCCCTGGTCACATCATGGGCAGGGACACTCAGGAAAAAGTACCCCAGAGAAAATGCAGCAGGTGGTGAGATGCACCAGGCTAACGCTCCTCCAGCCTCCCCTAAATGGCCTCTGCCATCCAAGGGCCAGGCTCCGTAGGTAGCAATGCAAAAGCCATGTTTGCATGGCTCAAAGAAAAGAGCAGCTGAGAGCAACTATACATTATATCAGCAATAAATGTTAGCAACTAAAAACAGGCTTCCACTTCTAACTGTTTATTTTCAATCAAAATAAAGGCTGAATCCTACCAAGCCTAGTTAACTCACAGGCAAGGTGACAGACCCAATCAGATTGATTTTCTTTAAACACCATGGTACGTGGTCATCTGAGAACCTTTACCTCCTTATTAGGGAACAGGCCTTTGTTAGTTTCATAAAAATCCAGTTATGGTTTTATATGAATTCCAACCGCATCCGACCATGTAACAATAGGCAGAGCTAGAACTACTGTCAGCTCACCAGGAGGAGGGCAGAGCAAGGTGCTCCGGTTGGATCCGTGGCGTCACACCTGCATGGGACATGCCCCAAACCAGCATCTTCTCCAGCAGTTCGCACAGAGCCATCCTCCGCAGCCCATGGAGGACAGAGTCTGACTGCCAAAATACTTGGCGTGAGAATGATTTTGCTAAGGGAGATGTTTTGGGGTTTTTTTCACATTAACATAGCACAATGAAGTCATGGCTCTGTAGACTCGAGTCTACAGGTTTTGTGCCTGGTTGTGTCCACGCAGCTGGCACTGCCGAGCCAGGACTCCAGGCTCAGATATTGGGGTGTTCAGGAATGCCGAAGCTCCAGCTCTGTAATTCTACTTTAAATCAAACTAGAGGTGCACAACCTGCACCAAGGCATTTTGGGGTCTTTGCAGTGGATTACGCTGCCTGTATAGGTGTTATCAGGGGATGCTCCACTCAACCAGGCCCTCACACACTCTGCCAGAACTCAATCAAGTAAATTGCCAAGGAGTTAAAACAATCCTGGGCTGTGCTCAGGAGGGAGAAGTGAGAAGAACAATATTTCCAGCAGCACAAAAATCCCTATAGCTTTGGCAAGGCAACACGGACATGATCTGCTGTGCCTAATACATCCCCTGCCCCAACATGTTTTCCCCCTTTCCCATCAAGCAAGAGCTGGCAGAAGCAACGCTGAGGGCCTGCAATGCAATGTTGCAGCATCCGTGCAGCAGGAAGGTGCTGGCCAAGCCGCTTCAGACCACGGCAGAAGCCAAGCCAGCCTTTCCACAGCACATTGGTACCGCTCTGCACCCACCCAAACTGTCTCTGGAGCCTCACCCAGGAAGGGATGCTGCACTATCTTTACTCAAACCGAGGTAATCGACTATTTAGCATAAATCCAAACTGTCTCTCCTACCTTCCCTTGGGGTGGAAAGAAGGTTTTAGCTTCTCTGAAGTGAAGAAAAACAATTTTGTGTTGGAAGGGGGAAGAAGGATGGGGTAGACTCGCAGCAGGCGTCCAGGATGCTCTCCCCTGCTCCATCCCCAGGTCAGAGCAAACTCCAGGAGCAGACTAGGCTGACAGTTTTCCCTGGGACTTCTCTATAAGGAACTGCACAGCACAAACGCTGTAGCTGAAAGCAAGAGGGAATTACAACTCCCTGCTGCTCCTTCGGAAGCTGAAGGAAGCAGCTCCTCAGTGGGTGGGAGGAGGCCACAGCCCCGCATGCTTGCAGGCATTGGTTATTACCTGGGCATGGACCTTCATTCTCCTTTACCCCTCCAGACACCTTGAGCCTTTCTACACCAACTTTTCCTGAGCTGGTGCAGGCCAAGGGAGGGGGTGGGGGGCACATTTCCCCACTTCTTGCACCTCCTGGTTGCTCCTACAGCAACTCCTACACCTACCTGACCACACGCAGGAGTGTGTGGTCTTTGCCACTGGGTTTCCCACACTGTCCAGACAACTCTTCCTCTCCACTTTCAAGGCAGAAGGAGGGCAGGGCTGATCAGTCAGGGTGGTGGAGCACTGGTCCAGGTTGCCCAGAGAGGTGGTGGATGCCCCATCCCTGGAAACATTCCAGGCCAGGTTGGCCGGGGCTCTGAGCAACCTGATCTGGTTGGAGATGTCCCTGCTCCTTGCAGGGGGGTTGGACTGTGTGGGCTTTAACCCTTCCAAACCAAACTGTTCTGTGATTCCATGACCAAGTCATTTGCAAAACACTGCCAGCCCACAAAGGACTTGCCCTGGTCACAAAATGCAACCACCACTGGGCTAGCTTGCAGCAACGGCAGCAGAAACCTTTAGCGCAGATTAAAGGATGTCTCGGTCATACTGGACAAAGAGCCAGAAATACAGACAAGGAAACAACCCCTGAAGAAATAAAGAAACAGCATGGAGCAGAAACAAAGAAACGGCAAGGGCAGTGGTGTACCTTTCTCCTCTCCTCCTTGGTGCTGCTGCTCCTCCGTTGGAGGATCCAAAAACGGATCCTGCAGCTTGCTGGCTGGACGCAAGGCAGGGTCTCAGACATCCCGGTTTGCGCTCAGAGAGGCCTCAGCCGTTGCCATGAAGATGATTCTTAATTGTGCTGGGCCAAAAAAAAAAAAAAAAAAAAAAAAAAAAAAAGAGAGTCGCAAACCAACTGCTTTTATTAAAATGACTGATTCTGGAGCTGTTAAGACACAAAACTACCTACTTTACAGCAAGAGCTTTACCGCTGGTGGTTGTAAAATTGGTTTCTCATCTGCTCTGAAAGCAGAGCAGCAGGGCGATAACTCGAGAGGGACGGGAGTTTCCTTCAGCCAGGACAAGCTCGCCTGAAGCCCCCGGTCCAGGTCCCCCTGGCTGGGGCTGGGGACATGTGCCAAGGCCCCAAATGGGACCAGGGGTTCAAGCTCCCCCTGCTCACCCCAGGCTCCTCCGAGGCGCCCAGCCAGCCCAGAGCCACCAGCAGGATGGAGGCACCTGCACCCACTATTGAGGATTGGGTCTGGGGGCCGAAATTTTCCCTCTGGATAAATTCTCCCATGGGCAGATTCCTTAAGGAAATTCATAAAATTTAAAATTACACAAAGGCTTAAGCTCCTCACCAGGGCTGCAACATCAACGAGACACTTCATCTATAAGCAGGGTGACCTCTCTGGTCCTCCACGCAGCTGGGCCACGGGACCCTCAAGCATCTCCTCTCATTTGAGGGTTTTTACGGCAGCACTTTAACTGAGAGCCTCTTCCCTACTTCCTGAACAAAGGGCGAACAACTCATTGACATTAAAACTTCTTTAAAAGCACCAGAGGCAGAAGCCTTTCTCCAGGCTGCAGAGCCGCTATTGAAGCCGGGCGTCAGTTGCCCCGGTTGGCCGAGCCGCTCACCAGGAGAGCTGCGGGCAGCGGCAGGCAGCTCGGGTCATGCTGGTTTTAATGGAAACCCGTTCATCCCGGCCGCATTCAGCGCACGGTGTGAAGTGCCTCTCTTTGTGAGACGCACTAAGTAATCCCAGCTTCCCGGTAAGATAATTAAGTTCCACTCCAAGGTGCAAACACGGCGATTTAAAGCACACGCACAGAATGTGGTTTTGGTTTTTTTTCCTCCCTAATAAAAATAATTGGCTTTTACCAGTTGAGGGTGTTTCTTCTCCCCTTCTCAGCAGCATTGCCGCGGCCAGCTGAGCCCGCTCAGCGCTGAGGCTTGGGCCACCCTTGCTACAGGACCCCACAGAGGTAGTGCACCCTTCACAGCACGCACTGGGCACACGCAGAGGACGACACTGCCCTTGTCCTGCGGACTTCACAGTCTAAACAGGCAAGAAAACAGCCAGAGCAGAGAAACCTGCCCTTAGGAGCAGTAGCTGATGCGAAAATGGAGAATTTCTGGGATGCCATCCTTATGGTGTCTCTGTTTCTGGAGCGTGTTTGACATACCCATGGGACCAAACACCCCCATGAGCTGTTGCCCACACCGTACTGCGGTGACAAACAGAGGCACAACAGCAGTGACGACAGTGCCCTGGGGATCCCTGCGTTGCGTAAGACTGCTGCGTCCTCAGGCCTGTCTCCCTGCATCCGTATAGCTCTGGGGGGGCTCACACAGCAGGGGCTGCTGGCACCCGCGAGGTATAAGGGCTGCTTGGATGGAGGTGGTCTTCCAATCCCATCTGCCAACACAGGCTGAGCCCCTCCACGTAGGACTGGCACAAGGAGGGGCCATTTCCATTCTGGATGAAGCCTGAGCATCTCAAAGGATCCAAATTCAGCAGGAACCTATGAAATTTCTAAGAGTGACCGGAAGGTTGAGGGAGGTGATTGTCCCCTTCTACTCCACTCTGGCGAGACCCCCCTGCAGCACTGCATCCAGCTCTGGAGCCCCCAACAGCAGAAGGCCGTGGAGCTGTTGGAGAGGGTGCAGAGGAGGCCACGCAGATGCTGAGAGGGCTGGAGCAGCTCTGCTGTGAGGCCAAGCTGAGAGAGCTGGGGCTGTTCATACTGGAGAAGAGGAGGCTCCGGGGAGACCTGAGAGCGGCTCCCAGTGCCCAAAGGGGGCTGCAGGGAAGGTGGGGAGAGACTTCAGCAGGGCCTGGTGTGACAGGACGAGGGGTAATGGTTTCAAAATAGAGGCAGGCAGATTCAGATTGGATATTAGGAAATTTTTTTTTTATACTGAGGGTGGTGTCACACTGTCCCAGGTTGCCCAGAGAGGCGGTGGGTGCCCCATCCCTGGAAACATTCCAGGCCAGGTTGGCCGGGGCTCTGAGCAACCTGATCTGGTTGGAGATGTCCCTGCTCCTTGCAGGGGGGTCAAACAATTTGGCCTTTCTTCCCACCAAAACCTTTCTATGATTCTATGATTGTTGTCTTAAATACCAACATTTTCACCTGCAGATCCCAGAGCATCTTGTAAAACACTCGCCTGCTCCATCACAGCAGGAGCACACCCCTAAGAGCCATAACAACACCAGAGGACCCACACAGCAGCCAAATTCATGTTCTTCCTACCCAGTTCCTGAATCAGGCCCATCTCTATGGATCTGCTGCCGCTTCCGTGGAAACAGAGCTGTGCAGGTTAGCCTCAAGAAAGGGTTAAATTCCTAAGTGAGCCGGTAATTACATTTATACCATAGTCTAAAAAGGCCATGTGAGGCCCTTTTAATGACACTGTAATAGATTAAGAGGGACCTGTCTCCCAGCAAACACGAAGCAAAGGAGATGGATTACCCTGGCGACCAGAGCCCATGCGCAGCAGAGACACTGGAAAAACAGCTGGAACAGCTTCAGTACAGATGTGGTGCAGGCAGGTCAGGACAGGTTTCCTTTGCCACCCTTGCTCATCTCTGAACAGCCACCACAGAAGTGAAGCTGTGCCAGAAAAATTAAAAAAAAAAAAAGAAAACAAGTGCTTTTGGGGTGGGAGGTGTTACAGATGTTTTGGTTATTGCAAGACATTGCCCAGGGGGAGGAGCGAAAGGGAGAGACAGCGGGGGGAAAGGAAATATTTATCAAGCTACAAAAGCAGCAGATGGTTGCAATGGAAGGTAAAGTGTGCAGAGGACAGCAGGATCAGCCCCAGCCTTGGAAAGGTTTTTAAGTGCTCCCTGCTCTGGGCCACCACATCACTGCTAAAACACCCCAGGGTGCTCTGGACTAACCTGGGTGCTCTGCGCAAAGCTGGGTGCTGATGTCTGCCCACGCTGGGGCTAGAGAGGGGTCCCAGGGGTTTGGGAGCACCCAGCCAGGCCGTGCCACAGCCCCAGGAGGCTGGGCTGGTGGCTGGGCTGTCCCCAGGACACGGGCCATCTCCAGCCAGGGCTGGCAGGGGGGACACACTGTCCCCTTCCACCCCTGGCAGTGGGATGCCAGCCCGGCTGGGGCTCGCCGGTGCAGCCATCTCCAGGAGAAGCGCCTGCGACTGGCAGGATGGAACTCTGCCTAATTAGTGTCAGTAAAAGCAGCAGCAGCAGCAGGGGCCCGGGCAGCCCCTGCCAAGCAAACATGTTCAAATCAAACTGCAGCTCCTTTTCTCCAAAGTTTACAAGATGTTTCTTTCAAACCCTCGTTAAGCCCTTCTGTCATGCCCCATGCACCGAGGCTGAGATGCTGTCACACGCAGCCGCCACTCCAGCCCCGCTCCTGCTGTCGGTGGAGATGCAGACGTTGGCGCGTTTGGCACAAGTGGTGTGGAAAGGCCAGGAAACCTGAGGGACTGGACTCTGCAGGACTTCAAGGCCAGGTTAGCCAGGGCTCTGAGCAACCTGATCTGGTTGGAGAGGTCCCTGCTCCTTGCAGGGGGGTTGGACTGGATGGCCTTGAAAGGTCCCTTCCCATCCAAACCCTTCTGTGATTCTATGTCTGCGTGAGAGTCCAGTGAAGGACCCAGCTTGTAGAAAAGGCTGGGAAACTCAATGACCCTATATAGCAGCTGAGAGGGAAACAAACAGAGGAAGACATTAAGACAGATGATGGACATGTTGGACATCTCCCCATAATGCATCAGAGACAGGTAATAGAGTGGAAGGGTCTCCACAGGGAGGAGGCTGGTCCCTAAGGATGGATGACAGGGGTCCATGGGCATGGGTAGAGGGCTAACTGGGACACAGTGGGCTCAGCAAGTCCCCCACCATGGAGGACATTTCGTGCTTATCTCGCCTTTTTCTCCTCTTGACTTGCTTTTCTGCTGTTGTTGGAGATGTGGGACGACGGACTCACATCTTCTACACACCACAGGCATTTCCCAGTCAGTGCGGAAACAAGTGGCAGCAGGGCAGAGCCAGACCTGGAGCTGAGCTGCCCCCGGCATACGTCCCTGAGCAAAGCAGGGAGGGATGCAGGCAGAGCATGCAAATACATCCCCACCAAGCCGATCCTTAGCTCTCAAAAGGGAACGGTCCATGTCTTGGACACAATTTTAAAAAAATAAGTTAATTTCCTTGGACTAATTACATGCTCAGCAGCAAGTTCTGGCTCTGCGTGAGTGCCCAGGCACCTTCCGGCACTAAAGCAGCCTGGCCTGCTGCTTGGCCACTAATTACAGAGCCCAAAACTGCCCATTCACCAAGGGGTGCCTGCGGTGTTGGGACACAGCACTGAGGAAAGTGCCAAACCACAAAGCCCCAGACTCCACATACAGCTTTCCCTCCTGAGTTGCATACCCACCCTCCATCACAAAGACCTGGGTGCTTTAGAACAGGGATGGGGAACCCCAAACCTTGTGCGGGGGGGACAGCACCCCCTTGGCACCTCCAGCCTGAGAGCAGTGAGATGGATTGTGCCATGTGGCTCTTGCGGCACAGAGGGGCCCAGCCAGCACCACACTGGGAAGTGGGATAGTGGGAGTGCTCTGTCAATCTTTATTTAGCATTTTGAACAATTAGTCCTCTTCCTTTTGCTGTGCTCAGGAATGCATGAAGTGCAGTTTATAGACAGCAAGATGCCCCACAGAGAGCCTGAGAGTCGACAAGTCAAGAGGAGAAATGAGATAGAGCAACTCACCCCAAGTTCCCAGCAATTAAGCAAGCCAACCAGCCCTCCTCCTGTCCTACACATGAGTACTCAAGTCCTCCTCCTCCTCTGCGAGTACTGCCTGATTTTCACTCCGTTGACTGGACCAGACAAGCGCTTTCCTGCCCAGTGTCCCTGCAAGTACCACCCCATGACTTTGTAGGGGCACCTACATCACTTGCAATTAATAGATGATAAAATGAGCAAAGAAAGAACTACAAGTCAGTTCTGGCCTATTCCTGGCCTTCCGCCCCTGCTCATTACTCATAAATGGTCAGGGTCCCTATGCCGCATCCCCGCACCCTCCTTCTGCAGATCAACGATAGCCAAATTCATTGCAAGAGAGCACGGACGTTGAGTGAGGGTGGAAACAAGCAGCTGGGGGACAAGTAGGCAGCAAAGCAGAGCCGCATGTCATCAGCACAGCTCGCAAAACTTGCTGGGCGAATCCCCAGGGCGTGTGTTGGTGCTGAGGTTCGCTCCGCTCCAGCACGGCTCAACCCAAGCCAACGCCTTCAGCCAGCCGTGCCAGGAGAGCGCAGGTCACAGTGGCCATTAGCAATTTGTGGAGCAGGAGCAGGGGAGCAGCTGGAGGGGAGGCACGGCCTTCGTCAATGCGGGAGGTTCGTGTTGGGCACGAGCCGGCGGCCCAGCATCGCGCAGCACGTGCACGAAGTGGCGTGTGCGGATAAAAACAGCCGCTGAACAACAAGCACAGCTCTAACGGGTACAGCTGGCAGTGCTGGCTCCAGATCAGAACAAACACCAACACAACACAAGGAAGGTGACCGGCAGCCTCCCAGTGCCGCAGGGTATAAATCGTTGCTCCCTTCCTTGCAGAAAGCCCGCGCCAGGCCACCGTGGCCGCCCGCCATCCTGCTCGTGGCACGACACAGCGCAGCCAGGATGGGGCTCGTGCTCAGCCCAGCCCTGCCAGAAGAAAGGCGAGAAGGGACTGAAGAAGGTGGCACATGGACAGCGGGACTGGGTACGGGGCAACACAGAAACCAGCCCCCAGTAATCCGTCTTTGCAACTCCGTTGGAAACACCGTCCAAGCTCTGCAAAAGCTGCTCAGGTTTTTGAGGTGAGGGAAGGCCAGGGGAAAAGTACTGGAAAATATCAGGTTTCAACACTCACAGAGTTGTGTTATTTCCCTTTTGATGCTACTTTTTGTTTTGGTTGAAAAGTATTTTGTGGTCTGACACAAAACTCGCTCTCGCCTGAAGAGCCAACATCAACAGGGAGTTCTGTGAACTCCTCAGAGGGAAACGTTTGAAATTACAGAAGGAAAAAAAAACATAAAAAGAGGCAGCATTTTCCTAGCTTTGCCTCTTCCTTCCCAGGGACTTTCAGCTTGGTTTTTTTTTGCTCTCTTTTCCCTATGAAATAAAGCCACATTTTGGGGTCTCAGGTTTCCTGCGACACCACTCACAGCTCGAGCAGAGCCCAGCTCCCAGGGGCAGGGCAGTACCCAAACCCCCTCCTCTGCTCCCACTCCGGGATATCATCCCCGGGAAAAGACTCCGGCAGGCTTTGCCATGCAAACTCATCCCTCCCGGAGCCAAGCCAAGCACCTTCCCCTCTTGGCACGGCATACAAAGGCCAGCCAGGCTGTCGATAAGTTATCCCATTAATGTTGGAAAAACCTCGGATCAAGAGAAAAAACAGTGTTTGCCCACAGAAAAACGCAGCCCCCGACCCCTTCCTCTGGTCAATTAAGGCAGTGCTGCTAATTAGGCTTCCATCTGCCCATCTCACAGCCTTTTCCTTGGCCAGCAGTCTTCTGCCCACCCTTGCGCGGTCATTAGCCAGTCTTCCACTAAATGAAAAACCCCATGAAAGCCATGAAATTGGGCAAGAGCAGGCTTGCAAACAACTTCAGCTTCCGGATATTGGCAATATATTGAATTTCAGGCGGAGAAACTCAAACCAAGAGAGTCCTTGGCTGAGGGGTCTGGCTGCAGGGCAGCACATGCACTGGTGTTTAAGGCATTCGTGACCCTTCTTTGCGCTCCCTCTTGCTGTAGCTACTTGAAAGGAAAGACAGGGAGAGACCCTTCAGCAGGGCCTGTTGTGGCAGGACGAGGGGTAATGTTTTCAAAATAGAGGCAGGCAGATTCAGATTGGATATTAGGAATTTTTTTTTTTTTATACTGAGGGTGGTGTCACACTGTCCCAGACTGACCAGAGCGGTGGTGGATGCCCCATCCCTGGAAACATTCCAGGCCAGCTTGGCCGGGGCTCTGAGCAACCTGATCTGGTTGGAGATGTCCCTGCTCCTTGCAGAGGGGTTGGACTGGGTGGGCTTTAGAGGTCCCTTCCCACTCAAACCCTTCTGTGATTCTACGAAAGGGGAAAACCTATACACGCACATGCGTTTTTGTGTATCTGAGCATCTCCATCTAGGCTTGCTAATGCATCTGCCGGCGCAGACGCGTGTCAGGCTTACTGGAGGGTGTGAGCCTGTTTGTTTGTGTCTGTTTATGTCTCTGCATTCTGGCTGTTGGTTGGTATGGGCTGCATTTCTCTCCACATATGTCTCCATGGCTATGTGCCTGATTGCGTAGGAGAGCTTCCCCATGGCTTTTTGGTGCCATTCCCAGACAGCTCCAACAGCAGAATTCTCTGCAGTGAGAAATTATTAGGCAGCAAGGGATGAAGAGAGGGAGCACTAAGAAATGGTTAATTTGCAGAGAAAAGCCAAGTGGAGAAGCAAATACCCTTGATGCCTTTCAACCTGTGCCTCATTTCTTGAGGGATATTTCCCACTCACCCTTTTCAGGCACCTAAAGCAAGAAGCATCTAGAGCAGCAAACTCATCAGCCAGCACTTGGATGGCTCAGAAGAGTGCCATGCTCATGCCACCAGTGTCCCACACTACAGCACTGGGCTCTTCCCTCTGGAAGGGTCCTCCAGTTCCTCCCACAGCAACTCCAAACACAGCACCTTCCACAATAACCAACTTGGATAGCCAGCGCTGCAGCTCAGACACCGAAACAAGACAAGGACATGTTGTACACTGAGTTGTGATGGCCTCAGGCCTTGGTGCATCCCCAATTCAGGAGCTGCTTTTTCCCAGTCTAACAGACCCAGCACCACCATGCTGCAGGCATCTCTCATCATCTTACCAGGTAGTTGCTCATACACCCTGAGATGACAACTGCCACACTCCAAGAGCTCCTTGCTTCCCAGGAGTCTGTATATCAGTGCTCCCTGGCCCTGAGGTCCTGCCCTCCTTCATTGCTATCATCTGGCTAATGAGGGTTAATGACTTCATGAATCATCCACCATTCAGCCTCCTTAGGAGCTTTCCTCTCCCAGTACTGACAGGCTGGGCGGCTCTTCCCTGCTCTAATGGACTTACAAGAGGATTTCTAGTTGCTTTGGGCCCCTAATGCCAGTCTCACATGGTCCCTTCACACTGTATTCTGGGCTTGTCCACCACTTGTGACCGACTTTCCCTTTCCTGGGTGCCTCTTTGCACATGAGTGTGCAAAGTGTGCCCTTCTACCTGCCTGCTCACCCCCACCAAAGGGAGTAGGAACCACTGACACCCTGCACATGGAGGATCAGCCCCATAGCAGAGAGCAGATTTCCCTTTCACGAAGGGATTTGTCCCTTTTGATCCCAAGAGGAGCTCAGTGGTTAGACTTTCACCTTCCAAATTCTTCAGAGTGCCAGTGGGGTAGCAGAGAACAGCACGTGAAGAAGCTGCCCTTGAAGGACCATGTGCTGTAGGTGGGAATCAGCCCCCAGAGCGGTCATAGAGTCATGGAATGGTTTGGGTGGGAAGGGACCTTCAAAGCCCATCCAGTCCAACCCCCCTGCCAGGAGCAGGGACATCTCCAACCAGATCAGGTTGCTCAGAGCCCCGGCCAACCTGGCCTGGAATGTTTCCAGGGATGGGGCAAACTCTCAGTCTGCCGGCACTGAGTGACGTTGGCTCCTGGGGTCTTCCACCACCCAGACCCACACTGCCAGCCCCATGGTGGGGCCACCCCAGCTCCGCCCCATCCATCTGCACCCCTGGCATGGAGACCAGCCCGTAGCATGGTGGGTGTGCTGGGCAGGGGCTGCTCCATCTGCACAGACCCATACACCAGCTCTTCATCCTCTCTATTTCCAAGCAGTCATTTAAGTTCAAGTTTTCCTCCCACCCCATGGGGTTCCCCTCCCACCCACATCACGAAGGTTGCTGTGTAGAAGCATCACTTGGCTTATCTCCCTGACAAAGGTCTCTGGGGGTCCCATCTATTACACTCCTATCGGCACCCCTCTTTGCTTCATTTCTTTAACGTATCTTCCCAGTGCATCTTGGTGGAAACAGCCCAGAGATAATAACAGCAGATATGCGCTGATCTATGGGATTCCTGGAGTGATCAAACTGTCAGATAACGGAATAAATCTTTCTCATGGGTTGGGGATTAAGTCAGAGAGTGTTAGCTGCCGCAGCTTCTTATTTATTTCTGTTCTCTTAAATTGCATTTCCCTTCCCCCCATGAAGAGCGCTAGCTACCTACAGCTGTAAATTACCGTGAACCTTTATGGTAAGTTTAGACACTGAGTCTCTTAACCTTGCAAACACCCCTTGTTTCTCCTAATGGTCTCCAAAAGCTCTCCGGAAAGAGAAAGCAAAAAGGGGAAGATGATTTGATAGTAAGAGCACACCTCAGCATCCCATAGGAGCGCGACTTGGTCTCAAGATCACCAAAAACACTCAGGCTCGGTGTGTGAACCTCTCAGCTGTTTCATTGACCAGCTTCATGACCTTGGATGCCACATTTCACCTCTGCTTCTCCCATCCCTTCATCTGCCCCTGCTTCTCTGTAGCCTCATGGGGCTGAGGAGGGTCTGCACCCTGCAAACAGGGCGGCAGGGAGCTAAGAGTGCCACTCTTGTTCAGAAACACATGTCCTTCCCCCAAAACAGAGCGTTTCCTCATTTGCTTCAGCACTTGAATATCTGGGCATCAGGCAGCGTCCCTGGGATTTGGGTGGAAGATCACAGTGACAGCTATGGAGCACAGGACTGCCAGCTTAGCTCTGGAGAAGTGAATGGACACATGCCCAGAGGGGGTTTGGTCTCTAGTGTCTGTCCAGCAGAAAATTTTTGACATGCTAAAATATGTTCTCCTTCCAAAAAAAAAAAAGAAAAAAAGAAAAGAAGAAAAGAAAAAAAAGAAAAAAAAAAAAAAAAGAAAAAAAAAAAACAAAAAGTGTGAAATTTGCTGTGACACGATTACTCTCCTGGAAAAGTTTCTACACGTCAGTGCTTAAGCCCCAGTTTCAGACGAGGGTCCTGCCACATGCCCTGCCCAGGGTGAGCTGCCCTGCCGCCAGTGCCGTGCATCAGGGTGCCGCTGCGGACACCCGGCTGGCAGGCCCTGCTCTCCCTCCGGCAGGATCCGGCCCCTCCTGCTCACCTCCCCGCAGCCCGTCACCCCGCTCCCCGCAGCCCCTGCCCCGGGCAGGCAGCCGGCCCTGGTCACACCAGACACCACCAACCCAACAAAACAAAAGGTTTACGTAGACAAAAATCTGTTGCGACTTTCTAATCCTTCCTCGGAGTAAAAACTTCCTGAATCCCACCCCTGCAGCTCCCCACGCATGCCCTCACCAGGACCCCAGTGAACCCCCAGTGCTCTGCAGAGCCACCAGTGCGTTCTTGAGCCAAGTTGGGGGCCAGCCTTCCCCCTTCCCAGCCCTTTCCCAGCCCTTCCCGCAGCTGCTCCGGCCTCCTTGCCGCAATCAAGACACTTCTCGCTGTAAAGCTAGTCTTGGCAAAAAAAAAACAAAAACCCTGGGCTATGAGACCTAGTTCCCAGTTAGACATTTCTAATGAATTTTCCTTTCATAAAAACAAAAATCACAGAGACGCGGAGTCAGCCGATCCCTCTGCAAACTGCATTAAGCGTCCTGCTGAGCAGGGAGAGAGAAGCCATTCCATATTCCCTTTTTTTTTTTTTCGTTTAGATGCCATTCATTTAGGGATGGTGAAAGCCTGATCAACAAGCAGCGCCGGCGTGGGCTGCCTGGGGTGCTTGCACGCTGTTCCATCGGCGGATGATCGCTCTGCTGCCACCAGCGCACGCAGCGATCGGCGGGGGACCGGCAGCCAGGTTCAAAGCGGCCGCTCGAACCCACTCGTGGGGCTCGAGCCAAGGGGGGTCCAAGGTCTGCGGAGCAAGGTACGCGGCCCACCGGGTGCCAGCGAGACAGAGCTTCTTCTCATGTCCCAAACTGGAAAACGGATCAACCCTGGCAACATGGGAGCAGCGGGAAGATTCCACTCCAACAGCAGCAAAAAAGTTTCAGGGCTTGGTGCGAGGAGAAGAAAAACCAGTGAAAGAAAGGTCACCTAAATACGCAATTGCCATGGACACCGCTACTTTGGGCTCCATTGATTTTTCAGCAGTAGCCCCAAGGCTCCCAGCCGACCATGTCACTCCCCTGACTCCCAGGGACAGTTTTATACTGCTGCTGGCCCGGCTGCCGCCCCCTTGCATCCCAGCGGGGATGCTCAAGGCCATCATTTTCCAAAATCCTCTGTAATTTTGGGTGCATTCATCTCTGACTGCCCCCAGGAGAGGCCGGAAGTTCAGACACAGCTGAGTGCCTCCTGTTTAGAAATCTGGCAGCTTTACCGACCAGCTGAGCCCTTTTTAACGGGCAGCAGCAGCATCCCAGGCGCGCTGAGCACGTCCTGCTTCACTGAGCGCTGTGCCGTCCTCTGCCAAGAGCTCGGTCAGGGAGGGGAGGGCAGGGGAGGGCAAGAGGACAGCAGGATTGTTGTCCCCAGCGTGACAGCGAGCGACTGGAGATGCCCTGCCCAGTACGGAGGGACTGCCCTCAGCCCTTCCCCAGTGATGCTGCACGCATCCCAGTTTTAGGAAGGGAGAGGTGAAGTGCCGAAACATCTTGTCCTGACAGTCCCCCACACAACCACCGACACAAGCAAGCAGCTGACTGAGATCTCCACTCTTGCCCTACCCTCCCGCCCGCCAGCAAACAGGCAACTTTTCAATCCACCAGTACTACCAATGCGGTTTCTTTGGGATTGAAAGTCCTTCCATGACTTCCTCCACCTCCTGGGACTGGATAGGAAAATGTCGCTTGGCCACTGGCCCCAAAGTGCAGAGAGTCTGGCACATGGAGACATGGATCCAGCCCATGGAGAGGTGACCTCAGAAACCATTAACATGGAAGGGCAGATGGAGCACCCATCGTTGCCCATTGGAGATTTCCTAGTGACTCAAAGGGCTTCAGGCTGCTCAGGGAGGGGAGGATCAATTATCTGCTGCTGTTAATCTGCAGGGACATCCGGGACCACAGATAAATCACAGATAAAAGCTGTTCTACCTGTTCCAGAGGGAACACCTTCCCTGTCCTAAAAACCTCAAACACACGACACCAAGAGGAAAGTTAAATGATTAATTTGTTTTTCATAACCGTGTCCTGAGACAAATATAAAATTTCCAGCCAGAGGAAAATTCTTTTGGCAGCCCGAGCCCCTGTAAGCTGTTCGGGAGTTCATTTTAGTTGACTGAGTGTACTGACACATCTGTGATTAGACACTTACTCGACAGATTTTTTTTTTTTTTTTCAGTCTCCCTATTTGAAATTCTCCCTAAACTTCCCAAGCAGGATTTTCTTGTCCAACCATTAGTATTTTATATCCACGCTGAAATACTGCTTTATAAATAGCAAGAGCTTTATCTTGGCTCTAACCAGCAACCTCAACTTAAAGCTAAATGCATAATTTACTGCAAATTAAACTTAATGGGACTGGAATAATTATGTTGACTTTTGGAAGTACTTAAGGATAAATACATGATTAGATATTTTGCACACCGTGAGGAAATATTTATTTCAAAATACAAATTCTTCCCATTGAGCCTTTTGATGGTACATTTAGAGGTGACACTATCAGCATATAGATTACAGTACCGTTAAAGCTACTTAAATAAATTACTCTTCAGCATTTGCAGCACTGGAGAGATGGGAAGTCTCCAGCAAAGCGCGATGTCTTTGCCGCCGGCTCACTGCACGGGCGTGGGGAGCTCGGCACAGCCCTGGACGGGGGTCTTCAGCCTCTGCTCCCCTGCCCATCGTGGAAGAGCTGTCATGGGCATCCCTGCAGAGCCGGGCTGCTCATGGGAACCAGGTCATCTCACCAGGCAATCCCACCCAGAGACCCTGCACCCACTTCTTTCCAAAAAAATGTACCAAGCAAAATTGGTACTAACTCATATTTTCTCCCCAAGGGCTTTGGTTTTTATAGAAATTGCCCAATTTTAGAGCGAGGTTGTTTTTTTTTTTTTTCTCCTGCAAGTCAAAAATTTAGGGAAATTTCAGCAGGAGGAAAATTTGCGAGATCCTTCTCAGCAGTTCATGCTATAAAACAATGGTTTTCTGGGGAACCTGGTTCACTGCCTCACCACTCTCATAGTGAAGAATTTCTTCCCTATATCTTATCGAAATAAGGCGTTATCAGGGAACATTCTGCTACCGATTGGCTCGGCCCTGGCCAGCAGCGGGTCCGCCCTCGGCCAGAGCGAGTCCACTGGACAAAGGGGAGCGACTTCCTGGCACATGGAGACATGGATCCAGCCCATGGAGAGGTGACCTCAGAAACCATTAACATGGAAGGGCAGATGGAGCACCCATCGTTTCCTACAGAAGCTGCCACGGTAACCCCCCATCCCCCCCACCCCCCCAAACAAAACCAGGACGATCTGCTAAGGTTAATCTGGGGGGTTTAGTACACCCTTTCCCCAGCCCTCCTGTCACCCTCACCCTTGACTCAAGGCAACTGCATAAAAAGAAACAAGCCAAAACCTGACGGGGGGAGCTGCCACAAGCTGCTGAGAGGGGCAGGGGTGGAGAGCCCTCGGTAGGACTCCCCTCTGCCTGATGCACCAAAGGAGATGGGGCAAAAAGCAGCCCTTGCTCTGCCCGCGACTCCTTGGTGACCTTGGTCATGTCCCGTGACAACTGGGTGGCTCCAGCCACTGAGCTGGGTGCATGAGAACTAGGTACCGTCCTGAGAACACTCAACATGTCCTAAAAACCTGCTTGACTTGCAGGTTCTCCAGAAGCTCTGCCTGCAGACAGACCCTTATGAGCCAAAGGCTCACGGGTGAGATCTTAAGCTCATTCTTCCTGCAGCCTTCGACACACAGGTACGTGTGTCACCAGTGGTGCCACCACCACCTTGAGCCCTGAGGACAGGAGCGCTGGTGCGAGGAGCAACCTCTCTGCACATCCCGTTATGTGCTGCCCCAGAGAGGAGGAAGGAGAGGGATGTAGGTTGCTTCTGCCGCAGGAAGACCAGCACCTTTCTCCATCCCACACCTTTGTTGGACATCACGTGCTCCAGCTGGGTCTTTGCACAGAAGTAGCCACTGTGGGAAATGGGGCCATATCCAGAGACACAGCACAGGAAACGCCAACGGACACTTGGACGTGGCAGGACAGTCTTGGTGGGGTTGGCAAGGAGAGAGCTGAGCACCCACTGGGAACACCAGCCCCTCCAGGGAGGAGGAGAGGGGTTGATGGGGACAGAGGTCCCTGCCTGCCACCTCTGCCGCTGCTGCTGGACACAAGCCGAGGGCCGGAGCCAGGCTCCTCCGGCACATCCAGCGCTGTCAGCCCAGATTAGGGAACAAGCCCACAGACGGAACAAGAATATCCAGGTCACCTACAACAATACCATGACATTGGCTTTGGGAAGTTTTTACCAGCTCTAGCAGGGCATGTGTGCTGCAGATAACAGCACAAAGGAGGCACCGAGTTGGCAAATAATTCCCAAGGGCTAAAAGTTGGGCACTGGATGGCATGGGTGGATTACTTATTGAAATGCAAAGTGCTCCTTTTAAGTGGCTCTAATCCACCCAGGCCTGGCGGAGAGCGGCAGCGAGACCCAGGCACCCGCGCCATGCCAAGGCACTCTTGGCTCTGCAGAGTGGGGGAGGAGGCGTTTTGCTCCGTCCCGTCCCCATCCCCGGGGGTCGTCACTCACTGTGACATGCTGATGGACCAGAGCTAGGACGAGAGGGACATCTCCATAGGACATCTCCACAGGGTGGGGACCCTGACTCCTGGTCCTGCCCTGGCTGTGCAGGACAGTGCCAGTGACCTCTTGGCTCTCCTGGGCTGTCCGTGCCTCTTCCAGATGTTGTGGGGATGCAGCAAGGAAGGAAAGCAATGCCACCCACCTCCTTGAGCTGCCGGCACTGCAGAGGGGCACCAAACCCAAAACCATTCCACTTGTCCCCGCAGAAACAGCTCCTTTCTTTACCTTAATGGGGCACAGCCGAGAAGAGGCAATTCATCGTTCCTGGTGGAAATGAGGCCTCAGGGAGCAGCTGCTGTTTCTCTCTTCATTACGGACCGGCCGGTGGAATGATGGCTTTTGTAAAACCAGGGGAAAGGTTTTTTCATCATCAGTGGTCAGTGACAGCGAGCGCCCAACGAGCTGTGGCTGAAATACAGCTTGGGAAGAGCAAGGCTCCGGCGGGAAGGAGGCTGACCAGGTGTAGAAGAAATCCAAAGTGGCTCTGGATGGACAAGGCACCGAGCGGGTGGCCAGCCTGGCCGTGTGTCCTGGGGCCAGGCCGGTTCCCCAAGGCAGCCGGGGAAGCTGGATGCTCGGAGCCGCACAGCAATAACCTTGTCTTTCTCCTATTTTTTTTAGAGACACAAATTTATCAGATGCTTTCCAGCTTGGTTTGGTTTCAGGGTTGGGTTTTTTTGGCACATAGGCACCACCATAGACAGCAAGTGGGAAGGGAAAGGCATAGGCAGCAGCGGGACATTGCTGATGGCTTGGGGGGCCACGGCTTTGCTGGGATGCTGCTCCAGCACGGACCCCATCCCCAAGCAGGGCCTGATGTCCCCAAACAGCCCCAAAGCACAGCAGGGAAGCGGGCACTGGAGGTTGCAGGGCGGCAGGGGCCAGCCCAGCTCGTGCCCCCTGGCACCCATGGCACTGCCACTGCACAAAGCCACCCTGCCCTCCAGGACAGCAGCGCAGAGCCTGGGGACAACGAGCCGAGGAGCAGGAATGCCCCGGCCAAGGGCTGGCCCCGCAGCCCTGAGGCGACGTGCACTCCCAGAGCCCTTCCCAAGCGCAGCTCTGGATTTTAATTTACATTATCCCCCTTTTTATTAGTTATTGGTAAAATGTAATTTCCACATCCTTCACGAACCTTAATTAACAATGAGAAACAGTCCTGACAAGTCAATTAGACTTTTTTTTCTCCTTGGTTTCCATTAAATTAAGACTCAAATGTCACTGGAAGTGTTTAATATCACAACACATTACACTGAAGGCTGCTCTGTCATAAACAAATCACTGAAGACAATGCAGGAGCTTTCTTTTCCTGAAGGCTTTTCTTACAATAGTGTTTGATTTTTCCAGCCAGGAAATGCACCAAAAGAGTTTCTTCTTCCTCTGTAACACCTTTACAAGCAATGGAAAGCTTCCATCAGAAGTGTCGCGTTAAGTTGTGGGCACCCAGCCTGGCTGGGTCTTGCCTGGTCCGAGATCTCACCATGCTGTTATGGAGGAAACCACAGCAAAGCTCTGCATGCAGAAGGCAACTCCGTCTCCTCTGTGATGGGCGAACACGGCTCCTCTGCGCCATGAAGGTTTTGCAGTCCTGGAATTTGGCCCTGCAAGTGTACTCCCCCAGAATACCCGTGAAAAGCAAGATACGGCCAATACTGGGGTCTTTCAAGGTTCAACAAGACCAAGAGCTGGGTCCTGCACTTGGCTCACAACAACTCCACACAACACTACAGGTTTGGGGAAGAGTGGCTGGAACGTGGCCCAGCAGGAAGGGACCTGGGGGTGCTGGTCGACAGCCGGCTGAACATGAGCCAGCAGTGTGCCCAGGTGGCCAAGAGGACCAACAGCATCCTGGCCTGTGTCAGGAGCAGCGTGGCCAGCAGGAGCAGGGCAGTGACCGTGCTCTGGGCTCGGCACTGGTGAGGCCGCACCTCCAACGCTGTGTGCGGTTCTGGGCCCCTCAGCACAAGAAGGACGTTGAGGTGCTGGAGCGCATCCAGAGAAGGGCAACAAAGCTGCTGAGGGGTCTGGAGAACAAGTCCTGTGAGGAACGGCTGAGAGAACTGGGATTGTTCAGTCTGGAGAAGAGGAGGCTGAGGGGAGACCTCATTGCTCTCTACAACTCCATGAGAGGAGGGTGTGGGGAGGCGGGTGTTGGTCTCTTCTCCTGAGTAACCTGTGATAGGACGAGAGGAAATGGCCTCCAGTTGCAGCAGGGGAGGTGTAGGCTGGACAGCAGGAAACACTTCTTTACTGGAAGAGTGGTCAGGCAGTGGAACAAGCTGCCCAGGGCAGTGGTGGGGTCGCCATCCCTGGAGGTGTTCAAAGAACGTGTAGACGTGGCACCGCAGGACATGGTTTAGTGGACACGGTGGTGTTGGGTCGATGGTTGGACTTGATGGTCTTGGAGGTCTCTTCCAACCTTAAATTTCTATGATTCTATGATTTCTACAAGCTGCCTGCTGGGTACCTGCATCAAGGCTCCCTGCATCACAGCTCCTGGACCAGAGCTAGCAAAAGAAATCCAGAGGCCATCACAAATTTGGAACATTTATTTATGCAACTGATTTTCTTAAAAGGAAAGAAAGCCAAAATAATAATAATAATAATAATTAAAAAAACAGTTAACAACAGCTGGATGTGCGTGGTACAATCCACATCAGGTGTGTCCCTCCTTCGCCATCCCTCCCTTGGTCCCACCGCACCATCCCCCTCCACGGCGGAGCCGCCTCGTGGTACTGGTCCCTTCGGCAGCAGCTCTTGGCCACTGCCAGCTTTCACGGTCACCTTTTCTGCATACAGACAAAATGGTTCCCGTTTGGTGTTTTTCTCAGGTTTTAATTTTTTTATTTTTTTCTTTTTTTGTTGTTGTTTTGTTTTTATTAAAAAGAAAAAAAAAGCACCACTCCAATTTGTAATATCAATAAACATTATCCATCTTAAGAACAGTATTTATATTTTTTATATATATATTTCTATATATATCTTTCTATGTACAGGAAATATTTCTTGCCTCATGTCATATGAGCATCTCGGTGGGAGCTGGAGATCAGTTGGTTTTTATAGCACTTTGATTTCAGTCTGTCCTTCACAAGAGATGCCCTAAAAACCCAGACACATCCAGCAAGCAGATATCACAAAAAAAAAAAAAATCTGGCTTTTAAAATATATATACACCTCCTCCAGTCTCTGTTGTCTTGTTAGGACTAAATTGGGTTTTGATTTTCCTTTTTTTGTTTTTTTCTGGCCACACTTCAGGTGCGAAGCACTGGGGGATGCTCTCTCCCTCTGGGATGAAGCAGCATTGCCCCTCCAGCCCCCCAGCACTGGGGCTAACCGATGCCACCAGCACCCCGGCCCCGGGCGTTCCAGAGGTTCAGCTCAGCCATTTCCACACAAAACCAAACAGTTTCTGCACCCCGGGACCTCTCTGCCCCCACCACGCAGCGCCTTCCCCGCCGCGTCCCAGGACAGCACGGACACGTCAACAGAGAGATGAGGACTGGGAAAAGGACACCAATTTATTCCAACTCACGGCTTGCGAGTACTGGTGTTAACCACATACTGGTGTAACTGGACCATTCCGCAGGCTCTGCTGGGGTAAAAAGACTATTTGGTCATGAGATGGCACGGGCACACGGCAGGGTAAGACAGTAAGGATGGAAATGAAGGGGAATCATGTTGTATAGCCCTTGGAATAAGTTATTGTCAGGCTGTGCGAATTATTCGGCAAGACACGGGGATGCCGAGTGTCTGGGCAAAACTGTCCAACGCTGCCAAAATCCTCACCACCACCCCCGGGCGCCTGCAAGGCAGCGGGTGGGACATCCTCCAAGGCGGAGAGAGGGCAGAGATCTCTCTCGTTGCTCTCCTCCACCCTTGGAAGGTGGATGGGAACACCTGCTGGGTTTGCTCAGCCAGGGCGCAGCCGTGTCGGCTCTGCAGCCTTCGTGCCACGGATCAGCGCGGCCAAACGGTGTCTTCCAAAGCTCTCAGTCGTGGTGTGGATCTGAACACGACTCTCCAGGGAAAGGGATCCCCAGCCTCTGCACGGGCAGCGCGGGGAAGCTTTCCCTGCCCTGAGGAGATGGGAATGAAGGATGGGAGCAGATGAAGGACAAGGGGGATGAAGGATGGCAGGGGGATGAAGGATGAGGTTGCCCACGTGCAACTTCCAGCAAATGGAGGACAACTTCTCAGCTGTCCTGCTCCAGCCTCCCCAGAAAAAGTGAAGGGTTCTTCCTGGCCCTCAAGTCAGAAGCAACCTCCCCCGAGTTCCTCGAGTCTCCAAGGCAGACCCTAGACCTGCATCCCTCTTGTTGCACCTTCTGGAGGCCAGTTGTAGGGAGAGAAAACCCTGACCACAGCTCGATTACAACCAGGCTCTCCTCCGTAAGCAGACACCCCTGTAACTGTGACAATATCACGCAGAAAAAGTGACATCTCACACTCGCCTGCAGCAGGATGAAGACAAAAAAGTATCAGGTACCTTCAACCACCAGCCCTGTATGCTTGGCACCAGGGGCGTGGGGACCTCCCGGTGCCCAGCCCTGAAGCACGGCCACGGCCCAGGGCTTCAGCACAGCTCACCCCCAACGCCATCACCAAACCGACCGACCTGCTTCACCACTCCCAGCAAAAGCCAAGCGGCACCAGCGGGCAACGGCCTTGGGGCAGCATCCAGGAGGCATATGGGATGGACCTGAACTTTGAGGGCCTTGTTTCTGGGCACCAAAGATGTCTCATGTGGAGTGACTCACAGGGAAGGGTTAAAAACGGACCCGTGGGCTGGTGCCTTTGGGTCAGCCCAGGAGGAATTAATTGCTACAGATGGAGAAGACAGTGTGGAGATGCAGGGGAACCATCGCTTGAAAAGCTTTGCCAAGGCGCCACGAGGGGCCCGGGTCGGTCCCTGCAGAGGGACATCACATGCCCAGTGCCCTCCACATCCCACCACCGTCCCACGTCCCCTGCTCTGTTCACGGCTGGATACTCAAAGGTCACAACTCACAGAAGTGAAAAAAGTGAAGATCAAACTCATGGTGTGCACGGGCAGAAACTCAAGAGCTCCTCTCGGAGTCTTTGCTCCAGCTCAGAGCATGTCCCTGCCACGGGTGAAACCTGCCAGTAGCCGTCTGGGCTCCTCGGAACAGCAGCATCAACTTCACGCACAGGTAAAAAGCAACGTCTCTTCTCCAGATATCCATCCTTCCCTGCTGAGAAACAGCCTCGGCTTCTTCTGTCCTCCTCCTCCCCTCCCTGGCCTCCTCTCCAGATGCTTTAGAGACGCCCAGGCAGCACCACGGGGCCGCATCCTGCGCACACGGACCCCACAACCGTGACTCAAAGCGATGCTGGGACGGGACGAGTCGTGGCATCTGACCCGCAGCAGCTCAGACGCGCTCGGGGCGGGAAGCAAAGATGGACAGCAGAGGGTGAAGATGGGGAGTGGCCGACACATCCCCACGTCCTTTTGTTTTTCTGGATCTGATGGGTGTTGTCGTTGGGTCCTTCGCTGTTTCCCTCCTCACCTTCAGCACTAACGCAACGTCCGAGTGTGCGATGCACGGTTGGCACGACCCCCGCGCAAGCCCTTGCCGCCGCTCTCCTGGCGAGGTGCTATCTGGTCTCCAGGGACTCCAGATATTCCAGTGCTATGTCGTAGCAGAAATGATACTGCTCCTGTTTGGAGAGGGAAAAAAAAGGCTGTTATGATCCCAAGTAAACTATTTCGCAAAGCTCTCCCTTTTCAGGGCAAAATCAATCACCCTACCGACCAGCCTCACCCACATCTGACCTCCCCACCACTGCAGTGATTGACATGTGTCAATCAGATGGTGGCAGAGCCATGGGAATTACGGGGTCTAGAGTCAGAGGTGTCTGAAATAAAACCATGGGCATGAAATCAAGGAGTGTTTTTATTTTTCAGTTCAGCAGAGGCTGCAAACAGGGAGCGTGCCCAGGCAAGCACCCACGGTCTGGGTGCGGGATTACCGGAGACGTCCTGTCCCGGCTGCCAGGACATTTCCCATCACAAATTCTCCTGCTGTGGATAAAAAAAATGCCATTTTCCTCCCTGGCAGAGACTTGGTCTAGGCATTTGCTTTGCATGGGAGGAGAGGTGCGAAGGGAAGCCCCAGAAGCTTTCACTTCCAAAAATCCAAATTTTCCAAGGGAAATGCCAAAAAATCCAAGCATTTTGGTGCTCAGGTCGAAGTTTGACCTGCCTGCAATGGCTGGGCCAGAGCCAAGGGCTGCAGGTGGGAAAGGTCCTCTCTGAGCCTGGGGCAGGACCGGCATCACTCTCCCATCCCTTCCCTTTCCTGAGGCAGCTACGGATGGCGTCAGCATCCCCCCACCCTTCGCTCCGCTCCCCCCAGCTGGCTCCCAGCTACAAAAGGAAAAGCCCAGCATGGGCAGCTCCCGCTTTTATAGCAAAAATCACTGAAACTGGGCTTGCGAAGGCAATCTCGTCCATCCTGGTTCTCCTTTACGTGGCCTGTTCTTGTGTTCATCTGTCCTCCTCAGCACAGAAAACAAGAGAGCTCGGAGCTTGGAAGTGCCCATCCCCAGATGTTCCTCCTTCGAGCATCAACAAGCAAAACAAGTGGGGTAAAAAAAAGCCCAAAAAACTAAAGTTTCTGATCGTACTGCAAGTGCTGGGACATCGTGGGAGCATTCCAAGTGTGACAGCAGGGAGGGGAAGGAGAGAGTTCATCTCCCAAAATCCTTGGCAGCCGCACTGGAGCATCGGCATCAAAGTCCTGCCATCCCCGGCACGGGTGGGTGGCTGCTCGGAGACCCCAGGTGGGAGCAGGCAGCAGGGGAGCAGGGCTCCAAAGCGAGGAGGCTGCGACAGCTTAGATTAACAGCACATAATGCTTTTTGGATTAAGAAAAGGGATTGTTTCCATTTATCATCATATAAAAATAAACCCCATGGGTGAACAGAGGGGGAAGATGCACGGGTAGTGGGAAACCGCTGCGTGCCAGCTGCTCTCCGCTGGGCTGTGGCTCTTTCCACTGGGAGAGGATCTGGCCTCCCAGTGACTTCAGTAGATTGGGATTCCCAGAATAGACGGTTCAGGTTCATTTGAGGCTGGAGGACATTTGTGTCCTGATGCGAAATGGTGCCTTTTTTTAATACCTTTGCAATTTAGCCCAATGGGTCTGGTGGCTTTTATGCTTGTCACATCATCTTCCCATTATCTGCATCCCTCTCTCCGCTCCCTGTCCCCTCCACCTTCTCCTCCACGTCAATTCCTAATGCAAATCACATCCCCGCCTCGAAACCATTTCATTTTGCAACTTAGGGATTTTATAATCTCAACAGGGTAAACATTTCTGGCTGATTTGTTTTTAAAACACCACTAGGCACCTGGATTCCTCCACAACAGGGACAGACACGCGCCTGCCCCATCCCCTGTCCCGTTATCGAGGGCCTGAAACAGCGCACAGGCTTTTCACCCTGACCCGCTGCCACCTCCAGCCACCCTGTCATGAAACGTGGCTCCATCGCTGTCCCCAGCAGCTCATTCACCAATTAATTTTACTCAAAACACAGCTCCTTTTTATATTTCCAACAGGAATTTATCTGGCTGCTTCTGGCACCGCAAACCCTCCAAAGAGCTGCCATTACATCCTGTGAATTAACGCAAACCTGCCTTATCGCTCCTGGGCAGGATTTCCGACAAGCCCCACGCCGACGCCAAGGACCCGTCGGCACGGCGAGACAAAAGCAAGCCCAAGGCTCCTTTCTGGAGCCGCCTCGGCTCCCTGTCCGCCCAGGGCACGCTCACGGAGATGTGCTCTGCATGAGGATGCCCATAATGCCAATCAGGATTTGGGATGGGAAGGGAGGTTTTTTGGGAGGTGAGTATCCCCCAGCACCTCTCCTCCCCACCGGAGGGAAGCGTGGGGACCAGCAGCTGGGGCGGACGCTGGCGGTGTCTGGTGCTTACCAAGGTCTCTACCATATTTGGCTTGTAGTTGCGGAGGGTCTTTGCAGCATAGAAGACATCTGCCATGTTGTGACACTTGATCATCTCCAGGATCATGGTGGAGGCACAGAAGGTGCCACTCCGGCCACCTCCGTTCCTGGTGGGAGAAACACACACGTCAGCAGTGAAAAGATGGCATTAGAGCATCTTTCTGCTCCCTCTAATTCCTCATTTCTCTATCCATCCCAGAAGATGTCTCAGAGCAGGGGCTCACACCCCAGAGTCCCTCCAAACTGAGGCGGCCTGAACCCCCTCAGTGGCACGAGCCGTGATCCTGCCCTCCAGTCCTCACAAGAGCTGTAACAGAGCATGAAAACACCTTTTTGGATCATCAGGGTTGGATCTTGGACTCCTGAGCTCACTTCCCAGTCCTGCTATGGACCAATTCCTTGTGTGACCTCAGGGAAGCCACTTTGTCTCTGTCACCCTCTTCCCATCTGCATGGTGACCCCGGGCCGATGACCTGTTGGGTGGCGCTGGCTGGAGGAACCATCCCATGTTTCACCCTGCACAGAGCTCGCTGGGTACCTCACCCCTCCTGGGCTGAAACCATCCCACACCACCACATCTGATCCCCGGCAGCAAAGGGTACGGGGGAGAGGAAGAGAGACCATGACGCCAGTGTTTTATACAGCATCTTCTCAAATTACCCTTCAGCTAATGAAGATAGACGAGGCTGTAATTAATTTTTGATTAAAGGCTCGCCTGCTGTCTCTACCGATCTGCGAACGTGCTAGGTCACATCCGAGGACAGCACGCTCGGGCGTTTGCATGAGCCAAACCCAGCTGCGAGGAGGGGGCTGGAGAACATGTCCCCCTTGATGAGGGAGTGGGAGATGCACCGCTCCCGTCACATCCCTTTACAGCCTGTTACGCACAGGGGACGCGGTGACAGGGCTGGAACCTCTGCCGAGTCCCGCTGCAAGGCGGGGGACCGGGGAGTGCAGCGGGGATGCTGCTAGCAGGTGTCACTTCCGTTGAGCATCCACCTCAGGGAGAAGGTTTGATACGGTGATGACAAAGCACCTCACCCAAAACTCACATGGTGCCCACCACCTGGGCACAAAGTCACCCCAATGACAGCTTTTTAGAGGACTTCCAGGCAGGACTGTGGACACGCAAGCTGGTGGCATCTCCCCCCATGCCAGAGCCCGCTCCTCTCCAGCTGACACTCACAGGCAGTGCACCACTGTCCTGCCGTCGCCGCTCTCCTTCTGCCACCTCTCCACCTGGGCCAGGAGGTGCAGGAAGGATTTCTTGGAGTCCGGGGTGTCTCGATACGCTGACCACCGCAGGTACTGGAAATGTCGGACCATCAAGTGCCCCTCCTGCAACTAGAAACGCAAATCTCATCAGCGTGAACCCACGGGCTGCCCCCATTTACCCCCTCAGGAGGTTTGCTGGGGGGCAAGGGGTGGACCCACTGCTCCCACCACCCCATCGCTGACATGGTTTATCCTAACTCACAGCATCTCGGGCTGTCTTGTATCTCCCAAAACCTGTCAGCAGACCCCTGAGCCTACCCCCAAGGCTTCCCCATCATGTCCTCGTCTTGCACACCGGAGATCCGAGGGGACATGTTTCTGCCGTGCTCGCTGTGAACCAGGAGGCTGACGAGAAGCTGCCACCGCAGAGGCGGGGGGCGGTGGAAGTGCACCTTAATACCCTGGTAATCTGGTTAGATTTGAAACCTAATCTGGTTAGCAGGCCCAAGGAAGAGGATTACAGCCGCAAAGCTAAACGAGGCCAGGCGTCAGTCAGGCAGATGTGGGCTCTTGCTCCGGAGTACTGGGGGCAGCAGGAGCGCGTGACGGGATGAAAGCACGGGTCACGCACCCCAGCCGCATCCCAGGGCGTGGCAGCACACGTGTGAGGAGCACGCAGCAGAGGAGAATGGGGGAAAAGAGGCAGATGGGGGACCTCCAGCTCTGCGGGGCTCCGTCCGCCCCATTTCAGATGCCCGATGCAGGGGGGGAGCACCAGGCCAGCGGGGCTGGGTGTTCCTGTGGCTCTGCAGGGACCCCCAGCCTGGGGTGGGGAGGTGTTGGTGACATTTGGTGCCCACCCCCACCAGCACACCCCAAACGCACAGGGGCTTTTCTGAACCTTTTGGGGAGCTCCAATGAGGGTCAGCAACGTGGCTGGGATGGGCTGACCTCCCCGGGCTCGGGCATTTGCTTCCAGCTGGAAGCCAGGAAGGCAGAGGGAGAAAATGAAACAACTAAGTGGAGTTAAAACAGGAGAAAACTCCTCCAACAGCCCGGGAAGGAAAGCTTTGGGGTCCGTTTTGAAGCTCAGGGGAAAGCTCTGTCTGGTTCTGGAGGACCTGGGACAGTCCCCAACACCCGGCTCCTCTCCAGCCAGCCAGGCTTGGCAAGAAGCAGCTCCTGCAGCAATCTGCTGCCTGGGAAAATCTCTTCTTAGATCCAGAAATCTCAGTCACAGTGTTTTAATTCAGCGTGGGGTATATTCCACCACCTGAGCGCAAAGCACATTTGGTGGAGGATTTTGTGCTGACACCCAGGAAATGCCAGATGCTCCCACGGGGAGTGCCAACCAAAACCCACTCCGTGTTCAGAGTCCAGATAATCAGGATTTATCTCCTCCGACCCAGCTCCCATGCCAAAGCACCCTTCCCAGCCGGGCCGGCAGCCAAGCCGCACGCTCCCTTCCAAGCTCCCCAGCTCCCATCTGTCCGATGAGCTCCAAGGTGGCATTGGCCTCAGCCTCTTGACAATTCTCAGGAGATTTAAAGACCTCAGGGATGCCACCTCTTCATGGCTGCCTTTTATAGTTAAATCAGCCTTTTTTTTTTTTTCCACGTACAGCTCTGCACCCACGTGGGCTGTTCACAACAGTCCCTGTCCCATTTCACTGCCTTTCTCTTCATTTAAAGGCAAGCTGAACCAGCCGAGTGTCAACGCAACAGGGACAACAGGTGAAAACCTGTGCAGATCTTCTCATCCTGCAAGCAAAAAGGGCTTTGCTGGTCCCAGCGGAGCCACTGTGCCCATGCAGGGAGTCTCCATCCTGCAACACACGCGTGGCAGGGCAGACATGGACCTCCAGGCAGGATGAGAAAACTCTTCCTACATAGCTATCTAAAATCTTGCAAGGAGCCGTGAACTCCAGAAAGGTTGGATGGAGTCAATAGCAATTTTCTCAAAAAAAAAAAGGGAGAGCTGGGGCTGCATCCTCTGGAGGAGCTGGATTAGGCCAAAGAAGGCACCATTCTGCTAGTTTATACGGAGAATTACCTGGCCAGACAATGCCAAGCTCTAGGACTGCATGGCCTCACTAGATGCATCATCCTTCTGCTCTCCAAAGGTCTTCACTCACATAAAGCAGCTCTTGGTGACATCCCAGCCCTTCCCCAAAGCAGCGGCTAACAAAACTGATCCACCACCCTGCGCTGGCGTGGAGCCAGAGGAGAGACCCTCACCCGTGTGATGTTCTGGACTCGGAAGAGACGGGACACGATGTCCTCATCCGCCGCTCCAGAAACGTACTCCACCTCCATCGGGCCGTACTGCTGGAGCCCCGGCTCAGGCCAGTACTGCAAACAGGGCTGTGGAGAGAAGAGGGACAGCTCGCTGTGACCGGGGACGTGCACTGGGACATAGGGAAAGGGCATCCTGCATCACATGCAACGTCGAGTGGAAGGGAGTGGTTGGCACTGGACACCACGAGGTCGCCCTGAGACGGGATGCTGGAGCCACAATGCTGGGTGGTCTCAGCTTGTTGAGCAAAGCTGAAAGGTCAGGTCCACCCCCCGGCACCACATAGCCCTCTCCCCAGCACACAACAGCCGATGTTCCCGGTGATGGGACTTTGCTGGTCCAGGAGGATGCAGGATGGTCCCTGCCTTGGCAAGCACGGACCCAATCCTGCCCTGCGATGGAGTAAGGTTTGGCTGCTCCAAGCCTGCTGTCCAACCCCACCAGCTTCAGAAGCAGCTCTGCCATCAGCAGCAACAGCAACGTGGGACAGTCCCTCCCTCCCCATGGCCAGGACACCCCTCCAGGTCAAGGTGACCCCAGCCTGCAGCCCAGGGAAGGCCTGCGGAGCGACGCCGGCTCTCCGATCACGTGTCCAGCACGGCGCTGACGGATGGCTCGGTCCAAGGGTCACGGATGTGATTGTTTTCACACCGTGACAGCTGGGAAACCAGCATTGACACAAAATATATGACGTTTGTCACCGCACTTTAATGGGGCATTTAGCATTTCAGGCCTTCTAACGCCTGGGCCTAACTGCACGGCAAACGTCTTGGAGAAATAATTGGTTATTAATAGGGGCTATAAATCTCCATGATCTCTAAGCCTTCTAGACACAGAGCTATAATTTGGATATTAAAACTTTCTTTGGCAAGACACGGTTCTGGGGAGGGATGTACCCTCCAAGTCACCTTCCAGAGCCGCCTGCTGTAAAGGCTGATTTATTACCTGTTGGCCTGAAACTGGTAAACATTTGAGATCCAGATAAATATTGTAACACAGACATCCCTGAAGAACAGACGGCGGAGAGAGAGGGAAACGGGGCCGAATAATAACGAAAAACAGCAGAGTCCCCATCGGGGGAGAGCGGCCACTGCAGGGGACAGGGACCCGGGGGAGGATGGCACAGGAGCGGGCAGCTCCTGCGAGGCCGAAGGGCATTTCTGCGCCACGGAATGAAAGACCAGGTAGTGAGAGGGCAATAACATCGGGTTTGCTGCCTCCCTCCCCGCCGCGGTCTGCCACAGCTGGGTTCAGCTGACAGCTGACGTGATGCAGACGGGAGGTGCTGGACAGACAGAGGGAAGCCAGGCGGGTCCGGCCCATCGGGAGCACAGCCCGCAAGGCTCGGGCCAGCCGCCAACGCTGGCCAGGGCTCGATGCAGCAATGTGCCCAGCCCCGTCCTTGTGCTGAAACCAGTAAGCCTGCTCGCGCACGCCAGAGCCACCCTTGGGCGCCGAGCCTGCACCGACACCCTCTACTCTGGACTCGCAGAGGCACAGAGAGCCAACAGCCACCACCAGAACTGGGTTCTCACACCTTCAGTTGAAAACCACCTTCATGGCTCTGCCCGGAGCAACTCCTGAGCAGCTCACGATCGGCTGCTCGCTGTCTCACGGGCCACAGCCCACAGCTAAAGCCTTGGTCCTCATTTCTGTTTGCATGCCGTCACGTTTGAACAATGGACATCAGCGAAGCCAACACGCTCAGTACATTACTTGTACAAGCTGCTGAGAAGAAAAAGCACCATTGCCTACAAAAGCTAAATCAAACCTTTCCTTTATTGAAAAAAACACACAGTCCTGCAGAGAGGGTGTAATTTCAAAGGTTGACAGAACATCATCGAGTTTCCTGGTCTTGGTTCTAAAGGTTCACTATTAAGGAAAATTAAGTGCTCTCCAGCCTATCCTCGCCCAATCTGTCCTCATGCCCAGTGTTGCCCTCTCCCAAGTGCAGAATCCGACATTTGCTCCTGTTCCAATTCATGTCACTGATGACTGCCCAATGCTCCCATCTATTCAGAGCCCTCTGCGAGGCCTCTCATCCCTCAAGACAGTCAACATCACCTCCTAGTTTGGTATTGTCAGCAAAGTTGCTAATAATTCATCAGACTCCTCTATCCAAGATCATTGCTATGACCACTGAACAGCACCGGCCCTAAGACTGTGCCCAGAGGAACACCGCTGGTGACCTGTCCCCAGCCAGCTGTTGCCCCATTCACTACAACCCTTGGAGCCCTGCTGTCTGTTCTTCACCCAGCCTGTTCTTCACCCAGCACACTCTGGATCTGCTCATCTCACAGCTGGACAACTTGTCCAGAAGGATGCTTGTGAGGGATAGCATCAAAAGCCTTACAAAAATCCAGAAAAACTACATCCACTGTCTTTTCTTCATCCATGAGGTGGGTGACCTTATCAAAGAAGGATGTAAGAGCAGTTAAGCAGGACTTTCCCTTGGTGAACCCATCTTGACTGTGCCTTATGACGGCATTGCTCTTAAAATGCCTTTCAGTAGCACCCATTATGATCTTCTCCATCATTTTGCCAGGTACTGAGCTCAAACTAACACCTCTGGAGTTTCCTGGGCCTTCCTCCACGCTCTCTTGTAGATAGGAATAATGGTGGCTAGCTTCCAATCAGCAGGGACTGCCAGACTCCCAAGATCTTTGGTAGATGATAGAGAGCAGTCCTGCTGTAACATCCAACAGACCATCAAGTACTCTGGGATGAAGTCCACCAGGCCCCATGGACTTGGAAACGTTCAGCTGACACAACTGGACCCTTACAATTTCACTATCCCGAAATGGAAAGACATTGTTCCCGCAGTGACTGGGTTGATAGCTTAACAAAAGAGTAGAAAGAACATCACTGAGTCTCCTGGTCTTGGTTCTAAAGGTTCTGTAGCAAAGAAAAGCAGAAGAACCCAATTCAAGTAAGGAGTGGGGTGCCAAGCACCAGTTTATTTCATTTGCAGGATGTGTTTAGGGAACGTTTCTCTTATAACTCATCCTACGGAGCAGAGTGGAGAGCCTGCTGAAAGCTGAGAGCAACACCTGGGCGCACGGACAGCCACGGCAGAACCAGCACTACTGACATCACAGAGCGTGCGTTGTTCCGTAGCAGAGGGGATGGGCATTTCTGCACAGGGGGAAGGTGCCCGGGGAAAATCTTCAGGTCTAGGGCACTGCAACGCCCCATGCTGCAGCCTTCCCCACCCTCATTGTAAAATGAGCTTTTACAAAGCAGGGAGCAAGGACGGGGATGGGAGCAAACGGCCGGATCTTGTCTCATGGATGGTTTTCAGGAATTCTCGACGCGGGATTTCAGAGGAGCAGAAATGCTGACAAAATGGATTTTGGTGATTTCTGCTTACTTTGAACCTGGGAAATGGAAATGCAGTCCCACCGTATTGTACTTTTCTGGTGCTCGCTCCGTATCTGGCTGTACCAAAAGTTTAAATCTTCTTGGGGCATCTGCTTAATGCTGACAAGGTACACGTCAGCATCAGCGTTATTCCCGACGCGTCCATTCCACGCTGAGGGGCCTGAAAACCAGGAGTAGTTGGGCTTCTCCATCAGTTTTTAGGCTTTTGAAAATCCTTCCCTTCTCTGCTCCCACATGCCGAAAACAAAAAGGTGGTTTTTACTCAACAGAACCACACCCTAACACTTCATTCAGCCAAAACTAGAGGTTTAAAATGCCCTTTTTAGTGCCCATGTTTGTCTTTCCTGGTGCAAACGCTCAGTTCTCGCCTCTCTGTCTGTCTCCTTCTTGCAGTGATAGCAACCAACTCCTCTCCTGGGGCTGGGCCCCAGCGCGGGCTGGGCTGGAAATGGCAGCGGTTTTAGGTAGCGAGTAAGCGTAGAAAAATGTAGGAATAGGTGTAAGGAGTAGGGGATAGCTGTCAGGAATAAGTAGTAACACACTGGTGGTTGTTCCCAAAAATAAAGCCTTTCCAGGTCTCTTGTCCCATCTCTACAGTCTCACGGTCGCCGACTCCACACCCGGGGCAGGGGGCTGCCCTCAGGGACGAGAAGGGTTTGGCTCCATCCCACCAACACCAATGGCCCCAGGCACCAGCGCTGCACCCGGCAAAACCCAGCCAACGGCCGAGCTGGGGCTCACCCAGGAGCTGCCCCAGCACCCGGGGCCACTCACAGCAAACCAATCCCTCCGAGCTCTTGGGGCGTCCGTGCCCCGTCCTCCCCCAGCTCAGACAAACTCAAGGGGCAGCGGGGCTGCAGGGAGAAGGCTTGGGCTTCTCCTGCCCATCTGGAGGTAAGGACAGCCCTGCAGCAAGCAGAGCGCTAAAGCTGTCCCGCGGGAGTCACAACTTGGACCAACTGGAGGAAGAACCTCTCCCACCAGCACTGGCTAAGGCTTGCTTTAGACTAGGGGGTTTAACCGGAGCATTTGAATGAGACGCTACTTCATGATCCCCTTCCTTTCCACAGAACAGGGAATTTCATGTTTTGGCGAGAGCAGACCTGTAACTCCTGCTGTGGAGCATGCTCCATGCTGCACTGGCATTTATGCAAAAGAAAAATCACAGCGCTCATGTGGAACAGGCTGCCCAGGGAAGTGGAGAAGTCACCACCCCTGAAGGTGTTCAAAAAATGTATAGACGTGGTTAAGCAGGCATGGTGGTGTTGGGTTGATGGTCGGATTTGATGATCTTGGAGGTCTCTTCCAACCTTAATGAATTTTTGAGAAATTATATTCCCAGCTGACAGGTTTGCAGTAAACACACAGCATTACACAGCACAGTCCAATCACGGAAAGGTTCCCTAAATTACATCCCAAGGTAACAGTGCTGAGTACGTGGTTCCACCTCCCAAGTTCAGCATCCATACACCAGATGAAGAGGAAAATAGCCAAGTGAACTGGCACCGGGAAGCAGTAGACAAACTGATTTCACCTCACACCTTGTCCCAATGACTTTAAAATTGGTATTTCTGAATCAGTCGCTTGGGTTACAGAAATCTGAGATCTTCAACAGCATCTGAGAGCTTTCCAGGTCTGCACAAAGTCATTGAGAAGCAGATCAAAGTGGGAACACTAGTTCCAGCAAGGTTCACAGTTGCAAACGTACCAGATGAAGTCATGAATGTTAAAAACACTAATCCAGAGCGCAGGACGTCACTTGTGTCAAACCAGGTGTTGAAGATGCCATTTCCCCTTGGATTCTGGGGGCTGCATTCTGCTCCCTGTCTTCCAGCTCAGGGGGCTGAGTACCTGGGGAACAACTGGTCTTACTATCAAAGACTTGAGACAAAGAAAGCGTTAAGTATCTCATCATTTTCCTCATCTTTTCCTGTTTTCCCCTGCATCCAATAAAGGATGGAGGTTCTCCTTAGCCCATCTTTACTTGTGAATATATTTATAGAAACGCTTTTTATTGTCTTTACCATGTAGCAAGATTAAGTTCTAGTTGGGCTTTGGCCCTTCTTATATTCTCCCCGCATAACCTCACAACATTTTTGTAGTCCTCCTGAGTCGCCTGCCCCTTATTCCAAAGTTCATAAAGTTTTTTCCCCAGGTTCCAGCCGAAGCTCTCTGTTCAGCCAGGCCAGTCTTCTTCCCCACTGGCTCATCTTTTGGCACATAGGGATGGCCTGCTCCTGTGCCTTGAAGATTTCCTTCTTGAAGAATATCCAGCCTTCCTAGACTCCTTTGTCCTTCAGGACCGTCTCCCAAGGGACTCCGTCAACCAGTCTCCTAAACAGGCCAAAGTCTGCCCTCCGGAAGTCCCAAGTGGCAGTTCTGCTGACCCCCCTTCCTTACCTCTCCAAGAATCAAAAACTCTTATCATTTCACGATCGCTATGCCCAAGATGGCCTCCAACCACCACATCACCCACAAATCCTTCTCTGTTGACAACAGTTCCAGTGAGGCTCCTTCCCTCGTTGGCTCCCTCACCAGCTGTGTCAGGATGTTCTCTTCCACACACTCCAGGAACCCCCTACAGACTATTTCCTCTTGGCTGTATTGTATTTCCAGCAGACATCTGGGAAGATGAAGTCCCCTGTGAGAACAAGGGCTAACAATCATGGGACTTCTCCTAGCTGGTTACAGACTATTTCATTTCTCTCCATCCTGCTTGGGTGGTCTACAACAGACTGCCACCATGATATCTGCCTTGCTGGCCTTTCCCCTGATGCTTACCCATAAACACTCAACCTTTTCATCACCATCGTCAAGCTCTACACAGCCCAAACAGCTCCAGCTGCCGGTGCGGGAAGGCGGCTCTCCAACGAGAGAGCCCAGTCACACAAACCTGCTCATTTAAGCGTGTCCATGGGCAGATCGCTTCGTTAAACATGAACCTGATTGAAGAGTGACCCCCCTGAGCGAGCATACGAGCTGGGAAGCTCTTTGGGGGCAGCTCTGCTTCCCCTCCTGGCAAACCTCTGCAAGGCGAGAGACCTGCCCTGGACATCCCTAGATGTTCAGGGTCTTCGTGTTTAACGTCACCCCACGGAAAGGTCCTTTGGAGCACGTGGCATCAGCTCAGCACAGCGGGACGGGTGGGTGCGCTCCACAGCTCTGCGCGTGTCCGGCATATACAAATACATAAATATATAAATAAACATCAGCGTATTTACGCACCACTCGGTACCGGTGCCACATCCACCTGCACCCTTGTGATGAATGGTACAAGCGCCGTTTTGGGTCACTGACATCGTGTATCATAAAATAAGCCAGCTAATGAAGTCTTCTCCAGATATCCACTAGGATATCTGTAAGGAGTCTGTAACGCTAATTTTATGTAAAAATCCAGTAACTTTTCTCATTGAATGAACATTACAGACCGGTAGTGGACTTTTACACCCGCTCTGGTGGTGGCAGGAGCACTCCAGGGAGCGGCGCACTGGGAGAGCAAAGCCAGGCAAGGCTGAGCCTGGTCCCCTCTCCCCCGGGCGACGGGGGACACCTCCCCTCCAGCTCGGCACATCTGCACATCCCATCACGCCAGACAGCTGCTTTGCAGGAGGCTGATTCATAAAGCAGCGTGCACAAGCCACCAGCGCCCTTAGAGGATGAAAGTGGGAAATCCCCTACGCCTCAGTTTCCTTGGTAAGAGGATAAAATCAGTTCTTTATAACGACTTGTCATTAACCTTGTATCTCCCCAAGGCGTTCACAAAGATTCCGGTGCAGCAAAGCAACGCCAACGCAACGAAGCCAGGCTAGCTTGCTGCTGTCGAACATCTCTGGCTGCAGCTGGCCACCCCTGTGCTTACAGGGGACAAATCCTGGGCGCCGCAGCCCATCTCGTCTCCTCTTACAGAGGAGCGGGAGCCAAGCGAGCAAGGCAGGGGCTGCAGCGCTGCCAAGGCAGTGGGAACGGAGCAGGACAAGGCCACCTGCGGGATTGGCGTGGTCCCTGAGGCGGCAGCACTCACCCAGGCAGAGTTGGACTGGTTGAGCTGGTTGAGCATGACGATGGAGGTGCAGCCGTAGTCGTACACCAACCGCCAGAAGTCGGTGGTGGTGTTCTGCAGCGGGTGCAGGGTGACGATGAAGGCAGCGCTCTTGGTGTAGCTCTGCGGAGAGGGAAGACGAGCACCGTTAAGGACATGGCGGCAGTGCTGAAGCCACTGCTGTCATACCCCCCAAAAAAACAGTGCAACCAGAAGATCAGTGTCACCAAAGTCATCTTCTCCATGCTTGAGTGGAGCTGGCCTCCTTGGCATGGCCCTGGTCCCCCTGTGCCCTGGTGCTGGGGAGATGCTATAAAAAGAGGTCTAAGTGATCCCTGCCATTGGTGGGGATGAAAGCACCCACTTTCTGCTCTTGGATCTCGCAGGGAAGGGTGTTTCACACAAATAACTAGGGGAGAGATGTCACCTTTGAGCCAAGAACAAGCAGAACCCATGGCTGACAGATGGCCCCAGCCTCGCGCAAAAGCATCACCCACATCATCGCCCCCACCCTCGCCATCTCTGGGCACCGAGAGCAGCAAAGAGGTAACGGGCTCAACGGTCATTTCGGGGAGGAAAGGAGATCAGAATGAAAGATCTCTAGAGACTGCAAGAAAAAAAAATGACTGTACTTCTCATTTGTGCTTCGAACGAGATTTGACTCCTCGATCATCCCGACACCAGCCTGGCAAGGGATGGGGAGCCCACGGGCTCGGCACTGCATCAAACTTGTAAATTCACACAGTTTAGCTAAAGCCTCCTCAGATACAGGAACGGAGCAGAAAATGCTCTGTGCTGGCCAGTCAGCACCGCCCTCTGCGAAGGGAGTCCTGCGGCCACTGCAAAACCTCATTTGGCTCACAGCAATTCCTTATTGACCCTCTCCCCCCGCCCGGTCCGTGGGGCAGCAGCGAGCCCCTCGCTCTCCACCCTCAGGGAGGGCAATGGCGGCGGCGGGGCGAGGGGGATTTCACCGGGAGCTGACCAGGCTGTCCCTGGCACTCGCAGTCCTTTGGCACCGCGTAAACGCCGGCAGCCGGTGCGGAGCAGAGCGCGGCTCTGCCAGCCTGTGCCAGCGCCCGCGGAGCACTCAGCACCGCTGACGGACAGCACAGACCAGCCTCATCTGACAGACTGAGCGAGCAAACTGCTTTGGCACTTAAAGAAAAGGAGACTTTGACTTTTCTTCCCCCCACAAAGAAGGAAATGGGTTTTATCCCTTCAGCAAGAATTTCACCCAAAGGTCTTTTTCTGTCTGTAAAGAAATTTCTATTCTGTGACCCTGTAGCAGAGAGTAAGGGAGGCTCAGTGATGTATAAAAATAAAATGGATATGCAAACATGAGGCAAGCTGTAAACAAAGCTCCCATTCCATGACAGCCAAAGCAGCTCACCGGCTGCTGCTCCCCCGTCGCCAGCAGCCACCTCTGCTTTACAAACGGCCTTTCGCTGCGAGAGCCAGGAACAGGGAGACAAGACTGCACAAAGGTAAATGACCCGTGGGGAAAAAAAAATGCAGGGCTGAGGCTGATGCCAGCGCTCAGCTGCGACCAGGAGGGTTTGGGGAAGGTGCTCAGGGTGCGGCAGGGCTCGGCACCGCCCAGGCAAAGCACCCCGGCCCGTTTCAAGGACGGTAAGTGCTTTTGGCAGTAAATGACCCAGCGCTCGGGCTCGGTGCGGGCTCAGAGCCCACAGCATCCTCTCCGCTCTGCTTTGTGGCAGTCAGCAGGCAGGAAACAGCTTTGCCATTACGGGCATCGTTCCTGACCACACCAGGGGGATGCAGAGTGATTTCGGGACCAGTTTGGAGCCCCCTGAATTGCACTGGGAGAACTGGCAGGAGGATGCACAGCAGGGTGCTGGCAGCACGCGGCAGGACTCAACGCTACCAACCTTTCCCAGAGCTTCCTCTCCCTCCCGCACTCCATTTTGCTCTGAGGTAAATGAAGATCCTTTGTGTGCGGCTTGTGAGAGCAGGTGAAAAGCTCTTTCAAGACAAGTAAGACGCCGCTACACAAAAGAAGGGGTGATGGACCCTACTACGCCGGTCCCAGCCCTTCCGCCCCCACACACAGCTGGGGGCTGCCATGTGCCTTCATGCCCTTGTGCAAAACGACGCCATAAATTCAAACCAAGCGAGGTTTTGCCATGAAAAGTTGCCCGAGACAACGCGAACCGGCCCCTTCCCTCCCCGCAGCATGCTCACATCAGTTAAGGCCGCGTTGATGTAGTTGTTGCTGTCTCCGTCCACGGAGATGAGGAAGGGAAGGCATCGGTCGGGCGGCAGGACGTCCATGCTGCGGTTCCTCTCCCGGTTGCGGGGCAGGAGAGCGATGCTGCACTCCTCCACGTCCAGGTGAGGAGTCACCGAGTTCAGGGTCTGCAGGTACACGTGTTCCCCTCAGCTCCCTGCCCGCACCAGGGCCAGGCCCCCCTGCCAGAGCCTGCTGGTCCCAGCAGCGGTGGGCACCAGGAGGGTGAGGAGCAAACGGGTGCTGCAGGGGAGATGCAGGGATTTTGGGGCCGCTCACCTGAAACTCCTCCCGCAGCTGCGAGGAGTTGCTCTGCGGCTCTATCCTCACCATCTCCTTGTAGGTGGGCTTGAACTCGCTGGCGGGGATGCTGGTCTCCCCGCACAGGCAAGCTTCCAGGATGGCGTCGTGAATGAAGACGTACTGCTCCTTTTGAGGGGGAGGAACGGGGAGAGGGCTGAGCCTCCACAACCTGCCGGTGACAGCAGCCCCAGAGGTCCCCGGCCATCCCCAGCGCCCGCTCACCTCCGTCTGGATCATGTTGATCCTCCGCGAGCACAGGGTCTTCACGCAGTTGTAGATGTCCACGACGCCCTCGCACTCTGCCATGTCCAACATGACATCCAGGACGATGTAGCAGCCAGTCCTCCCCGTGCCGGCGCTGGGGGTGGAGGGGGAAAACACAGCAAAGGCGTTCCCAAACCGCATGGCGTCCAGGGGCAGCCCAAGATGCCGGCGGGCACGGAGCAAGGTCCGTGTGGGTGACAGCTCGACATAGGGCCCTGCCCATGGATGTGGGGGCAGCTGGGGTCCAGGCAGGGCCAGGACCTCATACATCATAACCACAGCTTTTTTTACCTTAAACCACCCTCCCCACCACCCATCACCACACTGCTGCAGTAGCTCAGGGGCTGTGTGACGGTCAGGGGGTGAGTGGGAGGGTGGGCACCCACATCTAAGGTTCGTTTTTGCTTTAGGACAGCAAAATGCAGATCTGGAGCCAGATGATCCACCAGCACTGATATCCCAAATCCTGTCATGCTTGGACTCACAGCCAAAGAGTTACGGATGCAGTGACCCGCCCTCAACGCATCGGAAACAGAACTGCTCCCCCCACTCCTTTCGTACAAAGTCTTCCAGTGAAATACTAATTTCTGGGGCTGATGAATCACTCCTCACGATTATCAGTGATTACAGGCTACAGGCACTAATCACACTCGCTGTTGCTGGTGAATGAATACTGATGAGGCAATTGACAGGGAGAAACCAAATAAAAAAGAAAAAAAAATTCCCTCCTGCTCATCAGCTCCTCCTTGTTTGCCCAGCGGAGGAAGAGCCATTAACCCGTCGCGTGGGGATGCCTGCTCGGGGACAGAAAGCCACGGCTGCTGCTCAGATGTGCCACCAGTACCTCCCAACTCTGGGAATGGGGCTGTCCTGCTGTCCCTCCCTGCCTCTCCCTTCAGCCAGACCCAACGTCCTGACCATCAGCAGCGGTCGAGCTGCCCATCCCCCTGTTCCACCCTCACCCACAGGGACAGAGTTGTGTCATCACTAACGGGTGCTGGAGCAGCCCCCAAAAAAGTGCTGCTCCCTGCTTGCCCGCCTGGACCACCCGCAAGCCCCCATCCCTGCCCCCACCAGCCCAGTGGTGACATTTTAAAGCTGGGTGCCATCACAGAGGGATATCCAA
Organism: Tetrax tetrax; assembly: GCA_009806455.1. Classification (NCBI taxonomy): domain Eukaryota; kingdom Metazoa; phylum Chordata; class Aves; order Otidiformes; family Otididae; genus Tetrax; species Tetrax tetrax. Next base: position 418,401 of record WHYT01016890.1, read on the forward strand.
CATCACACCATCAGCCCTGGCGCCTTCCCTGCCTCAGCCTTTTCTTGTTACGAACCCAATTTATTGGGTTATTTTCTATTTCCCTGATGATTCTTTTAGCACCATTGAGAGCTTTTAGCATCATTCAGTACTTTTAGCATCATTTGGAGCCAGAGGCTGAGCACACAGCGCTGTCCCACCCCGGGGCCATCCATACCCCACCCAACCCCATCCCGGAGCGGGATGTCCCCCCGCAGCCGGCTCTGCCCCACGGCCACGCACATACCTGCAGTGGATGACGATGGGACCGGCGTCGGGCGGCGTGGAGGCCTTCACCCTGCGGATGAAGGCCAGCAGCCCCGTGGCATGGTAGGGGACGCCATGCTCGGGCCACGACGTGAAGTGGAACTGCTTCACCTCGTGCCGGGCTGAGTAGCCCCTCTGCAAGGGAAGGGTTAGGTGAGGGCACACGGGGAGGGCAAAGCCACCCAAACACCTAATTTTCTCGGGAATCTATGATTTTGCTGGCTCAGCACCCAGCCAGATGGGTGCCCACACAGCAGTCAGCTGCTTCAGCAGCCCTGCAACTCCCTCCTCCTCGGCTGCAGGAGGGTTAAAAACCAGTGGAGGAGGAAGAGGAAGCAGCGGCAGCAGCCTCAGGTCTAATTCCCTCCCCTATAACTAGCCAGGAATTTCACATTCCCGTAGATGAAGGGGTGAATCGCACCGGCTCCATCCCAGGTACCACACTGGAGAGTAATGGCCACGTAACCCGCACCCCGGCCCGGAGGAGGAGAAAAAGCATTCCTCACCCCTCTCGCAGTTACACAGCGCTCACACGGAAATTAAATTCTCGCTCGCTGCCGAAACCAAAGCGGGGCCAAGCCGCTCGCCCCGGCGGAGGGTGCAGAGCTGGGGAAAAGGCAAAGGAAGCTGCTGCTGGCGTTCAGAGGTGCACCTCAATGGAGGTGAAAGCCTTGTGTTGGACTAAATAAATCAGGTTTTGGTAAATGCCAATCCAGCAAGGGCGAGAGATGCCCAAAACAGTCGGTTCTCTGCCCGCAAGCGCAGGGTCTGGCAGGTTGCAGTGGGCAGGAGTGGGACCGTACCCTCTCGAGGGCGAAGGTGCGGACAGCGTACTCGGCCAACGTCTCCGACTTCACCAGGGTGATCTTGATGTCCCCATACATCTCAGAGTCATCCGGCCAGTATTTGGAGCATTTCACCTGCAAGGAGAGGACGGGATGGGGTTTTGGCTCTGTGGAGGAGGCTTCTGGCAGAGCTGGAGCCCGGAGGGAGGGGAGAGGGATGGGAGAGGGATGGGATGGGATGGGATGGGATGGGATGGGATGGGATGGGATGGGATGGGATGGGATGCTTACCCGGCCCACCTCCACCAGTTTGGTTATCATCACAATGCTGGAACAGTGCTCCTGCCACACCATGCGCCAGAAGTCGTACACCATCTCCTGCTTGGGTCCTGTGGGATGGAGGAAAGGCCACTGGAGATGGAAGGGCAGTGCCAGCGGAGCCCAGCCACGGCAGCGCCATGATGCCTCCATGTTTCCCCTCCTGCCTCTGCAGCACTAACATCCCCTCAGCAAAAAAAAACCAAACCCCAAACCACTCCATGTCGGCTCAGCTCACCCCTTCCCCCGGGGATGCACGGTGCCATTGGGCAGGTGGGAGCTGCTCCACATTGCTATCGCCCCATCTGGTCCTGAATCAACCTATCCCCTCCCCTTCTTGTCCACACAAGGTTACATCCCACCAGGAACAAACGCGGCTGCTAAACCAGGAGCTGCCGAAGCGCTGGCTGAGGGCAGGGGAAGGAGGCGGCTCACCTTGCGTGGCTATGAAGTGGTTGGATCTGTGGTAGCCCTGCAAGGGAAGCAGAGACGTCAGCCTCAGGTTGAGGGGACACAACATTTTCCAGTCACCCAACTGGTAGCGACTCTGCACATCCTCTGGGCCAAGTCCTGGTCACCAGCACAGTGCTACCCACCACAGCCCCACTGCCCTCCTTCATCCCAGCCGCTTACTGGGGCCATTCCCAACTCCCACCAGGGACGTGCCAACCCTAAGAGCACATCCCAGCGAGGCCACTGCCAAAGGGACCAGTGACCTGGTGTCCCACACCCTGGCCATTGGTCCAGCAGAGTTCAACCACATCACACGCGTGATGGCAGCTCCTCCATCCACCACAGGTCCTTTCACAAGGGATTTCTGTGGGTTGAACTGAACTCCTCCTCCGAGCACACAGCCCCTGCTCTCCGTCACTCCAGGGAGGACGTGCTCCGGAGACCTCGCCTTCCCCTCCCCTGGATCATACCCAAGTTTATCCACACGTTTTCCCAGCCTGCCATTTCCAGATGCTATTTCGCACCACGCTGCCCAGTACAACACCTGCGAGGAGACGGGAGCAGAGAGAAGGGAGGAGAGGAAAACCGTCTACTTACTTCTCGGTTAATCCGAATCTTAATGATCCCGTTGGGACACAGGTTTGAGAGAAAAAGATCAGAGACAGAGACATTAGTGAGGCAGAGATCAGAGACAGGTTAGAGCACCGGCCCCGGAGTGGGTCACGGAGAGCCACAGGGGAGAAAAGACATGTGGGGACAGGCACGGGGACACTGCTCGGGTACGGGGAACCCACCACCGTGGCATTGGGCTACCATTGTCAGGGGACATTCTCTAGAAAGGAGGGAAGAGCAGAATTTGTCGCTGTTTCTGGAAGATGCTCAAGCCCTGTGCCCAACGGAGCCTTCTCGCCTCCTCTCATGGTCTCAGCATCGCTGGAGGCAACACGGGACATCACTATTGGGGGACACGGCTCCTGGGGGACGCCAGGGCCAAGCTCTACCCAGACTCACATGCACCGACAGGATTGGGGGGTATCCCAGTGTGAGCCCCCGCTGGTCCCTTGGCCCTCTCTCTCCCCAGGGAGGAGGGAGATCCATGGCTGCGAGAGCAGGCAAGAGGAGAAGAGAGGATGGAAAAGGGGAGGAGAGGAGGAATGAGAAAGGAGGGACAGAGCGGAGTAGACAAGGGAGAGATGTGGCAAGCAGAAGTTGCTGATGAACATAAACAAATCAGGCAGGCTCTTCATGGTGTCTCTCAGGGATGCGCAGATGAGCCCATCCTGGGCTGTCTAAGCTCCTCCAAACACTGCTGGACAGACCCCAACAGTCCATGGGAAGCTCCTGTCCCAGCCCAGACCCCCACAGAGAGAGGCACCATCCCCACTTACATCAATGTAGTTGGCATTGATGTAGTCCGAGTTGGGATCGCCCAGCAGCGGGTGCAGCTTCACTCGGTGACGGTCATCTGGAGAGCAAGGGGAGAATGGACTGTCAGGCACCAGGGGGGATGAGCAGGGGGATGGCATGTCACCCCACCAGGTCCCAGGGCACCCTTTGCAATCATTTTGCACCAGGAATCTGCAAAGCGCAGGCAGGTGGGTTGAATTCAGGAGCAATAAATACAAGCTGGTGGAGGTCTTTCCAAAGATGGGAGCTTAGACCTGCAGGGACATGGGGCTCCAACCTTCAGCATAGTATCTCCCCGAGATCTGTCCATTCCTGCCAAAGACTGAGGGCAACCACCCACCAGCACCCTGCACTCCACTCCAGCAGAAGCCCAGAGAGGCAAGCAGAGAACTCTGCCCAACTTTCCGTGTTCACCTAGGGCCCGAGACAGCGCTGGAGTGGAAGGGAAGGGATGAAGCTGCAGAGCAATGCATGTTGGAGGTGGAGAGCACCAGAGCTCCTGGAGGGCCAGGCTTGGTGTCTCCATCCCTGCAGGAACATCACTGGAGATGCAGCACGGGCCCAGGTGGCCACGCCATGCTGACTGTGGGTGAGCTGGTGAGGAGCATTCTCTCTCCTACAGGGTCAAGTCCCTCCCCAGACTTCTGTCCTAAAAACCTCATCCTTTAACCCCTTTGTCTCATCCTGCACGTCCACATCAGAACCTCCCTGGGGCAGGGCTGCAGTTCCTCATCAGTCCATACAAGAAAACATACCCTCAGCTACCTGGGGCCTTCCAGCACCACCCAGAACACCATGGTGATGTTATCATCGCCCCAAGATGTCCCATTCTCAGAGTTACCCAGCTCCAGCCCTCCCATTTGCCCCAGTGTTCAATGTCCAGCAGGAGCTCTCAGGCCGGGACCCTTGCACTGAGCAAAGACCTTTCTGCTGCCCTTAACCGACCAAACCCCACCAGTTTACTCCTTGCCATGGACTGCACACCTACCAAAAAAGCCCCCAAAGGCTTTAGAAGGTTGTTCAAGCTGTTCAGGGTGTCTAAGCCCTTGCTAAAGGCACTCACATGTCGACACGTGGTCCTGTCTCCCTTTGGTCTTGTCTTTCTTCTTCGAAGCATCCCAGCCTTCAAAGAAACTCTGCAAGGAAGGGGTGGCTGTCACAACCCGCGGGCAGGACCGTGGGGTCCCCCCGAGCTTCCTGGGGAGGTGGGCAGACAGGTCCCGCAGCCCCAGCTCCGTTTCTGTAGCACGCTCTGCCAGCCGCGCGCTCCTCTTGCGCCCACAAAATGCCCCATTTTCCGGTGAATTACATACTGCCTGGTTTTTTTCTCTCGGATTGGTTGTGTTTTTTTCCCCCACCTCCTCAGCCCCTTTCTCTCCCCAGCACAGAACAGATTTGCGCATAATAACAGTAACATTCACAGATTGGCGTAAGAGGAGGAAAGTGGAAGGAAATTACATGTTTTCTGCCCTCCCATAATATCTGAGTGCTTTCAAACAACTAGTTCTAAGAACACACAGCAGCTTTTCAAGGAGCACTAATGATTATAGCAAGCCCTGGTTCGTCCAGTACGTGAAAGGGGGGCGGGGGGAAAAAAAGCTCCTGCACTTGAAACAACTCCGCATTAAACAGTGATTTCACTGGGAGATTTCAATCGCCAGACCTGTGGGACGTCGAGGAGTCGGGAAATCAACCCTGCTGGGCATGCTGCAGCAGAGGCATGTGGAACAGCGCGCCCCCTTACAATCGCTCCGGTGCAACAAGGTGGGATGGACACAACACAGCCAATAACCCTTGGTGGGGGGACCTCCCTCCCCCTGCGAGCACCCTCTCCTGCAGCCTCTCCCTGGGGTCTCCATGGTCTTGGGAGATGCCTGATTGCAGAGGATCGCAATCTGGCCACGCTTATCGCAGGACAAGGGTGCTGGAGAGCAGAACACGATACCGTGGTGCCCAGGAGGACCCGAGAAAGGCAGCAGCACCCCCAGCCCTTGCAGGAGAGGGGAGGTGGGGCTGGCAGGGACCTGTTCAAGCTGACAATTAAATCCTGCTCCACCAGACCCAGAGATCTGATCCAGAGCCAGGCACACCCCACATGCTGATGACGCCCGTCCAGTCCAGAGAGCCGAGAGCTCCGGGCTCCCGCTGTCCTGAACACTGCAGTCCCCGGTCTGCAGCATCCTCTCCTCGCACACAGCTCCTGCCCGTGCCACCTCATCCATCCTACCTCCCACCCTCCCCGAGACTCCAGCACAAGACGCTCTCACCTCATACTCCTGCTTGAAGCCATAACCTTCTGCCGTCTTCATCTGGTTGATGTGCTGGAGGAGATCTGCCACCCGCACGGCAGGATGGAGCTGCCCAGTGTGATACGGGGACCCTTTGCGGCCGCACTGGCGGCGGGGGGAGCCCCCCAGTAAGCTGCTGGACTCGTTGACCACGCTGCTGCGTTGGTCGCCTGCAGAAGGGGAGGGAGAATCAGGAGCCGTCAGAGGAGCAAAGCCTTGGACCGCATCCCCATCACCTCCCAGCACCCAGAGGAGGGATGAGAGGGCGCCTGGAAACATCCCCAGGAGATGCTGGTGCTGCAGCTGCTCTCTCTCAGGGGGCTGCAAGTGTGTTATAGCCTTTTAGGACCACCACAGAAATCAGCTTATTTCCCATTGATTGGAGCAATTAATTTCCATCCAGACGAGTAAGAGCTATGTGCTTCACACAACGTCCTGACTTGAAAAATTGTGTTGCCAAAGTCTCCAAGTCCAGCTTAACAGTTAATTTTCCTCACTGCTAGATAGCAGCATCTTATTCCTAGCAGTGATACAAATGGAGCTTGCTGCTGTTTAATGAGGAGTTTAGGCCAGTATTTACCTGGGTTTATGCCTTTTCCATATAATTACCAGCAGAGCCAGCCTAAGACCTCACCTGCGCTTGTCAGGGCAAGGCTCCACACTGGATCCTGAAATGTGGGTTTGCACAAAACCTGATGCTCTCAGCTGCTGCCAAGAGGCACAGCAGGCACGGATCCTGCAGCATCCAGCCTGGAACACCGCTCACATGCTGCTGGGAAGCAGCTTTACGAGATGGTGCGGTTTCCCCTAACAACACTTCTAAAATCCACCCTTGCTGGTTCACTCACAAAGCTCCCAGGTTGGGTTTTTTTGGTCTGCTCAAACAGCAGAGGAGCAGCCCCTCACCCTCTCCCGCACCTCCCGGCTGCCCATGCAAGGTGGGTGCAGCACGGGTGCAGCACATGCAGAGGGCAGAGTCTCCCTCAGGCACCGCAGCCCCCGAGGAGATGATGCTCCAACCTCTGCAACCAGAAACATCTCCCTCCCGGGCTGCCAACGCGTGGCTGAACCAAGGGGACAGCGCAGGAGGGCCACGCTGCACCCCGTGGCATGGCTGACGGGTGGACTGGATGCTGGGTTTAACGAGAAATTAAGTGCAGGGACTTGCAAGATGCCGCACGCCGAGGACCAGCTCGTGTTTCCATGAGAAGCATTAGTGGCTTTTTTTAAATGCAAGGAAACTGAGGCGGGGGGGGGGGGGGAACAGCCCCCAGCCGGTCACCGAGCAGCCCATTCATTTACCTTCGTTAATTAATGACGGTTATAGGCAGGGGGTGGCTGCAGCAGAAGCTGTCCCCAGCTGTGGCAGCGAGCCCAAGCTCCCCACACCTCCTCCTCCACCACAAAGAGGGATGAGGAGCAGCCAGCAGCAGAGCAAGTGAGCGGGAGCAGGATCCGACCCCTCAGCCCCCTTCCCAAAAGAAACTGAGGAGCAGCAATCCAGCTCAGCCCACTCAGAGACCCACCAGCCTCCGAGCGTTTCAAGGACTGAAAAATAATGCACCTAGCTAGATGTATTAAAAGGAGGAAAAATTTGCCCTCTGGGCTTCTATTATCCGCGAGACAATGCCAGGAAGTGTATTAATCCTGCAGCCGCAAGAAGAGCTGTGTGTAAGCAGCATCTTGAAGTTCCTGTAACAGATGTTATTAGCATATGGTTGAAACTGGGGCATCCAACGAGTTATTTTACAACTAAACCAACACAGAGATGCATACTCCAGTGGGTGTTAAATTATCAGTCTCCCTCTGATGCGAACGCAGCAGCTCCGTAACCCTCCGAAGCCCGGGGCTGTGCGGAACACTGTGGAGCAAAGCCATGCTGGGTGTGCTGGGTGAAGGCTGGGGCAAAACTGTCAAACTCAGCGTAAGCGAAGAGTTGGGGTTCACCCAGCTTCAGGGGGCAGCAGCCAGCGTTTGAGCCCACAAACGGCCTCAGCCCTCCCAGTCACAAGGTCAAATCTCTGCTTCCGGAGCCTGAGATGCAGAGACTCAGAAACACGAGTGTTTTCCCTTCAGCAGAATCTGGATGACAATAAAAGCTGCTACAGACACCAATGAGATCGATGCCCTTGGAAGTTTCCTTGCAGGGCATGGAAAAGTCCACAACATGCTACACACATCAGGCTGAAACAGATACAATAGCTGCTAACGAGCCTTGGAGAATATTGCAGCTGCTTCTGGGATATTCAGGGATTATTGGATGGGATGGATGGGAGCAGGGGGATGGCGTGGTTCCCCATCCTTACCCCGGTTGCCGTAGTTGTGGGTGTCCATGAAGGAGAGCCCCAGGCGCTCGTCCTCCTGCAGTGTGCTCTGGTCGGTGAAGCTCCTGTCGATGGCACTCATCATGTGCGTCTTCTCGTGGCGGTAGTTAATGGTCGCTTTAGTCATGTTGACGGGTTTTCTGCAAGGGGATGCAAAGGGGGAGAAGCAGAAGAAGCAGACATAAGCAAGGCTCATCCGACAGCGCTGTAAGATCCCCCCCAAAGCCATCAAGCTCAGATGATTTCAGGGAGCAGAGTGGATTATTTCTACCAGCAGTTATCACACTTTGGTTTTTTGGTGCCCCAAGCCAGTCGCAGCTCCACATGGATCTTCCCCTGCCAGCTGCAGCTACCCCAGCTGCTCATCCTCAGTGTCCTCTCCCCAAAATGCCCCGTGTCTGGAACAGCTAGGAGTGCTCCTTGGGCAAGTGAAGGCTCTCCCCGGCTGGCTGGCATTGCAGAGGCTCTCCCCAGCTCTCCCCTGGCCCCATTTCCCCAGGCACTACCCCCCCTTCGCCCCGCACCACCTGGCTGCAACACGGACCATCCAACACGCCACGTGCATCACTGCGCTGCACAGTACAAGCGCAAGAATTAGAAGGACATGGAGCTGTTGGAGTGGGGCCAGAGGAGGCCACAAAAATGACAGGAGGGCTGGAGCACCTCTGCTGGGAGGCCAGGCTGAGGAGTTGGGAGTCCAGCCTGGAGAAGAGGAGGCTCCAGGGAGAGCTGAGAGTGGCTCCCAGTGCCCAAAGGGGCTGACAGGGAAGACAGGGGCAGACCCTTTAACAGGGTCTGTAATTGATAGGACAAGGAGTGATGGTTTTACACTGAAAGAGGACAGATCCAGACTGGATATAGGGAAGAATGTTTTACACTGAGGGTGGTGTCACACTGGCCCAGGTTGCCCAGAGAGGCGGTGGATGCCCCATCCCTGGAAACATTCCAGGCCAGGCTGGACAGGCTCTGAGCAACCTGATCTGGTTGGAGATGTCCCTGCTCCTTGCAGGGGGGTTGGACTGGGTGGGCTTTGAAGGTCCCTTCCCACCCAAACCATTCTGTGATTCTAAAAGCCATGCTGGACAGCCAAACCCACCCCCAAGGGACAGGCTGGACCCCCTGACTGCAGACGTGCTCAGCACCTGCTGTGGAGGCTTTCTACTTCCATGCAAGATCCCCGTTAGGCTCCTAACGAAGATGCTGGGAAAGCCCAGGAGCTCTTGCTGGGACAGAATCTCACACCCTAAAATCGAGATAGTTAGGACAAAAGGATGAACAGGAGATCTGAGTCCACGTCATCTTGGTGGGGCCGGGACAGCACAAGATGCTGCCAAAATCCAGAAGTCAACCCAGAGGTGCTGACCCTTCCCCTTTATGCTGCCTTCAGTCTCTTAACAAGCTCCACAGCATGATTTTCTCCGAGCCAGAGGCCCTTAAAACGTACTCGGCGGAAAAAGGACTTGTTGGAACAGCAGGGCAAGGGGGGCGGCCGGGAGGAAGGGCGAAGGAGAACAAGAATGACAATTACTTACGGGTAATAGGAATAAGAATAGTAGTTCCTCCTGGCAAGCATGCAAACAAAGAGAACAGCAGAAATTGCATAAGCAGCTTTTCTCCAGCATAGGGAAGGGGGATTAGGGGTAACTCGGCTGCCAGTAAACACACCGTAAAGAAACCCGGCTCCCCTTTTGCATCCACAGGTTACTGACTCCCAGCAGGAGCCAGCATCCCGGCAGCAGAGCCCAGGCACCGGCTCTCGGGGTGACCACGATCCCTGCACGGGCGGTGGGGTGTCCCCAGTACCCTTGCCCGAAGGATTATTCCAGTTTTTAAGACTGAACAGCAAATGCATCCAAAACGTACGGCATGCCCCCAGGAGCTGATTAGGGGCCAGACAACCCCAGCAGGAGAGATGGGGCTGGGATGTCACGTTTCCAGTGCACTGTTTATTAGGAGCAAGCATATTCCAGGGGTGCATTTCCATTCCACCACATCAGTATTTTTCCAATGGCAAAACACTCCAGAGGAGATTTATGAGCTCATCCCAGCTTCTCAACAGCCTCAAATTCAGGGCCCTCGGCACCGCGTCTGATTTGTGGCTCTGGTTTGTCCTTCAACAGGTTCACCCCAGGATGTTGAAGCAAAGCTGCTCCTCCTCCTCCCGCCCCGCAGCACTGGCAACAGGAATGCAGCAGCCGCACTCTCCGCCAGCCTGACAGCATCGCTCCCAAAACACATCGGCACTGCTGGCAATTGCTCCGTCAGGGACGGATCTGATGCTGTACGCACGGGCATCATCCCAGAGCTACGGCGGGCAGGGAGCCACCAGCCAGTCCTGCACTCTGTGCAGGGATGCTACGGGCCTTGCTTTTCCAGTTGGTGTAAATCAGCAAGAATCCTTTAAGGGCAAACAAATCCATCAAGAGATCTGCAGATTTACACGGGCTGAGGTTGTGCCCTGCTATTTTTCTCTCCCCCCTGGCTGTTAATGTACTTTCCTCCCATCAGCCCGAGCCCTGCGCGGGGAAGCCGTGTAATTGCTGCCCTTTCTCCCCTGCTTTGAGAGCCCCTCAGGCTCGGCGCCGCTTTGAGCCTCGCATGACAAGAAGCTGCTTTCCGGGGCACTGCGCCGGAGCGAGAAACAGCGGCTGCGAGAAACAGCGGCTGCATTTCCAGTGCTTCCGGGGACAAGTGTCCCAAAAAGCCCTCGTCCTCCTCCCTCCCACCCCATCGACCTTCCTGAGTGAACCCCATGGTGACAGCCACGGCCACATCCTCAGCAGCCCCACTCAGCCCCCCAGCCAACGACCTGGGGCGAGGGGGGACTCCCATGGGGGTGAGAGAGCAGTCTGGGGGTCCCCAGGGATCATCAGCCCTGAGATAACCTCCCCTCTGGTGCGCACCCAGATTTTAATGATTCATTAGAGCCAGTTGAAGGCTCTCAGCCAGGGATTGCTCATGTTTCACTGGAAGCTCAGTGGTTCCCCATTAAAAGAAGCACAGGAGGACGCAGAACGGTCCGAGCATCCGCACCCTGGGGCGGGCAGCCCCCTGGCCTGGCCCCAGAGGTAGGGGAGATGCTGCTCCTCCCAATGCTCTCAAGGAACCGGAGCCCAGGACAAGAGCCAGAGTCTGCCCAGATATTTCAGCAAGACACGCCATTGACAGAGGGTTTTTTTCTGGCCATCACCTCAGAGCCAAGCACCCCAGGGCTGGAGGTGCTGGGTGGTCTCCTGCCATCTCAAAGGGGCGATAGCTCAAATGCCTTCCCCTCCTCCCCATCTCCAGGAAAGCTGGCTCGATGCAAGGGAACTATACCCGGCCCATCCCTAACCCAGTGGTCGGACCCAGGCAGCAACGCTCACGGGAACAGATCCAGCCCTGGGTAAGGCAGCACGGAAGCCCAGAGACAATATCTCAGTGCAGTTTAAGCTGATTTTTGTAATTTGGGGTGGAGGGGTGCAGGGCTGCACCGTGCAGTGGTCTCCCAGCTGCTGTTAGCAGAGGGTGAGCTGGCGAGACAGGGACAGCTGGGCTCAGTGCCGGCCCAGGGCCCCTCTGAGCCCGATCCTGGCCAGAAGCATTTCCATCGATGCAGAATCAACAGAGCAGCACAAAGCCAAGAATCAGCAGAAAAAGAGGCAAAAGCCTGAAAAATATAGGGGAGAGGGACAGTGGAAGAAAGCTGCAGAGCCCCGAGGGCAAAGGGACGTCCTCAAAACTCTTCTCCTTGGTCCCCAGTGCTTCCTGCTGTGCCTGGTGTCACAGAGCAAGGGAGGGCACCGTGCCCAGGGAGACGCATGGGCACACGGAGGCACAGCTCGAGGGAGGGTTTGGAGTCTGTCCCGCACAGCAGTATCACCACCAGTAACTCCCAGTTAGTGCTGGAGTGGTGGAGAAGGGCTGAGCTGGGAGGAGGGGATGGATGAAGGCACCAGCCACGACGCTGGGTCTCCTTACCCTTTCCGAATGACGATGATGATGGCTCCCAGGAGAATAATCAGGACAATGAGCCCTCCGGCACAGATCCCCAGGATCAGGCCCATCTCCTCCGAGTGCTGCGACACCTCCAGGGGACGCTTGGTCTCTTTGCAGGCAGCTGTCAGGGGACAAGGACAGGCAGGAGGGGTCAGCGCTTAGCTCCAGGGGCATTGGGATCAGATGGGATTTGTCCCATGGGATGCACTTTGCTCCTTGAAGACATTTTATTCCACCGAGGTGTTACAGGGCTCCACAGTGCCACACCGCGACCGCGGGCAAGTCCCTCTCGGTCCCCGCAGGGTGAGACGGTCCCTTTGTGCCACCTTTCATCACACCCACCGTAAGCTTGTTCATCCCTGGATTTAGCATCCAGCACTGCCAGCTCCGGCCTCCCACCACGATAACGGCAGTAAGAGGAAAAACCCAGCCAAGGGAAAAACTCAGACACCAGAGAAAGTGGGCAACAAGAGCACAGGATGGCACCGTAATAAAACACCACGCACGCACCGACCGTTGGCAACGACACCCGCCAGCACGGCCCTGACCGCCAGAGCAGCCTCGGGTTTGGGTCCACGGCCTCGGAGGGATCGCGCCGGCAGGGAGAGCGAGGGCTCACCTTTGCGGGCGATCCGGACGCAGTTCAGCCGGGTTTCCTACGGAGGAAAAAGAGGGGAGTCAGTGTCAGATGAGCATCCCAGCGGCTCCGCTTCCCGCCCCAGGTGAGGCTGGGTGGACGCGAGGCTGGTCGCTTGGTGCTTTGACTCGCAGACCAAGGGAGTTTGCAGGTGATTTGTGCCCCAGCACCCACTGCTGAGCCAAAGGAGCGCGCACCAAGAGATGCTGCGGAATGACCTGTCTCCAGCATCCCCGGGTTTAGCAGAGGCCATCGCTCCTGGCACAGAATGGACAGCAAAGCTCAAGACCATCAAAGGAGGGACCCAGCAGACCCAGCCGAGCTGCAGGTCACCAGTGCATCACCAGCTATGGCTAATCCAGGTCATCATTCAGAGCTTCGTCAGGTTTTGGTTGTTTTCATCAAAGTTTTCAAGCCCCAGTCCCGGTGCTCTGCGCATGCTGCCAAGGTTGTCGTGAGGGCTTCCAGCTCAGGTCTCCAACAGTTTCAGCATTTGCATTTTTAGGAATGGGTTCAGCTAAAATATTCCGCCTTGCCATGTATCCAACTTCTGTTGCAGAATAAAAAGCACCATTTTGGCAGAACTGCCTTTTTCTCCAGCATCCTCCAGCCCCTCGGGACACCAGCACTGGCAACGCTGCTCCATCTGCTCTCAGACCAAGACCTGCCCGTGGAGCGCGCCGGGGCAGAGCCGGCTCCAGCACCGCTCTCCCCGAGGTCACCAGCTCTTGCTTCTCCTGCTTCTTGCTCCATCTGGCACAAAAACCAGAAAAAACCCAAGCTGGGATCCAGCTTCTTCGCCATGGCTGATGACAGTCAGGACAAATCCACTGCCTCCCAGCAGGAAGGCTATAAAACTGTGTCAGCCACCAGTTATTATCCAGCAGTGCCCGAGCAAGCCAGAGCGGAGATCCCGTGCATCCCTCTCGGCTGTAATTACAACCCAGCGAGGTGTGAACGATCCCAGAGCAGAAGAAAGGATTCAAAAACCGGCACTTTTCTGCATGACCGAGCCAGGCAGGATGAGGATGCTGCCACAGTCCTGCCGCTTCGCTTTCACAGCTCCTCCTCCCCTGGGTGGGACGGAGCTGCAAGAGCAGGTGAAGCCCAGAAGGGTCCCCAGGGGGTCCTGGTGGGGACCTGGAGGAAATCAGCCCGGGGAGATGCAGGGGCTGCTGCCAGAGTGGGGTTGTTACGGCTTCTTCAAGAGAAGAGGCACCAGCAGGCAGGGAGAAGGCAGCCCGGGAACTTGGCAGCTTCTCAGGAGCTCTCTGCAGCAGGTCCCAGTAACACACAAATGGCTCTTGTTGCCCAAAATGGTCCTTTTCCACCCCAGGATTAGCCCTGCGAATGTGGTCTCCCCAACACCGGCACTGGCTGGGGTCTCGGCCGGTAGCGCAGCGGGTGGCAGAGGCTGGGCTTCATCACCCCCTGCGTCAGCACCAGGAGGGGGACAGGCACAGCCCAAGGGTGCCGGGAGGAAGGCGGACACCTGGCCACATTCCCAACGTGCTGTAAGCGTGGTCCTGAGCACCAGCTCCCCCTGGGTAGGAGCCAGGGAGGGCCCCAAGGGAGGGGGAATCTAAAAGTCCCATTTCTTCTGACCCTCTCTGCCCAGGACCACAGGTGAGCTCCTGCCTGGTCCAACCAGGACCCCAGACAGCCCACCGGATGGAGCAGGGTCCCGCAGGGTCCCACCGCTACTCACCCCTTTGAGGTTGCTCAAGGCTTGGAAGTAGATGAGATACGCCTTCTTGGGCTCCAGTGGCGGGTTCCAGTAGCCGCTGTAGGTCTGGTTGTCCCCCACGGTGAAGGGTTTGGCTTCGGTGAGGCTGCTGGCGGGCAGCTCAGCCCCAAAGTAGTGCACAGAGCCACGGGACACGGCGTCATCAAAGGTCAGTGGCACTGGGAAGCATTCCTGCCCACCCAGCTCCCGCTTGAGCTTCTTGGGCCGGTCTTCTTCTACGATGACCTGGTAGGTGCTGGCAAGGACCAGGCGTAGGTTAGCTTTGTTAAAAAGATGGCCCTGCCCTTCCCCTGGCTCTCAGCCCCGCTGTGCCACCCCATTTGCGGGGGTCTCGCCCTCGCGCAGCCCCAGCCTACCTGATGGGAGCCCCTCTGCCCTGCGCCGGCCGCAGCAGCACTGTGATGGTGCTCTCCGACTCGCTCAACGGCGACGGCATGTCCCCGTAGTCGAAGGTGGGAGCTGCGAAGGGGACAGCGGGCGGGGGTGAGTCCTGGTCCCCAGGGATGTGCCAGGGGCTGCCCCCCACTCCAGGCTGCACAAACAGCCTTGCCCAGGGCAAGGCATCACCAAATTGTGCAATGTGAATTATTATAAATAAAGAAAACTCCTCAAGGTCTTGAACAAGCGTTATAGTTGGGAGAAGGCCCATGGGCATGCGCTGAGGAAGGGTATGAACGCCAGTTTGGTTCCAGGGAGGAGACGGGAGCGGGATCTGACCCTGGCACAACTCAAATGCTCCAGCCTCGAGATGCACCGCTCTGAAGCGCCAGCACAGCGTGAGCATCCCACCCCAGGGCAGAAGCACAGCCAAGCCATCCCAGCAGCACCCCCAGACCAAAGTGGTGGACCCCCTCGTGCCTGGCATGGCCCTATGGTCCCCAAGCCATCACTTGGGGATGCAGCCGCCGGGGTCCAGCTCACGCTACTGCAGTTAATAGCGATGCCACTGTCACGAGCAAACAGCCCCAGGAACTGCAAGGCTTATTAACAAAGCCCAATTAATCCCCGGCTTGGACACCAGCAGCTCAGACAGCATCACTGCGCTGGGCTGGCCGGACTCCCCTGCCAGAGACCCACAGGCAGCCCAGCTGATGGGTCTGGGATCTGACCGAGGGGCTCCCGGCACGGCTGCCGCCACGAAGAGTACCATTCCATAGCAGCAGCCAGTCACAAAAACCCACGGGAGCACAGCGGAGGCTCTGGCACTGCCATCACGTACTCACGTGGAAGAGAAGCTCTGGCACCAGGCGTGGAGCCCAGGGGAACCTACCAGAGATGTTGGTGGTGATCTCAGTGAGCGCTGTCTGGCCAAAACCCTTGCCGGTGCGAGCCCGGACAGAGAAGAGGTACGTGGTGCCAGGGTGGAGGTTGGAGAAGACGTGGTAGGTCTCGTTGCGTAGTTTGGAGACGGTGCGCCGTGGGCCGGGCACATTGACCGCCGGGTCAGAGGACTCAATGCTCTGGTAGCTGATCTGCAGGGACAGGGCAGAGCATCACCGGCCGCCACAGAAGAGGGGAGAGATGGCAGAGAATGGGTTAAAGGGATGAATTCAGAGGAGGGGATGGCCATGGGGACAGCCTGGAACGCAGACGGTTTCTAGGGTAAACCAAAAGCAGAGGTTCATCAGAAAAGCCCTTGCCAGGTAACAGTGGTGACCCCGAAAGCAGGACTCCCCTGGGGACAGACGCTGCTAGCAGGATGACAGCCATAATGCTGCAGAAACCCTAATCCCCACAACCAAAAGCAGTAGTTGCCCCACATCCCCCCAAAAAGGGACCCTCCCGTGTCCCCGTGGGTCCCGCAGCTGGCGGGACATACCTCATACTGCGTAATGAGGCCGTTGGGTTCCACCGGTTCCTCCCACTTCAGAAATATCATGTCCTCCAGCGGGGTGAAGGTGAGGGACTCCGAGGCGATACCGCCAGGCACTGGGGAAGGAAAGGGGATGTGCTCGGATGCGGGAAGAACCAGGCTGGAATGAGAAACCCCTCTGGGAAACCCCTCTCCAGGCAGCTGCAGCAGCTGTCCCGCATGATCGAGCCACCACATCACCCAGCTCAGGCACGTGCCACCAGACGGGGCTGGTGGCTCCCCAGGGAGGTGACATTCCCACCGTGCTCCCGGGCCCACCGGTGACACTTCACCACGGCGCAGGAGAGGTCCCCACACCACGGCACAGACCCTGCAGGTACCGTTTCTGGCATCGCACCCAGTTTCCGACAGCACAGCAGCAAGCCTCCACGCCCCGCCACAACCCCTACCACCACCAACCACCAGCGCAAACAATAACAGCGATCGGCAGCATGGGGATCAATATTCGCCGCTTCACCACGGAGCTCTTGACCTGAGAGGCTCAGCGAGGAGGACAGGAGTGATGACGGCTCGGCAAAGACCACAATCCATCCTCTGCTGTAGACTGAACACCCGAAACACACACCCTCTCCTTGCAGGGGAATGTCAGCTCTTCCCCTCTATTTTTCTTTTTTTTCGCAGCTTTTGTTCAGATCTAACCACGGGACCGAGAGAGAGGGATCGCCTCCCACGAGCTTCCCACCATGCAAATGTACAATTTCCACCTAATTTAATCAGAGGCGCCGTGTCCTACATGTGTACACAAGGCACTTATTAAATTTGCAAGGAATTACGGAAACCTTTAGGGCAAGAACGTGTGTACCCCTATAGATATTTTTATATATACCCTATATATTTGTGTATATGTAGGTACGGGCACCACATGCTTGTGCGTGCTCCAGGCTGAGACTGGCAGAGGTATAAGGTGTGCGTACACCCTCCTGCCCCCATATACATCACTTATATTTATTTATACATCGATCTGTATTTATTCTGGCTGGCATGGCATGTGTCCTGCCTGCAAGAGAGAGAACCAGCTCCCTACACGCACCTCCTCGCAGCACCAATACCCTGCAGTGATATTTCTGTAAGGACTCAGGATTGAGTCTCATCATAGTCCAAAATCTCCAGCCGTGGGTCACCGCCCTTCCCTGGATCCATATGGAGCACTCAAACACCAGCTGGGCAACCTATGGATCCTGTCCACACACCCAGGAGCCAGCAGGAGTTTGCCCGGAATGCTGTGAATAACACCCTTGGTTCGGCCCAGTTATTAATGCCCCAGAAATGGGTTTTCCAGCCCAAAACTAGGGTTTATTGTCCAGGATAGGGATGCAGCCCACAGCAGGGGCTCCCCTGCGATGAGTCCGAGCGCTGCATCCACGGATGCTGCAGCCGAAGCTGGCCTCCTGCCAAAACAAACCACAATCGAGGGTCCCATTATTAACGAGCCTTCACCACCTTCCTTAATTGCACGGGTGGCTGCTCGTCACCCAGTTGTGGGAGCTCAAATCCTCACTGCCCTGCCACACAGGGATAAGCTGGGCCAAGCCCAGGTGTTAAGATTTCCGATATCGATCCCACCCCAAACCAAATGGATACATGGTCCCAAGTTGAATCTGGGGGAAGCTGCAAGCCCCGGTTAATCAAGGCCCAGGAGAAAGCAGTTGGAGTGATTACAGTAGAGCAAAAAAACCATCTGGAGCTCCTGTATTAATATTCAATAAGACAACAGCTGGAGCAGTCACAGCAGAGCAAGAACAGCTGAGGCAATTACAGTCGGAAAATAAACCCTCAGGAGCAGGAAGCTGGGTGCCCCCAGTCAGGCGGGTGCAGGGTCGGGGATACGGAAAGCGCTGATGCCCAGAGAAAAGTGCTGAATTCAGGCTTTTGAGATGAAAATGGGACACGCAGACCCTCCCGGCTTCACTCCAGCTCTGCAGGCGTTGCTTTCCAGCCCGGGAAGCGGGAGCACTGAGCAACGCACACCCCAAAGGTGTGCGTTTCGGTGGGTCCCGAATCGAGGCAAGTCCCACGCAGGGGGGTTTCACGGCAGGCTTCTCCTCGGAGTCACCCAGGGGTCTGGAGCCAGCTAGATCCTCTGCAATTATCAATTCTTCCACCTTAATTGCTGATTCTTGATGCTAAAGCGCTTTGGAGATTTATTACATTCTTGCTTAACAGGAAGCGCCGGCGACTCTGCGGGAGCCAGGGATGCTCCGGCCACGCCAGCACCCAGCACCCACCCCACAGCACAGCAGCTCCTTGTGCCCCACGCACACCCCAACGGCTGCTGTCCTCTGCGGAGCAGGATGGGACCAGGACACGACCCCCTCGCCCCACCAGCTGCAGGACGGGCTGTCAGAGCGACAGGGTTTCGGAGTGGCCCGGCGGTCCTTGAACGTGGCTGAGTCGTCACGGCGTGCGGAGGAGACGCTAATGGGGCAGCGAAGAGGGTGTGACGAGTAGATGTGATGAGTAGGAGGAGTTGTCAGCAGGAGCTGCCAGCTCCGCTGGAGACACGGAGCCAGCTCTGCCCTGTAGCTCCGGCCACGCTTGCCGGATCTCCAGAGCCTAAAATGACCAGAGCGTTCTGCTGACAGCGAGCCGCGGTCGGGGACCGTGGTGCAGGGTAAGGCCAGACCTGGGAGACCTCTCCAGTGGCCCCAGCTCCAGGACATCCTCAGGAAAGGGCTGGGCAGGAGCAAGAGATGCCAAACCTCGGAGTCCTGGAGCAACGCTGGAGCCTCCAGCCAGGATATCGGCCCTGCTTGGGGAGGATCCAGCCCCCGGATGTGGCCAGGACGGGGAGAAGAGAAACGGCTCAGCTATACAGGAGGAAAGCTGCTGGCAAATAACTGGGGCCAGACACCCCTCAGCGACACCCACTCCCCTACAGAGCTCGTTTGCACAACCCAAACCCACCTGAGAGCAAACGAAACCCGAGCGTACTGGGGAAGCCGAGCGCACTTGACTGAGAAATGCACTCTCCCAGAAACATGACAACATAGAATTAATCAGCCATGGACCAGACGAACGATGTTACCTACGCGCAAAGCATCGATTGTTTTAATTGTTATTGTTATTACTGCTAGGCGTTGGTTCCGCACTACGGGATGAGCAAGGACGACTGGCGCTGGGAGAAGTCGGCCTTCGGCCAGCTCTCCACTGCACCGGGCACGGCTAAAAAGCTCTGCTCAAAGGAGGAGGGCAGCATCTCTGCAGTGACACCCCTATCCGTTGTCCTCATCCCCCCAAGCCTCTCCCAACATTTCCCTTCCCCAGCTGCCACCATTGCCCCTTTCTCTCACCTCCCCTTGCACGGCCCTGGGGCCGCAGCAGCCTTTCCACCGCCCCGGCAGCAGGATGGTCACAGAAGATATTCCCATGGTGCCCCTGGCCGAGAGCCACGGATCGTGCATTGTGCTACGAGGAACACCCCGGCAGCTCACCAGCCACGGAGTCCTAGTTTTGGGGCTGATGCACCTCCCGGGCAGACTCACCATCCTCATCCGTCTGGAATATCACCTCCTTGCCCTCCTTGCGACCCTCGGGGTTGGAGAGGATGAGCTTGACGTGGATGTTCTTGTAGGGCAGGAGGTTTTTGATGGTGTAGCGGTTGGCATTACGCTCCATCTTCACACACTCCCGGAAGGTCTGGTTGTGGCCGGTGCCCACGAAATAGCGGTAGCAGAGCGAGACAGTGTAGGTGTGACAGCGGGTCAGGTTGTAGCCCAGCGGCTCCCACTGCAACGTCAGCTGCCTGGACTGGATTTCGGAGAAAGCCAGGCCTTTGGGGGCCCGCATGGGCTCTGTAGGGGAAGAGAGATGGGGAGAGATGAGCAATGAAGCAAAACATCTTGTGGGTTTAGGTGTATTATCAGGGAAAACCCTTTACAGCACAGGAGCGAGATGGGCAGGTGTGGAGAGCAGCCCTGACCCCAAAACCGGGACCAGTCTCCCAGCACAGGATGCTGCTGCCCCGCAGACAGGGCTGGGGATGTCACCGGGTCCCAAAGCCACCACCACCACAGGGACAGCAGCCCCCGCTGGCTCATTTCCCCTTAGGGAGGTGAAGCCGGGTACCAGCCCCGCTCCGGGGCCAGTGCAGAGCCACGGCGGACACCGGGAGCACCCCTGCCGCGTGCGGCTCCAAATAAGCAGGCGAACGTGCCTGCACGACGGGAGCCCTCGCATTTTCACCAAGTGCACGTCGGGCTCGCAAAAGGACAGAGACTGAGCGCCGTCGCTGCAAAAGAGTTTAATTAGCTCTAATTGGTGCGAACAGAAGTCAGAATTAATGAGGAGCAGAGCTCCTTTGCCAACAGCACACACACACGGGTGGTTGGGTTAACGGCAGCAAACTCATTTCCACACCCGATGCTGGTGGGAAGGACCCCAAAAGGGCAGGGGGGTCTTTGTCCACCCTGTCCTAGAGCTGATCCCCAGGTAATTCCCCTGGGATTTGCACTGCAGAGGAATTTGGGCAGCTCAGGGTTGCAAGAAGCTTTTGCAGCCTCCACAGATGCTCCTGCAGGTCCTGATCCGTGCAAAACCCCAGCTGGTTTGAGGGGGTGAACACAGCAACAGGCACACAGCCCCACGCTGCAGGGACGCCGGCCTTAACCTGTTGCTTACTAAAACCCCACCAAACCTCAGCCCGGATGCCCACCAACATCACACCCATTGGGTGGCCAAGGGCACAAAGACCTCTCCTCCCGCCTCTCCCCAAGGCCTCCAGACTCCAGAGCCCCCCACACGTCCCTGGGCAGTACCACGCCGTGCCAGGCCTCAGCCTTCCCCTCTCCCTTTTATTCTTGTGTATTTAAATGCCCTGGGGGGGAGCTGGCAGGACGGCACCCGCATCACCCAGATCCGAGGCCGGCCAGCATCACGCAGCCTTCTGGGGAATCTCGCCCATCCCTGGAGGCACAGGATGCATCTACCCGGCAGCTTTTTTACAGGGTCCCCTCCCAGGCCAGATCCTGCAAAGTGTGGGGGATGCTGACAGGCTGGCACAGCTTGGAGGATGCGGGAAATCCAACGGCAGTTGCCTTTTGGGTAGAGGAAGGGTGGCTGTGTTGCCATACACAAACCCAGCGTAACCCCAGGGAAGCCAGGGAGAAAAATACATCGTTACAGCTCATGAGAAGAGCTGGGGGAGCTGAATGTGGTAACCACAGGATCTAAAATATGGGGTGCCGAGAGTGTCAAACAGTACCCGACAGCGGCTTCAAGGTAACACAGAAACCTGGCCTTTCCCACAGCACTTCTGAAAAGAATCTGGGGTGAAAAGCTGCTGCCGGTCCCTCACTGTGATACCTGGGTCGGGGTTTGCATCTCCCCTTCCCCTCCTGTGCCAGCACGGCCGCTCTCCTCGCACGCCTGAGCGCCCCGTTTCCAGAGCCAAGCCCAGGCGTAGGGCTCCGCAGGAGATGCTCCACAACCCCACGGACGTGTCCTGCTCCACTCGTGCCACTTGTAAAGGAGGATGCGCCCACCAGTCCCCCTCTGCGAGGTGATGCTCCCAGCTCAGCGGCACAGACCTCCGCTTTTGTTGGGTTGGGGTTTTTTTTGTGTAGGGTCCCAGCCCAGCACCACAGTGATGCCACGTCCTGGTGTGAAGAGCGTGTGACAATCCTGTGCCTCCAGCACATCATCTCGCTGCCTTCGACTTCACTCAGTTCCCAGCAGCTAAACCCCGGCGTCGGGCAGGCAGTTGCCATGGAGCATCTGAAACGCTGCCTGCTGCAGCCAGCCCAGCCCAGCCCAGCCCAGGCAGGGACGGGGTCACCCCCAGAGGGACGTGCAGTCAGATTCCCCCAGGGGAAACAGGCTTCCCCGCAGCCCCACGGTGCTGGAGAAATCTTCCCCCATCACCTCCCATATCGGCAGCAGGTTGCACTGTGGGCTCTGTTGGGGCATTTTGGCAGAGAGAAATCCCAGCTCCCCTCTTCCCCACCAGTCAGTCCCGGGGACACCCCAAGGGGGCTTCAGCAGGGAGGGGGTTGCCCTCAATTACGCCCAGATCATTGCTGTGGGTGGGAAGGCAGCTGACTGTCCCCCCAGCCAAAGCCATCACCACTCTGCTGTGGCGTAGGATTAACAGAGTTTTAGAAGAAATATATTTACAGGAACCAATCACTCAAAACCAGGCAGCAGAAAATAATTTACAGTTCACGAGGAGGAGGAAGAACGTGATGGGAACAGCCGAGGGGCTCATCCTCAGGGACACTCGTCCTGAGATTTAGGGATGCCCTGAGCTGGACCTGGCCCCAAGCCTGCAGCCTCAGCGCAGAAGGAGCAGCCATCTCCTGCCAGCATCCGTCTGGCTCCAGGGATGGAAACCAACCGCGCGACAGCTGCTAACTCCATGCATCCCGTTGCTGTGCTTTCCTGCACCGAGGACGTGCCCGGCTGCTGCTGACCGATCAGCAAAAACCCACCGTCCATCACGGCATTTCAGGCTGGATGGGCATTCAGCCCCTCTGCACAGGCTGACTGCACCAGTTCATGATTCAGCCTTGTTCACACGCCCTGCTCCCCTCCAGCCACGACAACAACGTGGGCTTAATTAGCGGTTCCTCCCGAGAGGCTGCATACAGTCACTAAAAAGTCAATTAAAGGCGGTTCCGTTCATCTATCTGCTGCGGTTGGAGGACCGATACTTCAAGCTCCTGGACCTCAGCACCCATCCAGCACCAGCTGCGCTCCCTGTCCAGAGCTCTGGCTGGCAGGGGACCTTTCCCAGGCCACCAAGAGTGGGAGGTGACCTTGCCCAAGGCCACCCAGGATGGCAGGGATGCAGCGTGGGACCCACCTGCGCACTTGGTGCGACTGATGAGGGGTGGTCCTGGTTTTCCGGTGCCCCCCTCCCCGGGCCGGGTGAGCAGGACGCTGATCTCGTACTCCGTGTCCGGATCCAGGTGCCAGAGCTTGTAGGTCTGCATGTTGACGGCGTGGACCTCCGACCAGGGCCCTGAGGTCATGCGGTACTCGATCTCCTTGCGCACGATGGGGCCGTCGCCAATGATGGAGTTGGTGTTGAGCTGGATGATGAGGTAGGTGGAGCCGGCCCGGAGCAGCTGGGGAGGCGCGATGGGTGTTGGAGGCTCTGGAAGAGACCGGAGAAGGGGCAGTGGAGCATCCCCCTCCAAAAACAGCTCCACAGCATCCCCAGCCCTGGACCCAGGCCAACATCAACACAACCACAGCCACCGCTATTTTATATTATTTTTTACTAGCTACAGTTGAGATATTCACAACGTCTCTTCCCAAACAAACCCATCACCTTCGTGCTGCAGAGCGCGGGACAAACTCTGATCCCCCGCCCAGAGGACGTAGGCACTGACATCGAAGCGTGGGAGGGCACCATCCAGCCTTTAACTTCAGCCCGTGCATGTGCCCTCCACCGCTTTTAGTGAGGCTTTAACAGCTGCAATAGGGTTTCATCTGATCAAACCTTAATTATCTTTGTAAGATACACTGCACGGCATGGTGCTGCACGGTTTCACCATACTTAATTAATTCCCACCTACTGCAATCAAAAATACATGATCTAGGGCCACCAGGAAAGGTAGAACCATCCACGTGTAGCAACCCATTTGCAGTGCAAAATTGCATCCCACCTTCCTCTTCCTCTGCAAACAGCGGAGCAGAAACAGCCCGTCCACGACCCAGAAAGTCAGTGGGCAACAGCAACTCCCCCACCTTTCACAATGAGCTCGGCGAAGTTGGAGACACCCGAGCCGCGGCTGGACTGGGTGACGCAGCGATACAGGTCCTGCTCCTCCCTGGACACCTCGTCCAGCTGGAAGGTGGCCAGGAAGCGCCGGTGGCTGATGTGCTTCACGGAGGCGGCAGGGACCACCTCACCACTCTGCCTCTGCCCCACAAAGAGAGACAAGACGTCACCAGGGAGGCACGGCGTGACATCCAGAGCCACCAAACACACCCTCAAATGACATCAGCTTAAAAAGCAGGGTGGGGGGAGTTGCCCTTCTCCCCCTGCCCAGTGATGGGTGGGGGGAGTTGCCCTTCTCCCCCTGCCCAGCAATGTCTTCTCCCAAAGGGAAGGCACAGAAACACTGCAGATGCGATGCACGGGGTACGCGGTGGAGATGCCGTTTTCACCACCTCTGCTCACCTGCATGAGGAACCGCTCGGCCTCGGTGGCCTTGCCGGCAGCCACGCACTGGAAAGTGGCATTCTGCCCCGCGTTGACCTCCACGTCGCCCAGGCGGGAGAAATGAGGCGCTTTCGCTGCCGAGGGATGCAAGGGAGAGATGATGAAGCGGCCAAGTAGCACTGCTGCAAAAACCCCATCACAGCCCAAAAACCCATCCAGGCTGCCAGCCAAGCTCTGGACAGGCTCGGTTCCCATCCTCACAGCCCAGCCTGAATTCAGGAATTTATTCCTATCCCCATAAAACCACCCCATGTCCCAGGGAGGGATGCAGCCTTCCTCCTCCAGCACCCTGCAGTGCCATTGCCAGATGCAGGCTGCAGGGCTGATAGAGGTGGGCAGATCTCCTATCCCCCCACAAGCCCGGAAGAAAAAGGAGGTGAACCCCAACAGCCAACGTGTTGGGACAGCCTGGGAATTCAGGTCCCCACCAGCCCCGGTGATCCCTCTCGATGGGGACACACGTTCAGTCCGCACTTCTCCGAGGTTTTATAAAAACCTCAGGGATGGAAATGGAAATGGAGCCCCAGAGGTACCCAGGAGACAGAGCTCCACCACTGCAGGTCACAACAGCGCACCCAGGTGCCACCAGGCATTAGACCATCAGCTCTCCCCAGGACCACCCCAACGGGCACCGGCTCCAAACTCCGCTGCCCAGCCGAGCGGCACCCACCCCTTCACCCACCACCACCCCCCGGGTCCCATCCCCCAACACTCACAGCACGGATAATTCAAGAGCAAAATATCATCCAAGCCAAGATAGCCCCTACATTCGCTGGAGACCACCGCCTCGAAGAGGACCTGCAGGACCAAACAGAGGGGTCACCCATTGTGGGGGGGTCTGTGCCACACAAGGATGGGGGAGGGTCTGCTGGGGCTCACCTGGTACTCGCTGGGCCAGAACAAGCTGACAGCCAACTCTGCTTGGTGCCACTGGCGGCCGTGGGAGCCGGAGGCGTTCCAGACAGCGCTGCCCACCGGGCCCCCCGTCACCCGGACGTAGGCGCTGAGGGTGCCAGGGCTGTGGCCGTCCCGGCTGTACATGAAGTAGCTGAACTGGAGGCAGTGGGTGTCATTCTCGCTCAGCGCCTGGAAGAGGAGGTGAGCTTTCCGGCCTGGGGCGTGCTGCGAGGAGTTCACCAGCAGGTAGGAGCCTACAGCGGGAGGGAGAAGTGGGGAGAGCATGGAATAATCCCCCTGTTCTGCATCTCCTGAGCTCTGCTGGGAGGGATGGAGCAAGTGTAGGATGCAGGACTGTAAAGATGCACACGACCCAGGAACAATGCTAAGGTCCCACTGGGTGCCGATCCGTGCCGGCCCGTTGGGATGTGCAGGACAGGAGCAAGGGACCCAGGATGGAGTGGGTGTCGGATGCCTATTTGGGCAGCAGCAGGACACCGAAACGGGACCTGCCTGATGGATGAGGAAGGAAGGATCAGACCCGCTGCCTCCAGGATAAGCTGGTCCCTCCAGGACACTGGGGTTGGTAATGGCTTCAATGCCACCAGAGACCCTCCACTTGCTTTCCTTTAATGCTCGCAGCTTCGGCTGCGTCAATACTGCCCTCCCCAGCCGGGCCCCAGCCGTTTAATTTCCATTCCCATTGCCTCCTATCATTTACCACGCAGTTGCCGCCGAGTTTAAACTGTGCTCAGCAAGCGCTCGCAGGGGAGAAAAAAGCGCTCGCCGGCTTAATGAGCGGCAGCACTATAGCTCTCCAGGATTCCAGCCGCGCAGCTCTCTGGGACGTCGGCTCCAGACCCAGCTCCCCACCTGCCCCAGCACCAACAGAAGCAGCTGGTACCCCACCTCCCACCACCCAAAATCACCAGCAACAAAACCCAGAGTCCCGGCGCTTGCCCCAGCAGAACCCTGAAGCTGTACTTACAGGGCAGGCAGGATGAAAATCCCAAAGGGGATCCCAAAGGCAGCATCCTTCCCCGCACGCTGCATCCCAGGTGGTCCGGGGGCAGGAGAGGGATGCAGCAGTCCTGGCTCTTCCCAGCAGCTCCCAGAGCCACGGGGCATGACCGTGGGGCTGGGACACGGAATGGATGGGAAGCTGCCTTGCCAAACTCTTGCCATCACCGAGGGCAAGGTGATTATTAATATCTCTTCCATTTTAATAACAGCAGGAGCTGTAAGTAACAAAGCTGGGCCATTTATCCAAGTCTACCATTGTTTTCCTGACAGTAGGCGCTTAATTATTAATAGCTTTCACCGCCAGTTAATTTAAATGAATTCATGCACTTTCCTCCCATCGGCTCCCAGCGAGCTGGTTCCAAGAAAAGCCTAACGAAGTCAGCAGGGGATCCGGGGGGGCACCCATCTATCCCCCCAGAGCTGCACCTGAGGGGACCCCAAAACACCCAGGGGGGCACTGCATCAGCAGAGCAGACGCAGTGCCGGGTACCGCACCGCAGGGCATCTTCCAGTGCATCCTTCAGCAATGGGAGCTGGGGTAGTGTAAAGAAATCACCAAAAAGCAAAATTTTCACTGTGTCCCCAATCCACACAGCCAGCCAGCACTCCTGGCATCTCCGAGCAGATATTCAGGATTAAATAAAATGACAACAATTTATTTTCTCAGAGTCAAGTCGCATTTCACCAACAGAGAGGAAGGCGCTATCTCCATATTTCTTCTCTTTTTTTTTTTCCCCATGCAAAATTGTTTCCGCACTAAAAAGATCGGCTGCGCTCGGTCCAGGCAGCGGCAGCGTGGAGAGCAAACGCTGGCCCACCCCGCGCCAGGGAACATCTCCCAGGAGTGACCTGCGCCCACTCCATCTGCCGGGCTCTCATTAACAAACACAGACCCTTCTTCTTCCCCTCCTTTAAAAGCAAAAAGCCAGAGGATCAAAATAAAGAGACCAAGACTAAAATTAAACCACTGACAGTTATTTTAAAGGATGGAGACTGTCCATTAAGGTCATCTGGAACCCTGGACACAAACGGGTGGCAATCTGGCAAGGTTTCCCCCATGTGCTATTTTTTCCCCCCTAATTTTCTTGCGAGAATTGCTGCATCAGAGAAACCAGGCTCCTTCCGCTTCGGTGCTAATTATATCCTCCTCCCCCATCAAAGACCGGTGCCAGCTTCAAGTCCAGGGTAGGGGTTCGGTTGTTTTGGTGGGGTTTTTTTTGTTTTTTGTTTGTTTTTTTTTTTTTTTTAATGCAGGAAAACCAGAGGTGCTTGTTCTCATGTTGGGGTGCTGCATCCTGCACCGGAGCATCCCCAGCACAGACGGTCCTGGGGCAGGCAGCTCCTCGCAGAGAGGTGGCTGGGGGCTACAAACTCCCTTGGCAGCCCCTGGTTATTCTCTGCAGGGGATGGCTTTTGGTTTCTAGTGAGGTTTTTGGTTGGTTTTTAATGCACCCCAATAAAACAGCAGCACAGCCCCCCCCAGGTGCTCCCATGAGCAGCACTGGCACACGGGCAGCTTGAGGAGGTGGGTGACCAAGGGGTGACAAAGGGTGACAGACCAGACACACCCTGAGGGACACAGTCCCCATCTGCTCCTCCCTACCCCCTCAGTCCTTCTGGGGTGCTCCTGGGCATCCAGGAGGCAAGGGGGCTGCATGGCCCCTCCAGGGAGATGTAGCAAGGACTTGGGGGTCCCCCAAACCCCCTCCACTTGTCCCCTGTTGATCCACACTGCTGCCAGGGCCCCCCCAGTCCCCATCTCGCTGGGTGCTCAGCTTCCACCACAATCCAGCAGATTTCCCAGCCAGGGCAAGAGCAGAGCTCAGCAAGAGCTATGCAAACTGCCAAATTCTGTTTTTTACAGCTTAGCTTAACTCCTGCCAGTAAAGCTGGACAGAGGGATGGAGAGGAGGGAGTGTCCCAGAGCCAGGGGGCAATGGGCAGGACCCCTCCCGGCAGCCAGAGGGTTGATGCGGTATCAGAGCTTACCAACACAGCTGGGGTTATGTTTGTGCCCTGTCCACATGTTGGCATTACACAGCTCCCAAAATCACCATGGGGAAAGTCATTTCCAACCCTCCCACTAAAGGGGAGCTGCAGAAACAGCCCCAGGGTATCCCCCAGTTGACACTTCAAACAAAACACACACGAACACCATGCTTTGCTCTTTAAATCTTTCCTCTGATCCTCAGTTTAAGGTCGGTTTGAATTGAGAAGCCCGTCCAGCGGGCTGTCATCCCCTTTGTCACCGCAAATAACAAGTCAGCCCCTCTGTGTCCCCCCCAGTGCGGCCACAGCAAAATTATTTAATTTAGTTTTCAGGTGGGCTTTTAGGGAAGAGCCCAATTGCTCTGCAGAGAAGGAGAAAAGACTCAAAAAGTGCTAAACAATATTTCAATCAAACAAATGAAAAGAGAAACAAGTTTCCAGCAATGCTCCCTACAGGGAAACCATCAATTTGTCATGCAAGAGTAGACTGTGAGATTTAAGCTGCAAAATCAGCCCAGAGGGGCTGTGCCTAGAAAGCTTTGTACTCATCCTAGCAAAGTCCTCAGGCAAGATCTCCAGCCAAATTTTCCCACTGGTAGAATCATTAGCCCTTCCTTGGGATTCAAATCAAGCCTTCGGATAACTTGGCACCTGCAATGACCTCAGCCATGAATCGCAGAGCGGTGAGCTCCCAAGGATTTTCTCCCCAGCTTCAGGCTGAAGCCCCGCTCACCCACAGGGAAGGAGCAGCTCTCCCCATCACACTGCCCGTCCCAAGGATCCTGCCTGCATCCCTCTGGGAAAGACCCAGAACAGTCCAGCAAGAAGAGGAGGGAGGAATCCAGTGCCTCCTGCCTGCTTCCCTGTCTCACTAAATTTTTCCTCCTACAAAACCACTGAGAGATAAAAATTAAAAAAATAATAAAAAAAAAAAGATCAAAGAGCTATTAAAAGGCAGGATGACAGGCAGAGGTGCCAGGGGACCAGGTGTGAGTGCTGCAGCATCTGCCTGCAGGAAATCGCTTCGGAAGATGAAGCCCAGCAGTGCCTCCTCCTGCGCTGGATCTTCTTTTCAACACTTCGCAGCCAGGTACCCATTCCCCACTTCGGGCTGAGCCCCAGGACGAGCATCTCCAGGAGAATCCCATCACCGACGACTCATCTGCCACCACAACAGGGTCCTCAGACGGACCACTAATTCCCCCAGGAGCCAAAAATCAAGCTTAATTTTATGGATACACAGCAGGAGCTGGTTGGGAAGCGGTGCTGGAGCTATCAGCTGAAGGGTGACTTCTCAGAGGGGCTGGAGGGACATCAGAGCTCATCAGGGAGGGGACAAGGGCTCAGTCACCCCCCATCACAGCCGTACCACGGCATGACAATACGGCCACGTGGGGAGCACGACAGCAGCTCCATGCATGGGGGAAAGCACCAAGCAGGGAACAGAAGCTCCGATTCACAGAAGGCTTTCTAATGCCACTGAGTTTGGAAGGAAAACCTAGGGGAAAAAAAAAGCCATTCAGGAGAACATCTCCTCCTCTCCCCAGCTTTGAGACAGTGGGGCTTCTAGGAGATCAGACATTGCAGAGCCTGAAGGCAGGTGAGGACCAGCCTGGCACACAGAGGCGATGCTGGGGGGAGAGCAGGAGGAAAGTGCACCCGAAGCATCCAGGGAGAGTTATTTTGGTGCAGACACAGCGATGGTGCATCCACATGCCTGCCTCACCCAGCTCCCTTCAGCTGCTCCTTTAAAAAACAAAAATAAAGACCTGAGAAAAAGAAAATAATCACAATTGCAACATGGGAGACCCATCCGTTGTCTTTAGGTGAAAGGGAGACAAATCAAGAAGGGAAGAGAGAGGGGAGGAAAAAACGAAACCAAACAAGAAAGCAAAAAGAGAGAGGGACAGAAAGGTAGAGGCGGATGGCCAGCAGCCAGCATCTGCTCCAATAAATCCTACGCTCCTTGAAACTGGCTGATCTCCAACAAAAACTCATTTTAATCTAAGACCACGAGACTCCTTTGGAAAGCGCTCCCCAGAGAGGCCCCGGTGCTGTGGAGCACTCTCCATCCACCACGCTGCTGGGGGGAGTCGAGGGGTGATAAGGCTGCAGGAGCCTCCTGCGCAGCTCCCCACATGTACCGGGGTGAAACTGCACAAAAATGGGGTCCCTGCACCCACTGGGTACCCCAAGGCTGTGAGCAGTGTCTACTTGTAACCAGGGGACCCCCCAGCTACAGGGACAAGCATCCTTTTGGGTGTCACCATCGGGGACGGGTCCTCCTCCCAGGGCTGGACCCTGCGATGCTCCACACTCACAGCATCCCACCTGCAGCGGCTGCATCCACCTCCTCACCGACTCCGGAGTTTATTTCTTAAACTCTTTGCCCCCGCCACTCGCTAAGCCACAGTGATTTCCTCAAGCAGAGACAGCAGCCCCATTCCACCCGACCCCTTCAGCCCCCAGGCTTTAAACTCAAGCCGTTTGCTGCAGATTTTAAATTACAGCTGAAAACCAAGCAGAAAACTCAACTAATTACAGGTAAAAGACCCTCCATCACGAACCAGCTCAACCCCCAGCTCTGCTCCCCTCCCCACCGCCC
The DNA here is from genome assembly GCA_009806455.1 of Tetrax tetrax. NCBI lineage: Eukaryota > Metazoa > Chordata > Aves > Otidiformes > Otididae > Tetrax > Tetrax tetrax. Next base: position 449,177 of record WHYT01016890.1, read on the forward strand.
CGGGAACCCCCCAGCACACACACAAATCAGGATAGTTCCGTTTAAAGCAATTATTTGGGAAATCATCAAGGCAGAGCAGGGACCTGTCAGCAGTCCTACAGCCAGGCTAAGGGTTGTTTGGTCCTCACCCAGCGCCCAGGACATGCCAGAGGGGACAGGAAAGGACGGAAAATATGACGGGAAGAGAAGAAGGTACAGCAAGGGGGGGGTTAGCAGAGGGGAAAAGCCACATTAAGCCCTGGCATGAACGAGGCATGAGACAAACAGCTGGAGGCAGACTGATGGAGCAGCAAAGGGTTTTCTATAAAGCAGTTCATGTTTTAATAAAAAAAAAAAAAAAGCCATCTTTACTATCGAGCTCTAAACTAGCTTTCCTCTTTTTGCCCAGTTTCAGCGTAGGACCTGATCTCCATGCCAGGTGGGAAGAGCAAGAACGCTGGGATCAGGCAGGAGCCAGTGGTCCCAAAAATGAGGAGCATCTCAAGCTTGGTGCAGCACTCAGAGGTAACGGGTAGAGGGACAACTCACGGGGTCACAGCGGGACACTGTCCAGAACTGGGAGCCAGGGGAGCCCCCAAATGCCACCCAGGCACGGTGCCCACATGGCCCCCACAGGTGAGGGGAGCTCCCCACGGCTGCCCGGCTGGCTCTGCTCCCCCAGCCTGGCTCTGCTCCCCCAGCCTGGCTGTCGGAGCGAGGCGATGGACCCAGAAAACAATGAAAAATGGTTTAAAAGCACTGAGATCTTTTAAAAAAATAAGAAAGTCCATTTGCATTTTCTTCCTTACTGCTCCCGATTCTTCAGGGATGCCTCCAACTCACAGCCACAAGCCTTTCCCCACACTTGTGAGAGTCAGAAACCCTTCCCCCCCACCTTTTCCACATCTCCTGGAGATAGGAATTTCTCACAAGACCCCAGACCTGCAAAAGCCGCACGAGCCGACACGGCAGCAAGGAAAGCGCAGGCATGATCCCGGGCAGCAAGAGCGGCTCCAAAGGTGCCCCTTTGTGACGCGATCTGCGTGCGTGCCGGCTGGCAGCGGCTGCAGATGCCGTGCTCGACGCCAGATGGGGAATCTGGCACGGCCAGAGATGCTGCCAAGAGCAGTGGGAAGCGTGGAAAGTCGCCAAGCTGCTGCCATCCCGCTGCTGCGGGCAGGGAGATGCCACGAAGGAGGGGACGCCCCCCACGCAGACCCTGGGGACCTGGGCTGCGGGCAGCAAACACAGCGATGGCAGGGGTCACGTGCAGAGGGAGCGGAGCTGGAAATCTGGGTTTTCCACCCCAAAAATACACACCTGGACCGTTTGCAGGCTCCTCAGCCCCCTGTCCCAGGGTGGGCTGGGGTGGCACAGGGTGGCCAAGGCAGTGACACAGGGGTACCCAGAGCCACCCCATGTCCCTGCTGTGCTGTTAAAAACCCTCCTCCCTCCAGCAGCAGCACGGTCCCCTGTCCCCAAGCCACACCCAGCATCCTGCTCTACAGCCCTGAGGACTAACACAGCTCATCACTCGTTGCCAGCAGGCACAGCAGCGCCCTGTCCATGCGACTGAGGATAAGTCAAGCCTAAACCACTATGGAAGTTACATCAGGAGAAGCCGCGTGGTTTAGGGGTACAGGATTGAGGGGTGGGTTTGGAGCAGAGCTCCCCAGGGAGGCAGGGGACGAGCGCAGCCCCGCTGGGGGCCGGGACTCACCGTGAGGCAGGTCGGCCGTCAGGTGCGGCATCATGTAGCTGCGGACAAGCTCCCATCCGAAGTCACTGTCCTCACCCTGGCTGTACTCGCACTGGTTCGGGTCACTGTCCTCCTCGAAGGTGCAGCCAGCTGCAGACAGAGACCAGTCAGTTCCCGCCGAGACCCCGCAGAACGCCTGATCCCTCCCCAAACGCCCTGCCAGCATGGTGTGCAGCCCCCCTCGAAATGCAGGGGGACCCCAGGCATCCCCCTATGTGCACACACAAGCAAGGGTATGGTCTTGTCTGCTGCTAATCCTCCATCTTTGCCATTCAGTTCGCCCACCAGTGAAACCAGCTGGCAGGTCTCAGCTCCCAGGGAAGTCACAGGAGCAGGACGCAGCTCCCAGCTTTGATTCCCGGGGCCGGTCACCAAACAGGGGGCTCCTCCCAAGCAACAAGCACTCCACTGCAGCAGTCGCACAAGGATTCGGAATACTCCGAGGCTTCCTGAAAAAGTCCTGCTTTGACCTCAGCCCTTCACCTGTCCATGCGCATTTTGACCTTGAGCTCCTGGCATGACACGACAGTGGCAGGTCTCAGCCAGGACCCCCAACAACCCGCAGCAAATGTGTGACACCCCTGCAAATGCATCACTGAACCCCCTTCTCCCCAGCTGTGGGCTGGCAATTCTGAGCCCTTTTAGTTATCTTTTGGGGGTTTAAGATCTGGGGTTTTTTTTTATCCTTTGCAAAGAGCAAAACTGAAAGCCCCACACCACCTCCGCGGTGTGCAAGGTGCTGGGCTGAGCACGAAGAATCGGAACAAATGCCAAGAGACCACTTGTCCCCACACGTACCGCGGTGACACAGAGACAGCGCACGGAGATGCCATCCAGCCCGCATCCCGCATCCAGCCCCAGCCGGGAGCTGTGGGGCTGGCTCTGCCCGTGGGGCCGCTCTGGCCCAGTTCGTTCACACTGACCTATTGTTCCTGTAAACCCACAGATTACACGGACCAGGGCACCGGTGCTAATTAACACGAGCCCCTGGGCTGACCAGGGCAGGCTTGGTACCAAAGCCCTGAGCAAGCAGAACGAACAAAAGCAAATATCCCCTAATGGCCCAGCATGAAAGCAGAGCCGGGCCAGGGGATTATTTCTTTAGGTTTTTTTCCTATTTTATCCCCAAATTACATCAGTAATTCCCCCCACCGCCTGGGGATTTGCCAGTTAATGGCCTCGCTGCTGCCAGTACGGGTTGTGCTTCCCCATGCCAAGGGATGCTCAGATGCATCGCTCGTGCAAACACAAGTCCAAACACTGGAAAAAAGCCCATAAGACACCCAGAAAAGTATGATTCCTGGAATTTCCACATATAAAACCAGATTTGAGGCTTTTCCCCACTTTGACACTTGTTTTATAAAGCATCAAGGTGCAGACCAGCTCCATCACTAAGGATTTTGGTTTTTCCTTCCAGAATCACAAGAAACTTATTTTTAAAAACAAAAAAAAAACCAAACAAAAAAAACCCGAAAGCAAGTTCTCTCCTATTCATATTCCTGGAGGCACCAAGACCTCACAGCTTTCTTTAAACCGTTCTGAAAATGGAGCATCTGCCCAGCCCACGCGCGGATGTGCCCCGGCAACACAGACCCCGGCTCCTTCAGCTCTTGCCACGAGACACGTCAGATTTTAAAGAGTCTGAAACTTGGCTGTACTTCCCAACAGTAGAAAAAAAGCACAGATCTGTCAAAATTTTCCAGGAAGGAAAGTAAAAAAAAA
>WHYT01016890.1:464893-556964 GCA_009806455.1 Tetrax tetrax
AAAAAAAAAAAAAAAAAAAAAGCCCAAGTGTTTCTATCCAAGATCTGCTGAAATGGGATATTTTGGGATGGAGAAATTTGTTCTTAGTGCTGGAGGGTTTTTTGTCTGAGAAACCAGAGCACAGGCAACAGTGTTTCCGGCTGACAGAGCTCCACTTCCCAAGAAAAAGCAATTCCTTCAGCCCCAATAAATTATTCCAGCCACTAACGATGCCGGGGGAGACGCAACCTCCTCTTCCAGGGCTACATCCCCTCCATCCGCATCCCGCTGCCATCCCCAGCACAGCCACCGGCACCGACTGGTCCCGTGCCTCAGCTTCCCCACTGCTCCATCACCCCAAGGCTGGATCCTCAACCACGTGGGAGACGACGCCCAGGCTCCGGAAGATCAAACCGCAATTACATGGAGGAGCTGTTTCGCTGGCGACAGCACAGCTGGCTGAGCCGCTCCGTCTCCCTCCTCCGACGGGTTTATTGTTATGCCTTTTCCCGGCGTGAGCCTTCCTTCCCATCCGCTCCCTCCATCCACAGCACGAAACGAAGGCTCAACCGGCTGCTCCATCTCGTCAATAAATTTATCCATGATTTGTACACACAGGGAAAAAATAAAAAAGATTTTGCAGAGCCTTGGTTTCCATCAGCTATGGGATGGTTTCTGGCAGCATCTCTCCCCATCCAAGGGTAGGGCTTGACCTCCAGTCCCTTCTCCCTCCCCATCACAAGATTAACAGGGGTATAAAAATTAACACTTCAGCAATTAAATGCCAACGTCCCAGCTCCAGAAGGGGTGGCTGTGGGTTCCACCAGCAGCTACGGCAAGTCAAACCGAGTAAACCCAGAGTGGCTTTCAAAGAAATCAAGGTTTCATCAACACATGCAGAAGGAGGGCAAGGAGACTGCAACCCAAAATACCCATCTGCAGCAACGGGGATGGCTGTACCCATCCTAAGGGCTAATGGCAGCAGGATGCGGTCTGTGGAAGCCAGCCGGGACTGCTCCGGGTGCGGATGTTCCCTAAAAAAAAAAAAGTCACCAGGCGGAAACAAGGAGCCCCCAGTTCCCAGCCCCTGCGCTGGCTGGAGCCCAGGGTAACAGCAGCTCCGGGCGGTGGGATGAAGGCAGCGAGCACAGGAGGTGCGATTCAAATGCGAGAGTGGCTAAAAATACAACCGAGGGCATGACGGTCTGCTGCCTGGGGGCACGATGCATCCGAGAGGATGCTTGAACACCCCAGAGTCACCTAAACTCCCCCCAAACATAAAGCGTGCCCCAAAACATGACAGGCACCCACACCAAGGACAAGACGTACCCCATTAAGCACCCCACACAAAACCTCACAGCGTGCCTGGGCAGAGGAGAGAAGAGTGCTAACTTGGGGGTTAAACACCAGATAGACCAAAATTTTTTAAAAAGAAAGTAAAAAGAGGCGACCTGAGGAGTTTGCCAGAGAGACGGGTACCAGTGCTGCTCTGCATCCCCACCCCGAGTACCGTTGCCACCACTGTGGCACCAGAGCCCAGGCAACAGGGTGAGCACTAATATGGGGTTAAACGTCAGAGAGACCATTAAAAAAAAATAAAGGAAAAAATATGTGGCTTAATGGATTCACCAGGAAAGTGGGTACCGCTGCCGCTCAGCATCCCACCCAGGTACCCAAGGATAGAGAAGAGGAAAGCTGCGGAAGGGGAGAGGAGGAATGAAAGATTCACAAAGAAGAGGAAGGAAAAGAAAGACCAAACCACCAAGTACACGGACGGCATCTAATTAAATCTCTGTGGCCACTGAGGAACGTGGCCGCCTGCCCACCAGCCCGCCCAGCGCTCTTTCATCCGCCGAGCCTATGCTCCTCTCGCTTCGAGTTAATTACACACTTAAACCTTTTCTGTTTAACCTCCTGCACCATGGGACATGCTCCACGGGCCTCTCTTCCCTTTTACTGCGCAGCCTTGAAAAGGCTCTCGTGCTGAAGGGCGGCCTGGCACCATCCGTGACGGCATCACACGTGCCCGTACCCCAAGGGGGGTTACAACGCTGCCCAGACCCGACGGCACATCATCTGATGGGGACATAAAACAAATAACACACCTAAAAGTGGAAAGGCTTTATTAAAAAAAAAAAAAAAAAAAAAAAAAAAGAGAAAAAGAAAAAAAAAATCCAAGTAATTACATGTGAATCGTGTGTGGCAAAATATTTACTTTTCCACGCTTCTTCCTCTTCCCCTTCTCACGTGTACATTCAACAATTTGGGGCGATGCAGCGAGGCCTGGGACGGCACAGACTCACCGATTCGGCGATCCTGGCCACCGCCGAGACTGTCAGACCAAAGAGGTCTTCTCCCCTCAGGTAGCCGGGAAACAGCTGCAGCATCTCCGATTCTTTTCTAACAGAAGCAACGGGCTCCAAGATTTTATCCCACACACCTACACAACCATACGGGAGAGAATTACAGTGATCAAAACCATAAAATCCTACTGAACTGGTTTTAAAACGAATGCCTGAGGATATCAGGAACCAGAGACCAAGACTGAGTTCCCCTGGCACTGGTTTGACTGGACAGAGCGAGGCTGGGCGTATCGGCACCCGCGGCACGAAGGGGTTACGACCCAGGGCGCTGCAGGCCGCGTGCGTGTTCATGTGCCGTGTCCCCAAGACCTGCCCACACGTTTCTGGTCTGGTGAACTCTTCTTCACCCTGCCAGAGACAACATTACCTGCCCTGAGAACAACATGGTCAACTCAACCGTCCTTGTTGCTAACTGTCGTCATCGAGTGATGATACCAAATTTAAACAAAGTCACTTTTCATGAAAGGAAACCTACGCTGACATTCCTACTATTTTAATTCACTTGGGTCCCCTCCGTGAACTTGTAGCAAGTCGTCTTATTTGTAGCTTATACAATTTTCTCAAAGGTGTCCTCAGTCTTTGTAGCATGAAGAAAATCGGGCCCTGGAAGCTCACTACAAGGGTTACATTGGAACAGTGTCTGCAACATTTATTTGAAACGTTATAATTCATCTGATAAGTACCAGCAGTACCAAAATAAACAGCAAACCCACAAAAGTCATGACCTTGGTTCACAACATTTACCTTTGGGTGTTGTGTCCGTAAGGACCAGATCTTCATGGCCTTGCTCCACAACCTTGATGACAAATAACGGAAGCCCGTCCTTCTCCTCAATCGAACAGAGATAGCGACAGCGTCTGTTTGCGTATCTCATGCTCCAGTACAACCGGCTGGCCTCATAACCCACGGGGAAGAGCGCTTTTGAGGAGTGGAAGGCCTGCATCTGCTGTGGCAGCAGCTGGCCAACAGCATGGAAAATCAGGCTTCCCACACGGAAAGTGTGGTCACGTTCTCCTCGCTGAACGATGCTGGCGATCTGCCGCACTTCGTCGCGCTGAACGTAGACCCTCCTGAAGACCGCAAAGTAACTAAGTTCTTGCTCATGAGTTCCCTTTGGTTTGTGCATGGGGCAAAGCATGGTCTTGTCTTTAAAAAACATGCATTGTGCTTTAATGGCACAGGTAAAGTGATAAATATTGGTGCACCTTAACCTGTGACAACCGCTGGTGGCACCCATTTTGTGACAAAACATGCATTTCATTTGCAAGCCTCTTCGCAGTGCTAGTTCCACGTTTATTAAGGCACCAGCTTGTGTCTCGTAGACTTCTGTAGACCAAAGAGCGCAGTTCAAATGGACCCAAAGGTCTAAATCCAGGTTAAGAAGCCTTGCTGGTCCATCAGTTAATCCATCACCTTCCTCGTGACAGAAGCAACACTTCCTGTAGTCTTTAGGCACAGGATCTGGTTTAAGGGTTGTGCCCAGTTTTTTAAGAAATTCATCTATTTCTTCTTCACAAGGAGGTTTGAACGATCCTTTAGGAATCACAATCTGAATGCTCCACTTCTTCCATTTCATTCCTTTCCACTTCTTACTCGGAGGCCGACAGTCGTCAAGACTACTGTGTATTGCTTTTAACCTAGGCTTTAGTTTCACCGTTACCTTAAGCTCATCCGGTTTTGCCTCCACCTTGGCTGCTTCAAATGCAGGGGGGAACATGATGGGGGGCGACGGTGGTGGAGAGACTTTTTCCTGCAGCTGAGGCAGACAGTGGACGTCCAGAGTGGAGATGTTGTTGCTGTACTGATGGAAGGCTTTAGGCGGCCTCTCTTTCATTGGCGACTGTGGCAAAGACGGAACCGATTCCTGCTAAATCAATGGAAAACTGTTCAGAAAAGAATCCCAAACCGTTAACCGTTAAACGTCTCTTGGAAACACTGTCAGGTCGGCATGAAAGAGGCTACTCAGAAAATCATGATGTAGCTACAGCGAAAGATGGAAATCACCCTGACCCGTGTTATCACGGCTTGTGCTGGCGTAGAGAGCAAAAAAGTTCTCCCCGTCAGCCTAGAACACAGTGCCCTTTAATACAGAAGAGGAAACACAAATAATTCTTTGTCCAAGTTTTGAATGAAAAACTTATGAGTTGGCGTAAACGAGCCAACTGACAGATTTAGTTCTTAGGTATTTCTAGAAAGTTTTGTTACAACACAAAACAACCTTAAAATGTGGGTCACAGAATGAATTTAAAGAGTAAGAATCTTGCTATTGGGTAGCAGGGGAAGATTTGGAATTAATGCCATGTATTTTTCCTGGAAACAAGTGAGAAGGAAATTCCTGCAGGCTCAGATTAGTTATACACCTTGGGGACTTAACTATTCTATCACAGTAAACAAGAATTAAACCTGCAGAAATCTGTTTAAAAAAAAAAAGAGAGAAAACAAGAACAGAAAAGAAGTTTGGATTAAAAAGTGCTTAATGTGGTTTGTAGGATTAATCCTGAAAGAGTAAATGAAAGGATCAAGAGGCTGAACATGATGTTTAATTAACTTAATTACGTACATGCTGATGAACTTGTGCAGAAGTGTTACCCTGATCAAATACTAGTGAAAATGAGCTGCACTAAAGGCATGTGGATGTAAACACATTCAGCCTCTCCTCCAGGTTTGGTTTTTTTTTTAGTTTCTTCAGAAAAAGTAAGTAGGACACATTTGAAGGAAGGCTGTATATGCTGCAGTAAATAGAGGACTATGAGAAAACACGTCATGCGTAGAGATGTGGTCTGTTCTGTCCCCTGGTCTGCGGGGGAAAGGTACAGCGGAACTAGAAAAAGTAGAAACCAAGCCAGGTAAAAAGAAGTACTAAAAAAATTTTATCTTTGATAAAATTAACCTATCAGGGTAATTTAGTCTTGAATGGAACTATTCCATTGTAATGATTAAATGAGCAGAGAGAAATTTATCCTCCTTTGAAGCTGAAAGAACCTGGACACGGCAAGAAACAACGCCCTGTGCAGAACCGCTGAGTTGTCACGGTGTCACACTCCCCTCACAGTGCCTGGAGGCACAGAACGACAGCATGCTATTCAGGATCACCTGAGAAAAATCTCTGGCTAATTCCACTTTCAATTGAACAAGTTTCTTAAAATACCATTCTCCAATAATTATGAAGTCGTTTTCCTCGTCACTGTCAGTCAGCAGGCTCTTTAATGTTTTGGTAATTAATGCTCTAAGTGGTAACTTTGCCCAAATAAAGCAGCAGAATAAGATAATCTTTACAGTTTCACTGAACAAATAAAAGTCTCTTTGCAAACTTGCTGTTATTATTTCACAGTTGTCAATTTTTTTACTGTATAAGGCAAATCCCAATGCAGAAAACAGCCCTTACAGACGTACGTATGGTTTCACACAATGCCCAGAGAAGTTAAATGACCACTTTTTTGAGACTGCATCTCCAAAGCCTGTGAAGACAGCAACAGGTGCCTACTGTTCTGCCATGCATCTCAGACCAAGTTCTGCAAATGTGAATTTTACGTCATGCTGCTGGTTCTGAATCTCATCATCCAAATACAGAACAATTCATTTATAAACCCTGAAAGCAAAGTGCAAACTCCCACCTCTTCCCCCCGCCATTTCTGTTCTTCAGCAGAGAGCTGCAGTAATTCCTGCTCACTAGGGTCTACCAGCACTGGATACTTACTTTGTTCTCTGAGGTTTTTGCTTGCACAGCTGCTGAATAAAGAACAAAGCAGTTGTTGCTACAGAATACAATGTCCTTCATTTTATCAGGGCCTTCCTGGGAATCCTGGGAATCAAACACGCAAGGTTATCAGCATTTTAATGCATTTTAATACCATTCTTCATATAATAACTGTAATGAAACAAATCTTCCAATCTGGCTGGAAAATATTTGTAGGACATTTGTGAAATCATGAGCCATACTGTGATATAAATACTGGATCATTTGGCAGATCTCATGTTAGCACCACCTACAACCTTGTACTCTTGCATTTCTTGCCTTTAACAGAAGTTTAACAATCAAAACAAAACATTCTATACCGTGCACCCATCTGCTCCATAGGCACCCTTGCAAAGTAAAATCCATTTTCTTTTCTCTTTAGATGACAAAAGAACCTCTCATTTCCCCCTAACCAAAGGCAGATCACACTGTTTTATCTCCTGATCCATCGGCAAGACACTACTGGGAACTCAGTGCTTTTCTGACTACACCAACCCATTACTTTTGTATGTAAATTTTGACTGTCTTCCTTTGTTGCTTAATTACCTCGATCTCATTCAAACAAAGAGCAATGGTGCTGTTTCAATGGGCGACAGCTCCCAGGGCACCTACTCTATTTGTGTAGGGCTGTCAGGAGCAGCCTGGGACATCATTTACCCAGAAACAATGCAAAATACAAGACACGGAGACCGAAATCTGGTTCCTGCTGCAACCAGGGTCAGTGTTCTTGCTCTTCTAGTGCTTTCTGGCAGGCAACGTGGCGCTGCCTGATGAACAGGCTCCTTTTGAATTAAGGTCCCTGAAGTAATGGGAGGTGGTTAGCAGAATTTAGGAAGCTGCCATATTTACTGATATTTACCAAAATTCATTTTATGTAAGTAACAACTTTGACATTTCTTATTTGACCTACAAATGTGCTTGAATGTCCCACCCTGAATTAGAAAACACAGACAAGAAACTACAAAGAAACCCGGAACCTTGGCATGACAAGTGGTAGCATCTGTTGCTTTTGTTTGCCCATTGACCATTGCACGCAAGAAACCGTGCTGCCACTGCAGTACCTGTTTAAGGAAAGGCAGGTCTTTGAAGGACTTCCGCACGCCGCTGCCAAGAACCACAACTCTGCAGTGAGAGCACCATCGAGGTCTCAAGGCTGAGCCTTCTGCAGGATTCTGGCTGTGATCCTTATAGCCAGCTAGGCCTAGGAACAGGTAAGCGTGTTAGAAGCTGTATCAGAGGAAATCAAATCTATGAGAAGGCACAGTATTCTTCAGTGGTCTAGAGGAGCAGCATCCTCCTGGGCAGGACATGAAAGGCAAGCTTTAAACTGCGTCCTGATGGGGAAATTGTTTAATCCAGACCAAAACCAACTGTGTGAACAACAAGGCAAAAATGCATTCTTGTATAAGAAATTAATAACAAAACCAACACAGGGATACGTGCTTAAATAACTGGGTCAATTTTTCCAGCATAGAAACAATCTTTCTGAATGACAGATTTAATATCAGACTGGACAAAGAAAATATAATGATGTTGGGAAGTACTGGAAGAGACACCTCCCTGACAGTGACACGGATAACACAAATCTGCGATGGATCAGACCTGTTATGGTTAACATCAGGAGCAGGTTCACAGGTACTGATCATGTAAAAAGAGGAAAGTATTATTTAGAAAAAGGATCAATTATTTCATTCTAGAGCATGAATTAATGATGCTGAAGTGCATGAACGCCGACTCAGCTAACATTCTGGCACTAAAACCTTAGAAGAACCAATGCCTGCTCACCATTGCTGTTTGCGGGAAACGGCGCATTAGGTTGTTTCAGGCCGTAAGAGCCCACGATCCTGGCAGGTCCCACGGCTCCTGCCGGAGGCCCCTGCAGCAGGACGTGCTGCCTGTACTCCACAGGAGGGTTTGCCCTCTGACTGCCGGCGGCTGCCATGGAGGACGGGACGTCCGGAGCATTGCTGACCTCGTAACTGTTGGGAATTCGGACGTGGAGCAGGTTGGAGAATGCCGCGACGACGCCACTGATGTTCTAAAGACAATAACACAAACATACCTTTGTTCTCATCAGACAGGCAGTAAGACAGCAATAATATAAATTATTACAAGTTAACAACAGCTGCTTTATTGTACTGTGCTACAACCCCTCCAGAATCACTACACACACAATATATTGACTGCTCTTGTACTTTACACATGTAACACAAGCTTATTTCTTTTACCTCAGCAGCTGTGGGATGCAAAGTAATGGCTACAGAAATAAGGCCAGATTTAGGACCATTCTGGGATGGTCCAAGCTGAGAGGCAAAGAAGCCAGAACCAGGTAACGCTCCTGAACCAGGTTCTGATTTTATGTAATTCCTTTTGGCTTCTGAACCTGAAAATAAAATGAAATACACCACGTTAATCCTACACACATGTGAATGCAAAAAAACCTCCTACTTCTAACTGTTCGCTCTGCTGCAGTCTCACCTTTTCCAGTACTGCTAGGTAGGATGGGAATGATGGGAGATGGTACAGGTTCTGGGTTCTCCTCCTTTACGAGTGACAAGTCTGGATACCTACTTATTTCCATTCCCACCACGCTTTCAGGAGAGGAAGAAGGAACAAAGCTGTCAGGAGTGTCCCTGTCCTCACAGTGATCTTGAACCCTGGAACAAAACCCAAAATGGCTGGTTTGGAAACGGTCTAAAAACCATTGGTAAGCCAAAGTTAAAATCATGACAGGGAGCTAAAATGAACTTGCTTCTTGCTACCAGTCATGGAACCCAATTATATGGTAGGGGAATACTTCTGGGTATCTCATACTCCATTGCACACAGTGGTTTCTTGGGAAAGATACACGAAGAAAAACAGAGGCATTAACATCCCCCCTCATCGATGCACAGGCTTACAGTGCTTCAAAGACACTCAGCTTTTGGTTAGGCAAGTGAAAGGGAGGTAAAAGAGAAGATCTTGGTGGCGAGACCCACATTCAGCAAGCATTTCTCACATGGTAACAGAAACTGAGCAGAACTGGGGAGTTTTCAGGCTGACTCCTGCATGGTACTGCTGTCTGATACAGTCAGAGCGCAACAGTACTGTGCTGCTCCAGGAAAAATACCAATTTGTATCGTTTTCTTCCACTTTGTAGAGAGCAAGTTAATGAATTCTTAACAATTTAATATAATCCAGAGTCTAGCAATGGCACAGGTCACTTATTTCACCATGCTCTCTACACGTGGAATGCCAAGAGTTAACCAGGGCAAATTATCCCATTACATTCTCTGCACTCTGTGGCTGTGTACAATGGATTTTGTTTCTTCACACCTTCCCAGTCTCATCTCCTACTGAGATGCTCCAAATATGCTTTTGAAGATGTCAAGGAAAACCTACCTTAACTCCTCCTGATTGTTGTGAGGTGGTGTTGGAAGTGAAGCAGGAACATCCACAGTTTTAGGGCCCTGAGCCATTGCTCTTGCTAATAAATCATCTTGTGGTCTGAAAGGCAACTGGAACTGCTTTGGTCCCAGAGCTTTGGTAACTGAAACCAGAAACACACAGCACGGTGAGATGCCTGTACAGCTCTTCCATCAGCGTACAGTCTGTGTAACGGGGTACTGGCAGCTCCCTGACACGACCAAGGCATGACAGCAGATGGTAACACCACTCCCATCCACTTCAAAATTTCTGACTGTTCATGATTAATTTCCAGATTTACAAAACCTGCGAATTTTGAACAAAAAGGGCTCAAAAGGCTTTTGAGTGTGCCTTCTGCCAGTATGAGAGGACGTTTGCTTTACTTTAAAAAAAAAAATAAAAATCAACAACTTTGTAACAACAAAGGAAAATGGGTGGGGAAAATAGATTTTAATTACTGAACAGTCCTTATGAAGAGGTAGTATGAAGTTTTATTTAATAGAAACTAATTTTAATTGACCAAATTGCAAGCATCAGACAACACATACTGCCTAGACACAAAGCCCCCTGAGGATGCATTTTGTGTAAGAGTGCTTTCGAGCTCACTGTTCAGTCACTTGTACTGGACATTAAAAAAATATTTTGAAGTTTTCTTTTTCGTTTCGTAAGATTGCTTCTAGCTCTCAACATCTTTTCAAAAACGAGTAGAGGAAAGGCTATCATTTGACATCATACTGGTGTAAAAGAAAGCTAGATAATAACGAGCACAACCTTTAAGAGTCTAGGCATACTGTTTTATAAAAGAAGACTATAGCAACTGAAAAGCATCTCAGTTATCTATTTTGAAATTTGCTACAGACTTGACTCATTTATTACAGAAACAGTATGTATTAGTCTTACCATCATGACCTCCCAACACACCAGCCTTGCCAGCAAGTTCCTCAGTGGTTGCGAAGCCATTTACCAACTTCTGGCATGCCACCGGAGGCGGTGTGGGAGGAAGAGAGGCTGGGGGTGTTGGAGGATTGCTCAGATTGTTCTGCTGCATGAGATTAAAGAACCGTAAATCAGTCATGGACACAGAGTGGAAATGTGCCTTGTCCTAGACTCTATAATGTAACCCACTCACATCATTTTACACCCAGAGGTAGCACTGATAAGCAGCAATAGTTAATTCTCAAGTGTGTGACCAAATAAGACAAAAGTATCTACTGTAAAAGACACGATGCTTTGCTTTAATTTTAAACAAAAACTAAATGAGAACTTCAGTATCTGCTCTTGGTGCAGTCATGCCCTCAAAGCTCATACTGATTATTCCCTTTTGACCACAGCAACTATTTCTGCTAGGTCACATTCTCAGCTTACACGCCATGTAAGGCTGGAGTAAACACCACTGGTTTTTAGTAAGTTACTAAAGTTTTTATATTAGGTTAGCCAAGCAGCAAATTCATTCCTGTCCGTTGGTTACCTTGCTGCTTCCCCAATACTGCCACTCTGATCTCAGAGACTGGGTTTTAAATTCCGTGTTTTATTAGTTCATCAACAAACAGTCTGTTTTGTTCAGAGTTCTCAGGTTCTTAGTTAGGGTTTAGTGGACAAATGAAGAAAGTCTTCCAATTTAATTCATGTTAAGAGTGGTTTTAATGCTTTCAATGACTTTGCACAGTACTGAGAATTCAGCCTTTTCTGCTCCATAAAACTGTAATTACAGTTTTCACTATTCAGCATCCATTTGTAAAAGGAATACTTGTAGTTTTTAATTAGTTTACAACTCAGTTTCCACTTTCAGAGAGTAAACCAATGGTGACTCTTTCTCCACTGCACTGTCTATCTAGTCTAGCAACAGAAAATTACTTTCTGGTTGTAGAAAAGGCAGGAACTCTAACCAACCAGCAGCAGTGATGTCATTAACTTCTTTTCCCAGACAGAGCATACAAAGGAAATCCAGATTAACACTGTACCTTGTAAATGAGCTGGGAGTAGTAATCCGAAGCCCCGTCAAGAGTAGCACTACCAAAACTTCCTACAAGTCGATTTCCACCATTTAGCTGGCCACTGCCATAGGGAAGAAAGTGTGCAAAGCTCACTCCAATGATTGGTTCCATCAAAGGCAGAAGAGAAAGTTGCTATATTGAAAGAAAAAAGTTAGAATTTAATTTAGCTATAACATAGAAGCATTGTAGATCTCCAAACATCAGCAGAGTGGTTTCCAATTAAAAAAAAAAATAAAAAAAAAAATAAAAAAAAAAAATAAAAAAATCAGAGTTCACCCACTACCAGAAAACTGTGGCAAACACAGGACTCTGTTTGTTAAGGAAGGTGGTCCCCTCTCCATCAGAATGGCAGCTCCAGCTCCCTGCCAGTTCAGCCACAGAGGCTGCTGGAGCTGACAGGAACGCCACAGCTTTGAGACTACCAAATGCCTTCCATGTCAGTAGATCTTCCAAATTGAAATAAACCCAAAACTTTAAATTTTCTAGTTTTGTGGAAGTTCTCATTTCCTCCATCCTGTACTCACAATTTAACTTAATGACTGACTTCATTTCCATCATGGGAAGTCCACTCTCACAAGTGTCATCTTGATACGCTATCCACCCTCTGTACACCTACCTGTTTTAATTGGATGAACGTATCAGCGTTAGGATAAATAGCTTGCTTTTCTTCTTCCTCTTTTTTCCTTTTCTTGGACCGCGGAGCTGCCTTCTCTCCTGTCCTCTGAGTTCGCTTATTCCTCTGTTTCTTGGTTTCAGGTCCTACATCTGTTCTTTGAAGCTGGCTGTTACTACACCCAAATGCACCTTGCATCTGGTTTCCTGTAGTTTGCTGGTATAAGAAAGAAAGGGAAGCAGAATTTTTGACATTTTAGTACACTGTTTGTTCAAATTTATGGCATGATAATCTAAAAGAACATGCACGGTATAATAAATCTCATCAGCAACAAACTGTATTTTATGGTTTGTTTACTTTGTGTCTCACTGGCAACTGTAACTGCTGCACTGTCCCTACACAGAGAATTATGACTTACCGTTAACACCACCGACATCTGAAAACATCATTATAAACTCACAGACCAGAAACATTTCCTTTCGAATACCCCCTTAAAATAAAGGCAACCTTAGAGATTTTTCACAAGGGCGTAATCAAAGGCAGGCTTGGTTACAGCACAAAGGCCTGTGAGTTAATGTAACACAAATGGACTTTGAGGTTAGAAACAAGCCAGTATTGTGAAACACTTCTGCGTTGTAGCATTTGCTTAAATACTTTCAAAGTGAATTTGCAAAGCCATTCTTCACATAAAAGCATAGTTGTGTAAAAGCAATCAGAATGGGATTTGGTAATTCAACAAACAGTGGTAAGCCAAGAGAAAGCCCAATTTCTTTTTATCAATTATTATTTTAAACAGCTCTCCACGGCCCCTAACACAAATACTCTCACCACTGTTCCCATCATACATGTTTTAACTGTGGATCTTCAACACTTACCTGAGTTACCTGCTGCTCATAATCACCTTTACCAGTTTTTATTCATTTTGAATGTGTTTAAGTTTTGTTTCAAGGATGCATTTAGAGTTTAAGCAGTCAGAAAAGAAAACTGAGCAGAGATTAAAGATTACAATAAAGCGATGAACAAATCAAGGTGTGAAGTGGATCCTACCTTCACAGAAAGCAATCTTCTTTAGGTCTGTTTTTAAGAACCTTATAAATTATTAAATTACATAATGCCATAAATATAAGGAATTACTGCTTCCTTCCATTACAGTAAAATTAATTTGAGAAATATTCTGTAACACAAATGCATCATTTTTTTTTTGAGATTTAACAATTTCACACTTCTGATAAAAATCCTACAGCATAGTTTCTACTAAAATTAGAAACAATATATGATTTTCACAGCCAAAAAAAGGAGCATGGACTTGCTTCATTCACAGAGCAACCCAAACGGTGCAGCTCAAGGGGTGTGAAGCCCAGCCCCACAGCTCTGCAAAGGCGCACGGGTCACCCCAGACTCGACTGAGGAGGAAGCAGCACACAGACGCACCGTACAGAAACATACTACTACGTAACTAAGTCATACTGTAAAATCTTGCCATAATCTTGGTAAATATTATGAAGTAGCATTTTTTAAAGATTATTATCTACAGAAAAACTATTTTTTTGCATTTTAAGAATTTCGGAATACACTGATTCACAAAGTCACACTAGAACTTGTTCTTTTTCTAACACAGATGAGTTACACGTGGAGAAAAGGCAGGAAGAGAGGTAAGAATTCCTTAAAGCTGTTCATTCCACCCTGGTGCAGGTTGGTTATCTCCCCACCACAAATGCCTGCGGTAAAGGCACAAACTGGCCTTTGATTGTTGATGACCACTGTATAACAAAACCAGTAAGAGGCTCACCAGTCCTTCAGCTGGACTCTGCTTCTCTGTTAACTTCTTATCCCCAGAAGTCTCCTCCTCCGTTCGGCAGCTGTTCTCCGATTTCTGATTTAGAAGAGAGGAGGACTTCTTATTTTTAAGCAGATGTTTCAGCAATTCATTCCCTGACTCCCCTTTCGCCGCTGGAACGCTCGCTGGTTGTGCTGGACTCTGAGATGAAGAGGCAGGCTGCGACGTGACCTTCTCTTCTTCCACCTTAATACTGCTGCTTGGATTTTCTGGTTTAGGCTCAGCTTGACCCGAGCATTGATCAGTTTCTGCCTTTTCTAGTTTAACATCTTCAACGCTGGTAGGGGTATCTGTTTTAGCCTTTTCAGCCTCTGTACTTACACTCGGCTGCTTCTGCGGCAAGCTGCTACCGGGGAGCTTACACTCCAGCTCTGGAGAGGTCTGGCTCTCTCCTGCGTTCGATGTTGACGGGCCCGTTAACTCCACTGACTCTTGTTCATCCTGATGACGTGAAAGTTCATTGGGGGTGTTCACTGTGGGGGTGGAGGTAGAATCAGAAATGGTTGGAGTCGATGGTGCAGTTATATCTGAATGCGGAGTTGACGGGGCTTTTATTGACTCGGCATCGTCATCCTTTTTCTTTTTTCGTGTCCTTTTCTTTTTTCCTTTCTCTTCTGGGATGATGTCAGAATACAGCTGTATGAGAGACTGGCTTGATCCAGGGAAGTTTGCTGCCTGGGGCACGCTAGTGTCTGAACCACATGGGGCACCGCTACTGAGTACAGTAGATGAAGGTACAGCAGAAGCAAATGAAGGCCTGACTTGGTTCTGCGTAAAGGCAGCCCCAGGGAGATTCCCATGAGTTTGTTTTACATTATGGAAATTAGGGGCACCACCTGGAACAGCAGATGCATCAGGTCCAAATGTTGTGGGTCCCACTGGCCTTCGCTCGCTGCTTTGCATAAAATTTGTGGCAGGAGGCGAGGTCACAGAACCTTGTGGCAGAATTTGCCCCATTTGTTGCTGCTGATGCTGTGGAGACTGCTGAAGAGGTCGTGGAGTTTGTATGAAATCACAAGGCAGATCAGAATTAAAGAAAGGTATCTGAGACAAGGATGTTCTGTTATTTAACTCAGACCCTATCATACCGTGCTGCTCTAGCTCCATTCTCTGCTGCAAAGCCCTCTGTCGATCCACCTCCTGCATAAGCTGAATGCGTTGCCGTTCCTGCTGCTCTCGCAAACGCTCCTTTCTTTCCCGCTCTTGAAAACTTTCACTGAAAGGGTTATTGTCCTCAAACTCCACCCTTGGTGGTGGCCCTGACTGTGCATTTGCATTTGGACCAGGCACAGGAGCTGGTGTAGCGGGAGTAATCGGCATCGGTGTCATTGGAGGCTGCATCCTTGCTGGATTCATGGAAATATGACTTGCAGGGGCATTTGCAGACTGCCATCCAGATAAATTTGGCATCCTGGTTGGGTTGGGTTGCCCAGGGATTACCACTGTGTGTTGCTGATGCTGGAGCTGCTGTGCCACCATGGGGAAGTTCTGCTGATTCATTGCTGGTGATGTTCCTCCTGGAACCATTGGTGGCTGAGCCTGGACGCCAGGCATTATCGCGTGGGGAGCCATTCCACACTGCTGCTGCTGCTGCTGCTGCTTGATTCGATATTCCTCTATGAGTTCTGCATGCTCTTTCTGCTGCTTCCGAATCTAAAAATTTAAAAAGTCATTATTAATCTCTGACACTTACTGACTATGTAAGTAGCATAACACACGTAACTCACCATTGTCATTTCAGTAGACAATGAACCTCAGGCAAAAATAGCATTTCTGCACAGTCTTATTTTCTCTCCCTTTTTAAGGCTAAATAGCCATTAGTTCATTAGAAATACTACCCATCGCAAAACTGTAGAAAAAATAACAGTGCCTCAAAGTTCTAACTACATTCCAAGACTGCAACGTGCTAGGGAATATCCACACCTAGACCAAAAGCGATCCTTGTCCTACAGATCTTATTATCCATGCACAGGATAACAACAGTTGGGAACAGACAGGAAAAAGTAAACTGTGAGATGGATAATCTTCAAACAGCAAAAATTTTTAAAAGATGTAATTGAAAAGGGAAAGTTTGCAGGGAAACAGTGAGGTAGATTCCATTTATTCACGGGTAGATCCTCAAACATCACACAGAAGATGAAAATGGCAACTGCTGCTTGATAATTTTAAACCTTAGGAGGAAAATAAACTCAACTTGGACACTGAAAGTTAAGCCCAGTAGTTTATTTTTAAGGCAAGGAGGAGAAGTCAATGGAAGGAACTGAAAGTGTCAACTGGACAAGAAAAAGCATTTCAGAAACACAACAGACACCTAACTAAACCACTCTCTAAAAAATAAAAGGACTTGTAATCCACTGGTTAATAATACATATAGTATGGAAAAACTCTCTCTCACTTCTATTCATTAAGATTACGACTTCCACAGCTTCCATTTGCTGTCTGTACTGACAGAAAAAGTCCATACCATAATTTAAAACGTCTGATAGCACTTATCTGGGGCAAGGGATGAGCCAGAAAGCTCAGGATAACAGAGATATTACAGGACAAACTCCAGAATGCAGGACAGATGCAGCCTAAAGGCTATTTACACAGTAGTCTCAGGTCCAAGATGATTTATGAGCTCTGGCTTGGCATTGGCACTGCCAGACAACCAGGGCCACTGCATAAAGCCATCAAACTGGATCGATCTACATTGCATGGTCCAGTGCTCCAGGACTTCTCTGTGGGTACAGAGCACTAAACCTGTGTTGGCTCTGTACGCCCATCCAGCGAGGCACCCAAACCCCTATGCCCTCCGAGGACCTGCCGCGGCAGATCAGCCCCATGACCATACTTGGAATTAGTGGAGATCTCCAAGGAGCAGCGCTGACTACACCCAGCTAGACCTGAGCCGACCCGTGCAGACTGACCTGGTGATTTTAACAGCACAGGGGAGAACACGGCAGAGCTTATTAGCACAGGCACAGGGCCACAGCAAAGCAGTTAAACCGCTCTGGCCGCAGAGACAATATGGTAGTGTCTGTGTGGCTCCGTGCCTGAGCTCATAACCCCGGCAGACATAAGCTCACGTTGCACAAAGTCAGCTCCAGTTTCTCTGTGCCGGTGTCCAGGACCAGCAATCCACAGGGATTCGAGAACTCTCTTCTCTCTATATACATATATACGCTTCGCCCTTTTCAAAAACTAGAAGAAGCTAGATTACAGAAAAATAATTTGATCAGATTTGAAAGAGTGGAGAATTGCTTCAAACAGAAGGTCCTTAAAAATATACTCTGATGAAACCTTGTTTAAGCTGTCTACTAGGTAGATAACAAAGGGCTGCTTAGGATGTGGATGACTGGTCTAAATCAGTGGTTGAAGGGCAGTGGAGGGCATTCACCAGCAGTATATGAAACCTAAATTTAAAAATGAAAAACAGAAGAACTTTAATTGCAGGGTACTAAATGAACCTGCCAGCAATGTCATGATAACAGCTGTCACTTCAACATACCTCCACCATAAGACTAGATTGGCGTATGTACGATAAAGATTGGTTAAAGGGATGTTTTTGGTTTTTTTTTGCATTTATTCCACTTGTGATTCATTGTGGGAGAGGAAAAAAAGAAAAGGGAAGAAAAGATATAATTTATCTGCTCCACCCCTTCTCCACACGGTGAAAAGGCGAGCCTTTTTTTGTCTTGAAGCATATTTTGTCTTGAAGCAACACAGAAGCAAGAACTGGAGGGTCAGATATCACTTAGGACTTCATTCCAAGCAGCTTGCTGCCAATTTTTCCCCTCATATTAACAAAGCATAATTCTAAAACATTTTCATGTTCAGCAGGTCTACTCGACCCTGACAACCATGCCAGGTAATTTATAAATAACGTTCTGAGGAACACAGCGTTCAGTATTGTTGGCCAAAGAATAGATTTATCAAAGCTGTCACAGGTTTAACTTTTATCTTACTTACTATAATCAGTTACAAGATGTAGCAAATGAAATTCCAACTGAACATAAAGAAAGAAAAACAAAATCCAGTGAAAGTGGTTGCACGCTGAACAGGGGCCCAGAGAGGCTGGGAACTCTCTACCCTTGGAGACTTACAAAGCTTGACTGACAAGGTTCTGAGCAACCTGATTTAACCATGAAACTAATTCTGCTTTGATCAGTAGACTGGATGATCTCCAGATATCCCTCTGACCTGTATTATTCCATGATACAAGAACAGATAGCACACACTGATGATCAGTATCTAGGAACTAGGCAGATCAAAAACGAGACTAACCCTACCGATATAATGAAAAGATATTTTCAAACAGTAACGTTTGACCGGCATGTAACCAAGAGGTTCTGACTACAAAAGGACACCTGGAAAAAAATGAGTTATGAGGTTCATTCAAGCCTGAAACAAAGCATGCACGCCAAGACTTTCCTCTGAATCTTTTATTTACGCATTTCATGGTGCCAGGAACTCTGTCGCAAGTCATTTTGCCAATTTCCCCTGTTCCTGAAGCACTAAACCAGTTTTTTGTCATAATGTGTCACCAGCAATTCAGAGCAATGCTGCTAGACACACAAAATATCCCAGGGAGTGGCTCCCTTTAAACAAGCTCCACTATACTTAAGCACTTCAATTCACCTTTTGGAAAACGTAAAGGGAAGAGTCATATCAGTACAACAGCTCAGGATTACGGAGATCAGTTTGGATTCCAGCGGATTACCTGTTCTAGCTGCTTTTGGACCATACTTTGCTGCTCAGTAACATGTTTAAGCTGTTCTGCATCTTCTTCTGGGAACTCACGGCCAGCTTTCTTGGCTGTACGCTGTTTTGCTGAGAGTGCCTTTTTTGATTTTCTGTGTGCTCCAATTTGCTCCTCAAGGTACTTCTGTTGCATTTGAAGAAGTTGTTGTGTTTCTTGCAGCCACTCCTCATATTGCTTTCTTTGTGAATCATCTAGAGAGAAGGAAAATAAAGTATATGATCTCACCCTAGGGGTAAGCTCCCATCCTACTTTCAGAGATTAAGTTTAACTATCGTATTCCTCCCTTATTTTAAGAAACCATTGGTCAAGTTCAGACAAATCTGACAGAGGATCTGATATCTCAAGACATATTAAGCTCTTGGAGTGATTTGACTAAAGGAGACAGAGATCCAAATTACTACATTTATTGAGAGAAAGCAGTTTTAGCATAGTCTCTTAATTTCAAGAGATGCCAGCCTACTGTCTAGCCAGTGAATGCACCTGCTAGCCAAGAAGCCGACGCAGCTTTGAAATCAGCTACAGAACCCGGTGGTACCCTGCTCTGCCACAGAAGACTGGACATGGAAGACCGCTGGAAGTACTCAGGTAGAGGGGAAGAAATTAGGGAGTAAGGACACAAATTTACAGGATACACGGCCTCACTAATGCCAGTGTTTTCATGAGAGTTTTGTCCATATAAAATGTATTTTCTTTTATTACTTCTAAGAAAAAAATTAAAGCTATAAACATCCACCAAATATTCATGAAATAAAAGAAAGATATTGCCTTTCTTATTGTTATTTATTTGTAGAAATAACTTTGTCAGTTCTCTGCACAAGTGCCTCTTCCTCCCCACAAACAAATGCACTCTCATTTAGACTGTAACTGAGACATCACTCTTTTTACAAGTTAGACATGCTCGTTTGCTATGAGCAGTCCACTGCTCTCAGATGTTTTTCTCAAAGCAAAACAATCATTTCTGGTAACACTTGACCTGCACTAAGCCCAGAAGGCAAGAAGCTTTTGGTGATGGTATAATTTGTCTCCTGATCCCATTGTGGCAATGGGCTGTGTAACCAGGAATATGGTGTGGGACTTCCTCACAAATAAAGTCTGCTTAATAAAGATCCCTACGCAGCAGTATGATTTCAGTACGACCATGCCCTCCTCGTGCTCCAGTCCCTACCACCTTCTGCTTCAACAGCCGCTGACTAACGGCTCAGCGAAATCAATTCACAGAGCTAGCGACAGTCTCAAGGGGTGCCCGTTCTTCAATGACGAATTCTGCGACACTAATCACATAACCTGAAGGGACAACTGAGTGGCAATGATTGAGAGTAACTGCAGACGGGAGCAACAGGAAAGCACAAAGGAAAGTACTGCAATATTAACAAGTTCCAGGTAAGAGTAACTACTACTGAAATGAGAAACAGATTTTCTCAAGTGCTCAGAACCACCACAACCCCAACCAGAGCGAGGCCACTGCTGAGTACCATGTCAAATCTCACCAGAAATTAATACAGATGATATTGCAAAAGCTCCTCATTGCATACTAAGTGCTGCTACTCCAGTTTTTGGAAAAGGTGAAGGTGTTTACTTCTGTTTCTTATTCATATGTATCAAGTAAAGTTTTTGCAGTGATAGAAACACTTTTTTACATGTGGTATTCCTCTCCTAATAGATGCTCAATTTTAATTTCTGCTAATAAATCTTTCTCATCATAGAGACTAGGATTTACATTTGATCTAGGGCAATGAGAAGCGAGGAACACAAAATACTAGTGCTATGTATATTTCTGCTTTCAATAATTGTGGTTCCCACCCAGTCTTGCTTAACTAGTGCCTGGAAAGCTTTTACTGGTATTTGTTAAAAGGACAATGATGCCGCACAAAACTTTTTGCTTCTGAAATAAAAAAAACCCATCAGTGATGTTCTCACTGAGCTCAGAATATTACAACACAACCAAAGATCAGGTTTTTGACATAGCAGTCTGGCAGTTAGTAAGATTACTATTCTCATACAAATGCAAATAATGTTAATTTTCTGTTTGTTTTCTTTCTCTCCTTCCTTACGGTGTTTCTTTGAGTAAAAAAAGTTAACAGCATTTACTATGCACCCCTTCATTAGTTGGTATCGTAATGATGAAATGACTCAATTTAAAGAAAAATTTTTGAGAGACAAGATCCACTTAGGAAATGTAATTTTAAAGAAAACCATAGACTGAAACATCAACATACTATAAATTATTAAATCTGTACTTACTGACAAAACCAGGACCAAAATTCGGAGGATTAGGTCTAGAAATCTGAGGTGTCAAACTGCCATCCTAGAAATTCCAGTAAAACATACAAACAAGGACATTAAAACATGATTCAATGTAAAAAACAAAAACTTGTTATGATTATTAAAAACTTTTGCTGTGTTGTATATTACCTGTGTAATTGCCTGCTGCATATGATTTTGGCCTTCACTGGTCTGAGCCCCTGGCACTGGCTGACCCATGAAGGGAAACCTATTGATATATAAACAGAAAGTGAAATTACAACTTTCAGAACTGGGGGGTATTTTAGGGGAGAAACCACCTTTTTACATCACGCCAATTTTACACAAAGCACCCTAATATTTTATAGACATTTGCTTGAACTTCTGTACCACAATTTTGCAACGTCTGGAGAATATGACTTCTCATATGATGCTACACCACTTTGCCCTTGGTTGGAACTATCCTTTCTGGCCCACAGACTCCCTCCCCCTGGGGAAGGCAGTGATGGTGCAGTCTTATTATACTTAACATTATTCTACTTAGCATGAAATGATAAGCTGCAACATGAAACTTAACCGTTACGTGGCCATCAACAGTTTTCAAACACAATGCACGGGACATGTGTCATTACATAATTAGTGAGCAGGAAAACAAGACAAGCTCAACAATGAAGCCATGCTGAGCAATGACACTGCCACTGGAACACAAGTCTGAAGTGTTTTAATACTTTTTCTAGTTTCTACTGCCACACTGGTTTTATTCCTGGGAGATAATCTTGTATTAGCATGGACTATGAACTAAATGACAACAAGATCTTTTTCCACTTTTTAATTTTTTTCATTTCTTGTGCACAATTTCCCCTAGTTCTATCATTTCCTTTTACATTTTGTGGCCCTAAAGAATGGTATCAAACATTGCCTACCTGTTCATAACCATCGGTGGCATCCCCATGTTACTCTGTGCCATGACTTTATTGATCCCCTTAAGAGCCACCATTTTGGCTTTCATTATGGGATCAGTAATTGCATCAAAGTCTATAAAATAAAAACAGTAAAAGTTAATTACATAGTTGAACATTACAAGTTACTGCAGCTGACTTGTGTAGATTGAGTTAATGCATTAATCGTCAGTAAAACAACATAATTGCGTTATTATTTCACATTACTTGTCCTCTCCACTTCAAAATTCCTGGTTAATATGTAGCTTCATACATCCTCTAAGGAAAGCTACTCCAGCAGCAACTGTCCTTGTTTTCTGACAGAACATACGAAGAAAAGCAGGTCAGTCTGAGAAGGGCTCTAGACCAAATTTGGCCTATGACCCAACAGATTAATAAACTCTATTTATAGGTTTAAGAATTAGGAAGAAGAGTCGTTTCTCTGAGTTCAGTTGTCAAAACTGACACACCACTGTTAATGCACTAAGAAAATGGTTCAGTTGCTCTGTAATTACCAGTAGCACTACAGGCAGAAAGGCTCACGTGCCACACAGCATCCAAAAAGACCATAAGCATTGTAGACTCCGCCTTTTTGCTGTCTTTCCCGTTAGGTGCCTCCATGGTCAGTGTGGTTACAATTGATGTATTCTAAAAATTTCACATTTCATTAATAACAATTAAATGATAGTGACGGTCTTGACCTGAATGCTCCAACTGCTGTTGTTATATTAAAGAGGAAATGATAGTTTATTTTAAACGTTTTCAGTATGTGCAGAATTATCTGTGATGTTTCTAGGCCTTGTCTGGATTGTGAGTTAGTAACACAGGTTTCAACAATCCCTTTCCCTGAGACAAACTAAACACTGCAAAAAATGTAACAGCACAACCATAAACAGAAAATTGATGGATCAAATATCAAAAGGTCACCTACTGCACTTGATCATTTAATGTTGTTTACAAAGAGTGCATTTACTCCATATCACACATGAAAAACTGAAGTATAAAGAGAATATGTGACAGAGCTGATGTCAGAAAATCAGCAGTACGGCAGCTACAAGTGATCCTGGTGAAGTCAACAGCAGCCTTACCACAGAGTTCAACATTTCACCTACAGGCTCCATTTCCAGACTCCCACTGTACCTACTAGGCAGGCTGGTTTTTGTCATGCCACCTTCAAGCTCCACACATCTACCCGCTTTTTTTCAATGCTACGGATTATTTAACTATTTATTGCTGCAGTTTTAAAAAACTAACCAGGCAAATAGATCACCCACATACCAATATTGGGGAAAAACGGCTCCGAACGTTGGCGAATCATGGCTTGCATCTGTCGCTGCTGCTGCTGCTCCTGTCTTTCCTGATCCAAGAGGTCCTGCAGAAGAAGCGGCTGTTCCTCTAGCAGAAGCGGTCTCTCTCGATTTTGTTGCTGGGCTAACGGTTGAGGGAGCATTATCTGCTGGGGACCAGATATGCCGCTCGGACCAGGGCGGTTTGCGACAGCCACGGTTTGATTAGATGTCTGTCCCGTCCCAAAATTATGATTAGCTGACTGACCCTGAATAAAGCCTGGATTTGGTGACCCTTGAGAAAAATTATGGTTTATTCGTGGAACCATGGCCAAATTTGAATTTAAAGTGTTTTCCAAGATCTGTCCACCAGGTGTCATTAGTGTTTGTGGAACACCTGACGCATGGTTCATTTGTGTTGTTGGCAAAGACTGAGATGGAGAACCTAGAGTCTTTGCTTCAGCGTTATCAGAGCTCTCAGTAGCCAGCAAACTTGAGAGGACTGGCGTGGACCCAGAAATACTGCAGGAACTTACTGCTCCTTGAGCAGGCAGTGGAGCAGATCCCTGAGCATCTGGACTAGGCACAGTTGTTTCTTGACTAGGAGCAGCAGGAGTTTTATCAGGGAATTCTGGGTTAGCAGGCTGTGCAGGAGTCTTTTCTCCGTCCTTTAACTCGGGTTCAGCAGCCTGTTGAGTACTTGTGGATTCCACACTCCCATCACTTTTTTCAGTTTCATTCTTTTTTTCCTCCTGAGTGTTTGGGGAAAGTACTTCTGTTTTAATTTCATTTTCTGTAGTAGATTTCTTCTGTGGAGACTGGGCCTCAGGAGTGGGAGCAGTTCTATCACTTTGTTCTTTCTCTTTTGATTCTTCTGTCTTGCCCTGGATATCTAGTTTGTCATCAATGGGGACACTAAGATCTAGTTCTTCATTAAACATTCCTTTTTTATCCCCCACATCAAGGTCTGGATCTGTGTATGCAATTATATCAAATTCCCCAGATCTTAGAAGGTCATCAAGGTGAGGATCATTGGTTTCCAAATTATCTAAAGTGTCCAGTTCATCTCCTTTCCCATCCTCTGTGTCTAGATTCAAATTTTCCAGATCCTCATCATCTAAATCCTTGACTTCAACCCCGTCAAGGTCTTTCACATCCAAATCTTTTACAGCAGGATCATCAGGATCAAGCTTTTCTTCTAGACCATCACTTGACTGGTTGGGAATCTGTAAATTTGCAGATTCATCACTCGGTCCAGATGCAGGTAAAGATGGTCCTGGGAATGCATCAGCAACTGGTGGATGACTCAGAGAACGTATTACAAGTGCGGGTGGGTTGTCAGGATTGATTTGATCCGGCTGGGACTGTGACATATGCTCCAAGCTTGTAGACATCTGCAACTGGTTCGGTATACCTTGAGAATTATGTCTCAGTGGTTCTGCCTGTCTTGGGCCTGGAAACTCCTGCCTGGGCATAAACCCTGCGTGTCGCTGATGCTGTGCTGCTGCATCCATAACATTTGCAGCAGAAGGATTAAAAGGCAGCCTGGGCCTCCCATCAGGAGCTCTGTGACGTAACTCAATGAACGCCTGGCCCAATATATTGTGCTGCTGAACTGGAATTCCCTGTGGAGGAAAATGTTGAGAGATCCCAGACGTATTATTTATTTGTGGATTGTTCACTGGCCGAGGCATATCAATAGACAGAGATCTTCTCAGCTGTGGTGGAACACCAGGGCGTTGCATTGGTTGCTGAGGACCAAGGAAACGTTCTTGACCTGATGGTGGACCGTGGCCACCTCCTGGAAACCCATATCTAAAATAAAATATAAAAGACT
This sequence comes from Tetrax tetrax, assembly GCA_009806455.1. Taxonomy (NCBI): domain Eukaryota; kingdom Metazoa; phylum Chordata; class Aves; order Otidiformes; family Otididae; genus Tetrax; species Tetrax tetrax. The sequence goes on from WHYT01016890.1 coordinate 489,867, forward strand.
AAATGATCTTTTTTCTCAGGACTTCTTGGTCTGGTATATTTGACTAACTAACTATTCATAAAGATGCTTTACATGATGCATTCATTAAGATATTTAAATAAATATTTTTACTAATTATGCTTACATTCAAATGAGCTTTATGACTACAATAAAATAATTGCTTTAATTATGTTCAATAAACAACATGTTTTCAATTCCAGTAATAATAATGGATAGAAAACTCTGACAGTAAGAACTATCTTAGTAAGTAAACTACATGTTAATGCAACTGAGTGTAAAAAATAATACTGCGTGGATTTACAAATTACTGAAATAAATCCAAAATACTGAAAATAGCAATTCCTGAGATGACAATGTAAGCCAATACTAGTATTCAGTTTACATCGTAGGTTTCACTGTAAAAATGGCACAGGCAGAACCTGATGTTTGATTACATATTCATTACAAATGAAAACAAGAATATTACATTTATTCATTATTAAGACATCAAAGCTAAAGTCAGACCTTTCACTTAAAAAAAAAAAAAAAAAAAAAGCCCCAAAACCATGAGTGACAAGATCTTTCAGCTCACATAACTTTCGGAAGTGTTGCAGTTTCTCCTTTTTTATATCTGATTAATTCCCAATAAAACACAGAGTAAAACACTGTTAGTGTAAAATATACATTGTGATGTTACAGACACAGGAAGACTCACTGTACACAGTGACCTCAGCAAGATTACCAGCTACTGTAAACAACACAGATGATTTTTCATAAAAAAAAAACAAAAACCTTTATCTAACAATTTCTGTAAATGTAGAACTACTCCTACAACATCTTGGTTTTAAGCAACCGAAGAGCTTACCTAAGACCATGAGGTCTCATCCCCATGGCATTCATATCGCCTGGAAACTGGGGTCTACTGAACTGCCCGTCACCAGGAAATGGTCCCCGTTGATCTTTTGGGTATACAGTGAACCTCGGCCCACCTGGAGGGACAACAGAGGACCTAATATTCCCAGGATACGGAGGAGGAGGGCGGTTAAAAATTTGGTTTAAGTTGTCTTGCTGCCAGTGCTGAAGAGGAGCGGCATGGGTAGGAGCTGCTGCATCCTGCAAGGCTTTTTCCTGACGAACCGCATTCTTCTTCTGCTGCTGTTGCTGTAGAATAATTTCACGTAACTTCTGGCGCTGTTTTAAAAAAATAAAAAAAAATAAAAAAAATCATTGAGCTTGCCACTGCTATTGGCACATTTTGAATTGTTATACTCTGCTAGGTTAAGCCTTTTGGAGAAAAGAAATTCTTCAGTTGCTACACAAAAATATTATAAACTGCCATAATCTCCTCAGAAATTAGAAGAGGGATCAAATGGTGCAAGATGCTGGTGATGGAACTCAGTCTCCAAATGTCTTGCTAAAGTGTATAGTGTGAACTCATTTTACCTATTAACATACAAGGAACTTTTGCTTCCTTTTTCTATGCCAAACCACAGGCCCTTACACCACAGAAAAAAGAGCGTTCTGAGGGAGAAAGGTGACTTAGAGGCCCTCTGAAGAAAACTCAGCAAGTGGTTTACACAAAAGCTGCAGAATTTACTCCGACTCAGTATGGTCAGTACTACCAATTCTTCCACTAAATCCACTTCCCATCACTCCTTCCAAACAAAAGACTGAGCAGCTTTCCACAAACTGAATGCAATTCTACATCTCAGCAAGAGCTGTTTGCCAAACATTCATCGACAAAAACCTGGAGTGAATGTTCTTCAAAAAAAACCAGTGACCATCAGTATTTAATGTTATTCTCACCTGTCTTAACTTCTCAGTATCTGCTTGAGACATATTCATGGTATTCTGTGTATCTGTTACTCCTGTAGTGGGTGCTGGGCCAGGAACTTGCGAAACTTTGGGAAACTGTTGTCCTTGAGAACTCATCGGAGAATTTCCAGATGCATTGAAGTTGCCCTCGGATCCAGGCCGTGGCTGTTCAGCAGCATCATGGGCCAGCTGACCAGTTCCAAAAGATTCTGGCTGAGGTCTTGGAGTCATCGGTGGTTGATCATACGGGTCACGTGCCGGAGCAGCTGGACCATGGCTAAATGAATCCGTTATTGCAGGTCCTGCAGGTCTGGGAGTCTGAGAACATGGATCTGATGGTCTGACAAAAGTGCCCTGCAACCTGTTCTGCGGTGCCTGCAGGAAAGGATCTCTATTTGGTATCAGTCCTGGCCTTGTCATTGCAGGTCTGTTAAAACTCTCCGGAATCCCTGGCCTTGGAGTTGCTGGTTGCTGAGAATAAGGATCACTGAGAACCGGCCTTGGTGTTCCAGGAGGCTGGGCGTACGGATCAGAATGTCTTTGATTTGCTGGGGACTGAGTAAATAAATCCGTTGGCTGAGCAGGTCTCGGCGTTGGCGGCTGCTGCATGTACGGATCAACTGTGGTGGGCCGGGGAGTTCCTGGAGGTTGGGCGTAAGGATCAGAAACTGGCCGAGGAGTACCTGGAGGCTGGGAGTAAGGGTCCTGAGAAGCTGGCCTTGAAATGGGTCCAGACTGAGAGAAAGAATCACTCTGCTGTCGCACTATCCGGGGCGGATGGGCAAAAGTCTCCTTTATTGCAGGATGGGGAGTAAGAGGAGGCTGGCTGTACGGATCACTGGGCTGATTGTGGGAAAAGGTATCCACTGGCCTTGGTGTCAAAGCAGGCCTTTCATACGGATCGACAGCAACGCGCCGCGGTGTAGCGGGCATGGACGCGTAAGGATCTTGTGGGGACTGAGGTGGGCGCATGGGAGTTTTAAAAGGTCCAGGGCTACCATCAACAGGAGTAGGAGTAGGAGTCAATGGTGGCCGTGCGTAGGCATCAGCAGAAGTTACTCTCTGCCTCTGGAAAGTATCCGTTCTAGGAGCCGGCTTCGTAAATGGATCACTGCTTCCAGCTGCTAAAGGAACCTTCCCTGACTGTTCCATAACTATGGGCGACCTTGGGACCCCCAGCGGTTTGGAGAACTGCTCTGACGCCATGACAGGCCTGGGTGTGTCTGGTGGCTTTGCATAGGGATCACTGCTACCTGGAGATGAAGAACATGAATCCCTGACTGGTGAAGGCCTGCTTCCTGAAGGTTCAGTTGCCTGAATGGGCCTAGATATGGATGGCTGTGGTGCACAGGTATCTAACGGGGCAATGGAACTTCTTCTAACAAAGTTTTGGTTAATGGGTGCTGGTCTAGGTGTTCCCACCATTTTAGCGTATGGATCCATTGGAGAAGGAGGTCTTGTGTTTGAGGAACCCGGAGAAAACATCTGTTGTGATGATGTCTGAGGAGTCTGAGGCTGAGACAGTGAATCATGTACTGGGAGTCGGGTGGGAGTAGGGGGTGGGGCTTGTGGTTTTAGGAACACATCATCTGAGGACGCTGACGTAGGCGTAGCAGGTAGCTGCTGCTTTGCAAATAGATCCTTATGGAATGTCTGTTGTGCAGGAGACATACTGCCATTGCCAGTCTGTGGCGTTAACGGGCTCTGGATCCCACTGCTCGGTGTGTCTGAGCCAGACTGGTTCAGAAGCTGCTGTGAACCAAACTGCTGCTGCTGCTGCTGTTGCTGCTGCTGCTGCTCGTTTTTCACTTGTTCAAGCTTCTGCGTGGCTTCTATTTTAGCTTGCTGCTTACTTTTCTGCCGCATTTGCTGTTTTAAAATTAGGAGGAAGAAGGTTACACTTGTAAGTCCAAGGTATATAAAAATCTTTCTGATGACTGAATCTGTAACTAAAACTTTAGGACACGTCAACAATCAATTATAAATAACTGTAAATTGCCAATTTTAAATGTGATGGAAGCAGAGGGTCTAGCTATTTGTAAAGTTCAGTTACCTTGACATGCACCTTGATGGCCTGGGAAGAAGCACTTCCCAGGGTGCCTACAGAGCAGCACTGCTCTCCAACCTTATACTCTGAGGAGGAAAGGTTACTCACAGAGGCAGCACTCGTGAGGCAAACGGGGGCCAAGAGACAACCAGCCCCATTCGAAGCAGTAGCCTGCAGGACAAGGTTACTGCAATACAGGGTATATAAAAACAAACAACTGCACTAGCCAGCCATACAGAGAAAGAACAATCTATTTCCATAACAGGTACGATTTAAGAGTCAAAGTTTTAAAACAAAGTTTTCTAACATTTACAAGGAGCTTCTCTTCTGATAGCATCTGTTTTCTTCCTACGCAGAATGCCTGACTTTATGCTGCTCTACAAAGAAAGATTAAATTTGATTTTAATACATCAGAATCCAACAATGCAATAAAAAGCTGGAAGAAAAATAACAAAACACCCTAAACGCAACACACCTGTCTGAATTTCCATTCCTGCTCATGTTCCGATTCCCTCTGTTTTAATGGATCTTTAAAGAGCTCAGAGTCAATGCGTGAGCTAGGATCAATGCTATCCTGTTGCTGCTGCCTTTTCATGGAGTCATTTGACATCTGTACTTTATTGATGCGCAAAGCAGCTCTATTATCTCTGGCTTTTTGCTGGGAAAAGAGGAAAAAAAAAAGCAGTTAGCCTTGTTTTCTTGTGCTAAGTGTGAACACTGCATCTGTTATTCCTACAAGATCTACAACCAAATTATTTGTATAGTCTGTTTTTATCACACACATGCTTGTGAAGACTAAATTATGCACTTTAGAATGAATTCCAAACTGAAAATATTTCACCTCTGTAGAAATTCTGTATTTAAACATACATGGAAGGAACTGAGGTGTTATTAGCAGCAGAGCTTTTCTATGCATTAGGAGTCTGTGTTCAGATACCGTGCTGTGCCAAGAAAGCATGAATCCCATCAGTTTACCTTTCAAATCACATATTGGTGTGGCCTGCAACCTGAAGACATGAGCACAGCAGATGATGTTTGGATCAATAGAGGCCACTAATGTGGAGAACTTCAATGACAAGAAAAATACAGTCTACTCCATTAAATAGCCTCTATAGATCTCAGCCTGTGTTAAGTTAGCAGTGTAAACACAGGATATGGGCTTATGGATCAGGAAAAACTGGATGGAAGAACAGCAATTCCTCTTCAATGAGGCATTTTACAGCCATACTGACACTTTAAAGTGTTTAATGGAAGTTTCAAAGAGCCTGTTTTACCACCTATCTAGGATGTGATTCCTTTTCTGAATCAAACCCTCACATCATCTTTTTAACAATTTTATCTGCAGTTGTCAAGTAGGGGTTGCCTAGCAGAAAAGGCTTTAATCCTTCCCCTCCAACAACAAAACAGTGACATGGATTAGAGCACCAGCGTCACAGCAGCAGGAAAATTAGGGTCATTTTCCCCTGTAAGTGATGAGATTGTGCATACCAAGGAAAGTAAAAAGGCTACAGTGAACATTCACTAATATTCTTCTGATTTTCATTTCTAAGGTAGCCTTTACTCATCCCCACAGAGTGTAAGTCTCTCAGGAGAGGTACTGCATCAGCTTCTTGCATGTACAATGCCAGGAGTGGTAGCAACAGCTGAATGGCAGGAGTACATGGACTGAAACTCCTGTGGGGAAATAACTGCTTCTTGCTACGTAAGATACTCATATGTGCAGGTGTGTGCACTTGCATGCACCCTCCTCCCAAACATGAAGGATGCAATTTTTTGCAGCTACTTTTTGGATATCAATCAGGACAGCAAGGCTGCATTTGTTAAGAGTAATGAAAAAGAAAAAAAATATCAGTTAATAGAAATAATTATGAAGTGATAAATGCCTGGATAAAAATGCACCCATGTATGTGGACAGTATCTTATAAATACTACACAAAAGGAATCACCAAGATTAAATACAGCACGGACAAGGTGACATAGAGGCTCAAAGGTGCTGAAGTCACAGGCTTGAATAGAAAGTGGAATAATGATGATGTCTCAGTGATAGAAAGAGGATAACACAGAATTATTCTTTCAAGTGGAAAGGAGTTCAGAAAGATCAAGAACTCCACTTCCCACATTGAGTTTGGGGTAATGATTTATCCTCTAAACACTGTCAAAGAGATAAGGGGGTTTTAATTTGGACAGTAGGAGATGATGTTGGTACTGTTAAGCTCTGAATAATCAACATATATGGAAGTCAAATTTGTGTACTTAATGGGACTATATTAAAAAACTGCAGGTGAGGGGAGGATAAGAGACTGAAAACATAACCCTGCGAAATCCAGAGAAATCTACAGAGTGAGAATCATCATCCAATCGCTGCTGTGAAGAAACAAAAAGACAAGAACCAGCAGAGAACGGAGACGTGACAGGAAACAGAAGAAAAGTACATTTGCTAACAACAGCTTGGAAGATTAGAAAGAATTAATAATATAGGTTCTGAGATTTGGGTATGGACAGATTTCAACTAGAGGTTTCAACAAAGCATAAGGGTCACCCTTTGAACGGCAAAAGTTCTACACAATGGACTACACAGAACTCCAGACAGCTAATACGAAAACGTGTGTTCACTTGACTCAGATGTGAAGAAGGCAAATGCTTTTGGAGAGAAAAATGGAGTCCTTCACGCTTCCCACAACATGGAAGATATCAAAAGAGTTTCCACCGCAGAGCAACAGAAGAGAGTAAGTAGTGAAGTGGAACAGTAAAGCAAGAACGTAAGAGTAGAAGAAAATGAGGAAAGTAGGGATGTGAGCACTGACACCTCTGGAATGGTTAGTTCAACAGGTGAAAGAATTCAGCAACTCTAATGGGGCAAAAAGAAGAGACTAGCGAGAGGGAAAGATGAAAGATAGAAGGTCACATAATGAGTTGTTGTTATCTTTCTGAAGAAACTGGTGAGATCCTGTGCAGAAAGAGACAGAGCAAATAAGGCTTGAGCTATGAATCAAATGTAGCAAAGACACAGCGGGAACCACAAATGTTCTCATCTCAGCTGATGTCTTTGGATTGCACAGTACTAATATAGTTTATCTCAAAGCTGAAAAGCAAAGAAAACAGGTAGAAGTATTCAGACTTAAAAGTTAAATTACAAAGGCTTTTTGGAGTAAGTGAACTGTCACTAACCCTAGAACATAATTTATTTGAAAAAAAAAAAAAAGGAAAAAAAAGAAAACCTTATAGATTAAATATGTATTTGCTGGAATTAGGGAAGGCAGGTGGTAGTTGCTCTTACCACATATGGAGCCCTCTCCTGTGAGCTTGCTTTCCTCCACAGTTTAGCAATCTGCTTCACTCTCGTAGCCCAGTCTGCAACCAAAAAAATACGTTAATACACCAGGCTTTGATTAGTCCATTTTACATTCTTTCAAATGAAGATGCATAAATTGCTACAAAATATTTAACTTTAAGATCACCCACCTGGGAATTCTTCCTTTAGGTTAGGGAAGTTGATATTTGTATAGAGAACAGGCGCCACTGTTGCCATTTCACCCAAAGCTTCTTCTTTTTCCCACTTGAGAGTGCTTCTTTGAGCGTTGGACATGGTATCGCCTTCACCTTCCAAAGATGGAGCAGATGGTGCCCATGAGCTGTTCGGGTCACTTACCATGGGATTGAATGCTGGATTTTTATCCCTGACAAATCAGAAAAGGGTTTTGTTTTATAGACAGATTACTCTCAATATAAAAAAACCAAACAATTAGCAAAGTCTTATTCTATTTGCTATTTCAGAGTAAACAGGCTGCAAGAATACAGAAGTTTTTCTACTGGCTGTCAAGAACCAAAGTAGTTAAATACTAATAATATCACAGTATTAGTAACACCACCACCCCTGAGGTGATAAATGCTGAACAACGGATATTTTTTATTTCCCATCTTGCCTTACCTGGTGTCCGTATATGGCTGCTGTGTAATGGGAGAGAAAGTGCCCAGCCCACCTCCAGCAGCCAAAGCCGTATGAGGGATGTGAGGGTTAGGGCCAATCAGACCGTTCATAAGGGGCACTCGGGGAAACGCGTTCTCTCCTGGAAAGAAGAAGGTTAGGTTATTGTTTTAAAGGCTGACTACTTCTAAGGCAGAGGTGGAAGTTTCCAGTGAAAAAGTGATGTCTCCTCTTAATGAAAAACTAATGGCTTTAGAATTTTATAGTACTGACCTTCCATTTCTGGAAAAGATTTTAAATCACTTTACACTGCTTCCCTATAACCGTAAGGGGTTCTTTTCTACTGCATCACATCCCTGGACAGATTTTTTTTTTTCTTGTCTGAAAATGTACGTTTTTTAAAAAATGGATTTCCAAAACTTTCACAGTAGCCCATTCTATGGTACTGCACTTTATATTGAGATGCATTCTTAAAGGCTAATGGTCTGTCATAGTCGTCATACCCAGATCCCAGCAGCACGTATGGACAAGGTTCTTTCAGTCCTTCCAGAATTAGCATTAGCCAACCTGAATTAAACATCATCTCTTGTGAGACTTCCGAGCAGTGTACCAAAGTAAGCCTCATTATCTACTAACTCCCTAATTTGTAACCAATGAAACAGATAAATCAGCCAAATGAGCATCAGCATTTCCTAATTACATGTCCAGCCTAGCAGTACAAAGGCAGAAAATTTTATTTATTTGATTACAATATTAGGCAGATGTGGCAGAGGCAGACTCATTCCAGCAGATGGTCTCTGCAGATGTTCCTACATGGAATTAACACTGCCCTTTGAATCCCTGTCACTTAAGTGGGATTATAACTGTTGTCCCACTATTTTCTTAAAAGCACAGAAGTGGCCCAGGAAGTAGACCCATCTCTAGAAAGACACTGTATCATTCTCTCATGCTTTAGGAGACTGTCTTCTCATCTATAGGTTACAGATGCCATGCAGAAAGTATAGTTTGGATGAAAATAACTCAAAATTTAAAAGAATGTGCTTTACTACAGCTGCTAAATAGACAGTATACAGTAACGGTGAAGACCTGGCAAACAAACAGGACGGAGAGTCAGGCCTCTGGTTTGCACTCTAGGATCATATGTCTTTATGAGGAGAGAGCATTAATTTTATTTGAAATCGCTGAAAATTGATGCAAGCTTCCCCATTACTGAAGTATTTATCTCACAGAAACATGTGGATCATTACACCGTAACCGAACCAAATTATGAATGTAAAACTTTGTAATTGTGGCAGTTCCCACAGGGAGAAGTTAAACGACCTCACAGAGCTCAAATGCTGAAGTTATCTCCAGGTACTCAAGTAACTGGGAAACACGCAATGATATCTATGTTATCTTCTGCTTTAAACCACCTCATTGCTTGCTTTAAACTCTCTCCTTTCTAAGACTTTTTGAAGTCTTTCCATTTATGGAAATTCAGCCAACTATGAAACCAATAGTTTTTCTTCTTATGATTAATTCACTGATGAAATCAATTTGCATACCACTTATGTAATACGAATATAACAGAATGGGCACGCTTTCCGTGAGCTCAGGGAAAATCTGCTAGAGGTGGTGCCCGGTGAGAAAAGAGTGTATTTAATTATGCTCATAGATACAGCTAAAAAAAAAAAAAAAAAAAAAAAAAAAAAAAAAAAAAAAATACACTTCACTGGTTAAAAAAATAAAACAAAAAAAATAAAATCAATCTGCCTCTTGCTTTCAAAATAAGAGCAGGAATATGCTGTTTTAACTAATGATAATTTTAGCAGTAACAAAGAAAATAAATTATAATCTCCCAGATACATTTCAAAATTACCTAGCCTTCTTTCTATATTATTTTGATAGGACTAGTTAGCATGTTAAATTGAATTCTTAAAGGAAATCAAGACACAGTAAATCACTTTTATACAGACTCTTTCCTTACCCTTGAGGAAGTACTCAAAAGTAATTAAAGAGTGAAGTCAGAAGAGAACACAGGCTTTATCACAGGCAAATTTCAATATGAAAGTGTCAGCTAAAATAAAGGCTCCAGTATGTCAGAAAAATCTAAAATAACTGTCCCTTCCTATTAGCAATACTTACGTGCATGTTAATCACCTATCCCCTTCAAAACAGTTTTAGAATAGTATTTCATAAATTAACGATGGCAGATTCCACAAATTAATGATAGCAGAAAGTAACATGTGCCCTACTTTCACATTTAAAAGAACTCCCCTGACCACGCTGCTGTTTCTAAAAGGAACAAAGGAACCTACCTTGACTGTGCAAAGACATGAGCTGTGGTGGAGGCGGAGGCTGTGGCAAAGGAGCTGGCTGCGTGGTTGCTGGACTTAAAACAGCTGTGAACAAATCTTCCACATCCTTTCCTCCTAGCTCTGCAAAACCACCATGCATGAGTTGGCTTGCATTGTTTACAAACTACATTTTATAAAATACAACAAAGATTACAGCACGTACCTGGGATTTTGTACAATTTGCCAAGAATAGCACCTGGACAAAGTAAGGACAACACAGAATGAGTAATCATCAAAAGATGCAATAAAATTTATTCTGCAACCAAATCTAAACAGGTATGTAACAATACACAGATAGTAATTCAAGAAAAAAAAAAGAGAAGATTGCTACTTAGGTTTTCTAGAAGACCAAGGGCAAATAAATTACCATCTGTGACCATTTTGTCTAGTTCTGGACTCAGGATTCCATCCAACTGCTCTTCACTCAACGGCCGTGAACTCTGGTTGACATTCGGCTGAGGCAGAGAAGAAGGATCATCAGAGATGGGACCAATATCCAATCCAGCTAAAGGAAGAAAGAACATTAAGTTAGACACAAGCAGTAAAATTAATTGGTGCAGAATAAAGAGCATAAAACTTGTTTCTTTCTAGAGCTGAGCTACCAACTAAACCAAAACTTTCTAAGATCTGAAAGGTAAGGTAAAATATGACATTCATCAGAAAAAGTAAACAAAATCGCCCACTATTTACCTCCAGTTTACTGTATTGTTTGAGGAATGTTACTTGACTAGAATGCAACTGGAAGAATGGGAAATTGTTTTTGAAATAAAGACAACCGAGTTCAGGTACAGCAGGTTTTTGAGTGTATATTCTTCAGTAGATAGGTTCCACTCTAACTATTTTTCACATTTTCAAAAAAATCACACCACTAGGCAGTATGGTTCATCTTCACGCACGTTAAGGTTCACCCCAAATGTTCCTACAATATTACATAAAGTATCTACTGAAGTGCTGTTGAAGTGTAGTCAATATCAAACAAATTACAGTACTTTCTGCTTCAAGAACAACTACTGAATATTCTGGGTTACATCAGACAAAGTGATTTCCTGGTACTGAGAAAATGTAACTTACTACATAAATTTCTTAACATCCTTTATAAGGCAATAGATCTCTCAAATGAGAAAGATCTTTAAAAATAAGAGCTACACACTTCAGTATTTAAAATATATTTCTGTATTAAGAGACAAAAGAAAAACAAAATAATAAAACATGCTGTTCTACTTATCGTCAACCTGTGTTTTACATAAAGTGATGAATCATCATCCAGTGGAAACAAAAAGATTTGATGCTGACTGCTTTGTTCATGCTTTAATGTACTCACATTGTTAAAATGCTTTTAATTTACAAACGATACCGCTATGATAAAAACTACATACTACCACTAGAAGTAATACTAAAATTAACAGTGAGAGCAAGAAAATGCATGGGTTTGTATCATGAAACACAAAAACTCAGGAAGGGTTTTAAAAGCTGTAAGCAAAACTTTATGCAGTACTCTTAAATGCGGAGTGCAGAGTTTATAGGTCGTGTTAGATTCAAACACCACAAGAAGAGTGGAAAATGAAAGCATGATTTAGTGACACAGTAAAGGAGTACTAGTTTCTACACATGCAACTCTTTCAGCTAAAACCACTAGGAAAGATGACTACTTCTAACCATGGATCATCCATCGTTCAGTTTCTTACCAAATGGGGAGGGTGAGTTCTCAACCTGGAAAGTGCATAAATCAAGACCTACAGGACCCAAACCAGATAAAATGGATGATTATAACACGAAAACAAAAAAAAAAAAAAGTAAAGAAAAAGCTGCATGCTGAAAAAAGCTACGCAGGTATGATAGACAACAGCAGCTACATTTTATTCTCTCTTAAGCAGCAAAGCAAAGAGTCAAGTAAACAAAATGTTGAAAAGGTTTGGGATTTTTTTTTTTGGTAGAGGACAACAAAAATAATCTCAATGTATTCTTAAGATACAAAAATTGTACTGCAATCACCTAGAGCATAACCTATAGATACAATATAACACATACATCTGTAATAAAGAAAAAAAAAAACCAAACAAATACTGGACAGATCTTATAACCATACGTACCCGAATGATCTCCAGACTTTACCAAATCATCAGAAAGTATTCCAAGAATATCATCATCGGTATTTAAGACCTCAGAAAGATCAGCTAAAGGATCATCGGTGCTACCTGTATAAGATGCAATAAATCAAATCAACCAGTCGTGGCATTTACACATGACTCTGGTGATGTATTACAGCTTGAGCTATCAACTCAGCACAGGTTTACCAGGCTGTAGGGACCTTCTAGAGCGTGTTACGTCCTGCAGGTCACTCTGCGGTGACAGACCGTGCTGACTAGCACTACCACAGCCGCCTTCACACGCTTACGTTGTTTAGTATTTTCTCCAGGCCAGTAAAAGTGACCATGTAATCAGTCATGGAGAAGAACGACGGGATGATTTTAGGGGGGAAAAAAACCCCAAGATCTACTGTGAACTTGCAAGCTCTAAGACACAAAGGCCTATGAATGTCAACAAACAGGTTTTATAAAGGACACAGCTCAAAGCGAATTAACAGGGAATATTTTTTTTAAAAAGGTAAGAAAGTGATCAGTTACTTCTGTGACCACCATTGTCTGTTTTAAGACTACACAGCAACCAGTTACTACACCCTGACAGGAAAGTAAAATGCAAAAGTAAAAAGAAGGAGTAAGGAAATGGAAATTAGTGATGCTATTTTTATGATCAGAAGAAATCCTGAAGAAGTAAGAACCACCAGAGGTAGAACTGTTATGTTTATTTGTCATCTAGGAAAAATTGGCTTGGGCCTAGCAATAAATTATTTAATATTAAATAATAAATTCTGGATATTATTATCTTCTTGACACTGAATTCATTAGTGAGAAATTACTCCAAATGGCCCATCTGGTTTTATTAACTAGTGTTTTAGGACTATTACAGATGTGCAACATTTGAAGAAAATTGTTTGACAAATAAATAGAAGTTGAGAAAAATGTTTTTCAGAAAAACTGCAGACTATCATGACTGCACAAGCAATCACTGCCAGACCACTGAAACATGACGAGATGGTAAATACAAATATAATTAAACAGGGGAAAGGGATTAATACAAACCATAAAATGCACAACAGAAAACAAATATGGGCAGGTTGAAGAGGGAGCAGAAAGTCAAAGAACAAACAAATTTCACACGTATATGCATATTTTTCCCACTGTTACAACCCAATTTCCCCAGGAAAGTACTTGCAGTTTAATTCAGAGGCCTGGTGCCAAGGATTCACTCATACCATGAGGCTACTTTCCAAGCTGCTAAATTTTACAATTAATTAAAAGTTCCTTCTGCTGTTTTTCAGAGACAACCCTTTTCCCTTCTACCATTACTGAAAGTCAAAATTAATATTATTTTTCTTCAATGTACTATTTTTGTTCTTTATTTTTATCCTGTGTAATGCAGACAAGATGATACCATCCCAATTAAATCACATCATCTGTTTGCCACTCAACTGCATGGATCAATGTGCAGATCAGTCCACTTGGTTGTGTTGGTTTTTTTTTGTTTTGTTTTGGGTTTCTTTTTAGATACTTGTTTTCCTTCTGGCAATTTGGTCTCGTTATGCAAGTGACTAACTAACACCAGGCACCACAAGGTGATGCTAATGACTTCGGCTGGCTGGTAGGCAAAGGATTGACTTTAATCTTTCCTTAGCTTTACTGAATTCCTACTTGAACGCAGGTAAGTATCAGGGAGAAAAAAAGCCCTTATGAAGGAAGCACCAAGACTGTATTAGTTGCCTTTAATTCTTCTGTAGTATTTTATCCTACAGTGTTTTTCTCCACAGGCCTTAGTAATGTGCTTGGAACAGTCCCTAAAAATTCAACTTCTAATTTTAATACAAATATATTGTATAAGTAGCTAGAAAGAGCTCAGGTGGAAAGATGTAACTGAAGAGTTCACCACCTGTAGCTACAAACTGCCTGTGAATAAATTCAGGTTTCAAATTAGAGGGCTCCTGACTATTAAGGCAGGCAGGTTCTGTAATGGTCTTGCAATGAGATTAGTAGGTTGGAGAAAGCTACCTGCTTTCAAAATGGAGTGTGGCAAGTCTATAACAAGGCTGAGTGTTAGCGACAGCAGAGGACTAGACTCCATGATCCACAAGTCTCATAAAAAAGATCTAATCTAAAGCATATTTTTACATTTTTCTTTTATTTTTTCCCTTGTTTTAATTCCATGTGTGCTAAATATTATCTTGGAAACAACTAAATCGCTTTAGTCAGCTGCTTCAGATCAGAATCAATAGCTAGTTGACATCTGCTGCATAACAAATAGCTCAATATTGCTCATTAATTTGACTCTTTCAGAATGGAGATGAAAACTAAGACAAAGCAAAAGGAAAATAATTTCCTTGTAATGCTGGATCTCTAAGAGAGCACAGTTCTGTTGCTGCCTTATGATCCCAATTCCTCCGATGCATTTACTTTTATTTATCTATGAAGTTCCAAAAGAATAAAAATGCCTCTCCCAAGGCTGCAGCCACCCAGATGTTTAATCACACAGTAATGTATCTAGTTATAAAACGTCCAAGCAGCATTTCAATCAGTTGCACAGACTCAGATGATGCCTTTCCTTTTGTCTAGGAAGAATTTCTTTACCATTCTCTGGAGACCCTACTCAAACTTTTTCAGTATCCCTAGAAAAAATACACTGAATTTAAGCTATTTCAAACTAAAGAAAAGATCACATTGCTGGAGCCTTCACAGAACATCTCTCACCAAGTGGTCTCTTTTCCATCAGAGACCCAGGCCAAGAAACTCAGAAGAATGCTCACAGTCCTCAGACCACTCAGGAGGCAACAAATCCCAGTCATCAGCTTCAACTTTATCCATGAACAAATAGCCAGGGAGATCCTGGAGATTGGGTGGTCTGTGTTCTCAGTGAGCAAGCCTTCCCACTCTGCTGTAGCAATGTCTTGGAAATTATTTTAAGGGTTGGTCGGTCCCATGCAGAACACATGGTTACAGTCTTGTAACCAAAAATAAAATCTGCAGCCTCTTTGCCACACGGAAATCAGGACTCGGAGCCTAAAGCTTACTTCAGTCACAGCTACTGGAAATTAACAGTAAACAAAGGGCTCCAAAAATCCTCTTCTGGCCGGCACTGCCAATCTCCATCGCTACTGCAATCTTGTCTAGCAAAAGCTTCAGCTACCTTTAACCAAGCTCTAAGAACAAACAGTCACAGAACACGCCCTCGAAATGCACTGTCAGCTCACAAGCAGACTGAACACACCATTGTTCAACTCCCTAGCAGCCCTATGCACATGTTGAAAAGCAAAGCAGATAGAATAACTTCCTCTTTAGATGTTTGAGAGCTCTTTGGAAGATTAACAAGTATAAACCTCAATCCTGGTATTAAACAAGTGGAGTTTCCAAGAGAAGAACATCTTCCTTGTGGAAAAGCCTTGTCCAGCTAAGCAAGGACTCTCACAGGACTCAAAGCCTCGTGAGAAATGTAGGAAAATAACACAATACGGTTCCAACAGGCTCCCAGTGCAGTGAATAAAGCAGTTCATGTTGTTCCTGCTCCAAAGCCAGGTCTGTATCAAAACACTGAAAATATCACAGGTGCTCCTGGACACTGTTCTCACCTCCAGCTCCTCTGCAATTCCAGCCAGAAGGGAAGATGTGGCTGCTGCTAGCTCAGCCCATTTACCAGGGTGCCCACCACTCAAAAGGATTCTGTCTCTCTCACACATGTGGATGCTGATGTGGAAATAACTGTCTCCCACTAAGTCACAGTGAAAGAGTTAAGAAAAATTGCACTGGAACTGATCAATACTGGCAGATGACTTCACCCACTGGTGCTCCAACTACAAGAAATAGCTCCATCTGGACACATTCCTATGGCCAGAAAGCACTGTCCTTTGAGCGTCTTGTACATAAAACGGGAAAAACAGTAGGTGATCCACTAAAACTGTTGCTAGTCATTTATTTATTAGGAGCCACCTCACTGTGATTTATTTCTGAATAAAAAGAAGAGGAAATGACAAAGTTTTACAACTTTGCGTATTCATAAAGAACAGGTTTTTTTAGAATTCCTTTCAAACTTTGGATAAATAGAACATTAAATTAACATCAAGTTCACGAATTCCTAAAATCTTATTCTACAATACATGAACATTAATGACTTTAATCTTGCAGTCGGATAGATCAGCAAAGACTTCTGAATTTGTATTTCTCTGGCTTCAAAAGAATGCTGGAGTGAAAAAAAAAAGTATATGTGAGCATATTTTCTTGTAGTCTTGGAACCAATGAAATACAGACCTTGAAACACTCCATTTGCAGTAGTTTCCCTTCAGGGGAAGTTAACTTTTGCATTCTCTATTATGCACAGTTTCAACTGTAGAGTAATCAATGTTTAATTACAATATAACCTTTTGCTTTTCAGTTAGCAGATTTTCACCAAGTAACAATCACAAATAAGTGGACCTTGCTTCAGATGACTCTCTAGACATGGGAAACTGTATCAACGTGTGTAAACATTTTTAGATGGAAAAACTTGTGAGGATGAGCTGAAACACAAGCCACAAATTAACTAATATACACAAGAAATTGTAACAGTTTTTTAAAAAATACAGAATGGTAAGACACCTCTAGCTAACAGCACATACTACAAGACACAGAAAAAATAATTCTGAGGAGACAGTAAGGTTTTTGCTTTTAATTGCTCCTTTGTGTGAAGCTGCCCTTTCAGCAGCACTTTACAATCCTCTGGCTATTTGCAAAACTCTCAGCAGTAACTTCAGTAAGGTTTTGCAATAGCAAAAGCAAAAGATTGCCTAGGGGCTACAAACTGTACCTGGAAAGGGCACTCATGTTCAGAAAGGACATGGTGAGCCAAAAATTCCGAGGAGACTGGCAACCTAAAATAATCTAAAACATTAAAGAAAATAAAAGTTGGATGATATTCATCCAACTAATATTCACCAGACTACTAAAAATATCTTTTAACTAGAGTATTTAGTCTTCTCTAACGGATCTGTATGCTTATTCTTACACAGAATTAATTTTCATGGATTTTATAGACATGGATGGTACAGCCAAGGAGTTTGAGATCTGCATTAAGTGCCAATTGTTGTGCCATCCACTGCTCTTTCTGAAACAGCTGAAGCCCTGGGAGCTGAATATCACTGATTATCAAGGTAACTTAACCTCACAAGGACAGTTAATACACAGAATGTTGAAAAATACATCAAATAAACATTGTGAGAAAACAGTGGAAAAGCCCCAGTTGCAACAACAAAATCAAACTACTGAATCATCACTAACTTTAGCTTTGTATACCTTGAGGTCCCAGTTTCGCCTGCGCTGGAGTGGAGGTTGAGCTAAGAAGAGGATCAGATGAAGGATCCAGGAAATTGGTGGTCAGATTTGTTTTACATGAGAGTGGAAGTGATTCTTCAGGTAAATGATCTAGGCTCATCTTGGTTTGTCTACTGGTATCTAGTAGGTCTTTCCCAAAGAAAGCTTCCTGCAATAAAGACAAAGTGATTCAATGTAGGAAGAGTACCGTATCTATTGAAAAAGCTGGGTAAACAGTAAAGATAAAATTAAAAGCCAATGCTTACTAGACATATGAAAATATGGTCTCAGTCACACAGCCTTCAGATACGGCAGTATCTCTTCCGGGCCATGAGGCATGGATATGGTAAACACAACTTACCTGAGGTAGCTACATTATTAATATTTTACGATTAAATTCACACCTTAAATTATACAGGAAAACTACAGCCTTTTTATGTATACGTGGCACAGACACTGTACCAATACAGTGTTATTACATATCCCAAGTTTTTCGATATTTAAAATATTTCTCCTTACACAAAAGGACAGCAGAAGAAGGGGAATACTAATGAGCAACTTGATCAAGGCCACGCAAGAAGTTTAAGAACACCATGCAATTACACTGTGGTCCTAATTCTAGAACGAATAAAACATGCATTAAGGAAAAAAAAATATTTATTCTTATTAATCCAAAGAAAATACTGCTTGCTTATTTTCTTTCTAATACATTTCCCCACTTACGAAATACAAATTATTTATAGACAGAGATTGTTCTGACTCTGTCAGTTCTTTGCTTTCAATCCCAATATGTCTTGAAGTCTTATGTCATGAAGTTCGGTGAACAGGATAATAAAGTTTTCATGAGAAAGGTGGTTGAGGAGAAGAGAGAGCCAAATAATGTTCTAAGTGAGAGACAAATACAAACCAGTGTCGTGGTTTAGCTCCACTCGGGACCAGACTACACAGTCTCTCTCTCACTCCCCCTACCCCGCAAGGAAATAAGGAGAGATATAAGAAAAAAGGCTCGAGGTTTCAGATAAGAGATCCTTAAAGTTACCGTTATGGGCAAAACAGACTCGACTTGGAGAATACTATTTATTATTAAAACCAAAGTAGGATAATGAGAAAGAGAACAAGATAACTTCTCCCCACCCCTTCCTCTTCCCGGGCTTAACATAACCTCTACCTCCTCCCCACCCCCTGAGCGGCACGGGGGAAAGAGGGAATGCGCGTTATGATCAGTTCATCACTTGTTGCTTTACACCACTCCTTCCTCATTGGGGGAAGAACTCCTCACATTCCTCCCCTGCTCCATTGTTGGGTCCCACCCATACGCCACAGTCCTTCGTGAAACTGCTCCGGCTGGGTCATCTCTTCCACGGGGTGCAGTCCCTCCAGAACAGCTGTCCCAGCGGGCCCTCAATAGGCTAGCAGATGCCTCTCAGGATCCTTTTTACATCTCACTCACTTTTCATCTCCTCTCTACTTCTTGCAGCCAGGCCGGGCCGAGTTGGGCCCAGTCGGCCGCCCGGCGGGAGGCCAGAGGGTGAGGCCTGCAAGGCCCACAAGGCTCGTGCCTCCCCCTCTCCACGCGCCAGCTTCTTCATGTGGCTCTTCTTTTTCCATTTTTCCCCTTCTTAAATACGCTATCGCAGAGGCGTTATCAGGGAACATTCTGCTACCAACTGGCTTGGCCCTGGCCAGCAGCGGGTCTGCCCTAGGCCCAGCCAAGTCCACTGAACTGGGCGAAACTACTTCTAGACGGTTCTTACAGAAGCTGCCACCCTAGCCCCCCCTCACTAAATAAAATCAGGACATCGGTCAATTTATAAATTGGTTGAAGGTAAGTAAACTGGTCAATCACTGCTAACATCCTGGTTATTATCCACGAGCACTACCTCTTAACCTGCTAGGGACATCACTTAATGGGGCAGGGGGAGCACAGACATTATTGCAGTAAGGAGATGCAGGGCACATAAAAACCACAAACCTATAGGAAAACAAGCTTCCCCTATCAAATAATGGTCTATAATCTTCTGTAAATTAGTATCTTGAGGAAATGGCATGATCAGGCTAAGACATCCTACAGAGCTGAATGCTGAAAATGCCGTGTGTCAGTTTAGAGGAAAAGAAAGGCTTCTCCCCTCCAAACAAGTAGAGATCTATACTTTGAGAAATAACACCAGAGGACTGGAGATTTATCACAATAAACAGCTTTCTGTACAAACTTATGCTCATTCTTTAGAGAAAATTCATTTGATTTTAAATTATAAAATTGAGAATTTGAAAAGAACCATCAATGGTTTAAATGGACTACAAATCAACACACATAAACATCAGGTTTTTAAACGGATTTACAGAAGAAGTATACCAATAGCTTTACCTGCAAGTAGGCAGGAAAGGTTTCTTCAAGTTTATTCTTCTTTTTTCTGTAACGCTTTTTTATTTTCTCAGTACTTTCAGAAGCTGGGGTAGACTCCTCGACTGGAGTGTCTGGCAGCTGTTCTGTCCAACCTAAAAAGTAACATTCAGGCACAAATCAGTAAAATACTCCGCATCTTCCTCTAAAGGTATGGTGGCAGCGTGCCTAATGCATCTTGCTCCCTATCTGGGTGCACGGGTTTATTGCCTGTCACTCTAGAAGTCTTCTAAGTGGCTTTTATCCAGCCAGCTGTGAACTTCCCCCTGATCATCTGGGCTCTGGCAGTATGAGACCATATGCAGTACGAGTCACATCACTACCTTGTTGTGCCTCACTAGCTGTAGATCCACCTTTAACTTTTGTATGTCCAAGTCAGTCTAAGAATTTGGTAATTTGAGAGAAACTGTAGGCGTCGTTCAATCAGATATTTGAAACATAACTTCACCGAAGTACTATCTCCAAAATCATCCATGTTGAGTTACATATTCATCACCTTTCATTTTATAGACTATTTTTTTTCTAAAATTAAAAGTAAAAAAACCCGCTTTTTTAAATCTGAGAAATTACTGCCATATAAATAATAAACAGGCCAGGAAAAGAAATCCATAAAGAAGCTCCCCAAGAAAAATTACACATCTATTCAGCTATCACATTCTGAAGTGGCACTGTTTTCTTCTAATAAATGCAAAAGCATGTTGTGCTCCTCAATCACTCACTATTTTATTTCAACAGACCAGGGAAAACACTGCAGGTAAAAGGAGAACTTATGAAGTCCTCTACTTCTTTCTTGCCAAAGCTAATTACACGAAGTTAATGACTCTGGGAAGTTATTTAGGAAACTATATTATTGTGAAAGCAAAATCAGCTATGCTTTGTACTGTAGTGATCTCCTGTACCACATTCAGAGGACAGCGAGCAGAAGGAGGCTCCCCAACACTGTGACCTCTGCATTGTTTGAGAGCGAGCTTTTGCAGAGAAAGGAGGTGGAACACAACAAGAGCAGCAAAAAAAAAAACTTGGTAAGGCTGATGAGTGCTGGCAGCTGAGAAGCAGGCTTCCAGCAAGCTATGATGATTTAAAACATACAAAGATTTTTCCAAGTTAGGTTTTTCTTAACAAGCAATTGTGCTTGACCAGGCAAAAAGAAGCTCAAACTTTTAACTGAAGAATACTTGTTTAAGAATACTGCTTTTTAACAATATGCATTGTACTGTCACCCAGAATGGGGATTAACTTTTTAGCCTTTTTTTTTTTTAACTTAAGGAGCAGATCCTTACAGAAATTAAAAACTTTAAAGCAAAATTTTCAGCGCTACCTGAAACCATGTAGTATACTACACTGAAATAATACTTACAAAGCAGAAAAACATAGCTATAACACTAATACTGAAGTGAAAGCAAGCACTCTGTCTGAACAGGGGACCTGGATAGAATACTGGGTTGCACCAACGAAAGAAACATTTGTTGGCTTCATAAAGTAGTTCTACAAATCCCAGCAAGGACATTTAACTCCCAGTTTTTAATATTGCCTGGATGCTGTAGTAAAGATTCAATCTCCACCATGTTGTACAAAAAATATGGCAGGAGACAAATGTGGCTCTACAAAGGCTGAAAACTCAATAGCCAAACTGACAGAAGAGAATAATAGGAGAAATCAAAGGTCAGAGCCTTCTAACTAAGATGGTATGAGCCAGCCTTTAGAAGC
This sequence comes from Tetrax tetrax, assembly GCA_009806455.1. Lineage (NCBI taxonomy): Eukaryota > Metazoa > Chordata > Aves > Otidiformes > Otididae > Tetrax > Tetrax tetrax. Next base: position 511,465 of record WHYT01016890.1, read on the forward strand.
AGCCACCTCCTTCTGCTGACTTCTCCTGACTTTATAGGAAACAGGCTCTGAACTAAACGTATTCCACATCTCACCTTAATGATACCTCAATATTTTCTGGATTTAGATAGTGTGAACAAAACTAGATGGATGAAATCATTTAGCCTAAGCACACATCACAACCAAGAGAACAAGGCCCAAAAATCCATAAATGAAGGTGACATGGCCGACAGCCCAGCTGAAGTGCCTCTACACCAGTGCAGGCAGCATGGGCAACGAACTGGAGGAGATGGAAGTCACCACGCTGACTTCCAGCTCTTCAAGGAGTTACTCAATACGACTCGCTGGGAAACTGCCCTCAGGATCAAGGGAGCAGAACAGAGCTGGAAGATCTTTAAGGATGCGTTCCATAGAGCACAAGAGCTCTCAATCCCCAGGTGTAAGAAAGCAGGCAAGAAAGGCAAGAGACCAGCATGGCTGAGTAGAGATCTGCTGGTCAAACTAAAGGAAATGCACAGGCAGTGGAAGCAGGGGCAGGTATCCTGGGAAGAGCATAGGGATGCTGCCTGGTTGTGTAGGGATGGGGTCAGGAAGGCCAAGGCACTGCTGGAGCTGAGCTTGGCAAGGGATGCAAAAAATAATAAAAGGGCTTCTACAAGTATGTCAGCCAGAAAAGGAAGGTCAAAGAAAGTATATTCCTCCTGATGAGCAAGACTGGGGAACTGCTAACAATGGATGAGGAGAAGGCTGAGGTACTCAACAACTTTTTTTGCCCCAGTCTTCACTGGTAACCCCTCTTTCCACACCTCTCAAGTGGATGGGCGGCAAGATGGGGACCTGGGGAGCAAAGTCCCTCCCACTGTAGGAGAAGACCAGGTTCGTGACCACCTGAGGAACCTGAACATACATAATCTATGGGACCTGATGAGATGCATCCCAGAGTCCTGAGGGAACTGGCTGATGTAGTTGCCATGCCACTCTCTGTGATATATGAAAAGTCATGGCAGTCAGCTGAAGTCCCTGCTGACTGGGAAAAGGGAAACATTGCACCCACTCTTAAGAAGGGTAGTAAGGAGGATCCTGGGAACTACCAACTTGTCAGTCTCACCTCTGTGCCTGGGAAGATCATGGAACAGATCCTCCTAGAAGCTCTGCTGAGGCACATGGAAAACAGGAACATGGTTCAAGACAGCCAACACAGCCTTCCAGTACTTAAAGGGGGCTTATAGGAAAGAATGGGAACAGACTCTTTACAGGGCCTGTAGCGACAGGACAAGGGGTCATGGTTTTAAACTAAAAGAGGGTAGATTTACAATAGACATAAGGGAAAAAAAATTTACAAGGAGGGTGGTGAAGTACTAGAACAGGTTGCCCTGAGAGGTGGTGGATGCCTCATCCCCGGAAACATTCCAGGCCAGGTTGGACGGGGCTCTGAGCAACCTGATCTGGTTGGAGATGTCCCTGCTCCTTGCAGAGGGTTGGACTGGATGGGCTTTAAAGGTCCCTTCCAACCCAAACCATTCTATGATTCCATGAAACAAAATCTGACTTCTTGTTAGGTGCCCAATCTACTGAGTACTACACTGTCAGAGGCACTAAAATGGCTTTGCTACAAGAAGAGAGACCAGAGTAGGATTCTTCAGCCCTGGAAAAGACAACAAGGGATGGGGGAATATGACGCACTTCTAGAAAATCTTTCTGTATTACAATTTAATACTCGATTATAATTTTTTAAATCATCTTTCATAACACGAAACACAAGAGGAGCTTATAAAACTGTCAGATATCCAGTCAAAATGAAAAAGAATTATTTCTTCATGCAACGGTAGTGTATCGTTAAACTCACTAATATAGGATTTTCCAGAGCATAGAGACATAAAAATATCAGACACACTTATGGAAATGGAAGACTGGTGAATATTAAAGCTGATGGTCCAGAAGACACTTCTGGTTCAGGAATACATTTGGACAAAGGTGTATCAATCAGAAAGAATTACTCTATATCTACCTCATTTCTTACACTTCTTTCTATCTTCTACTGGTCAAAACTAGACTAAACAGAGTTCTGACAGAATACAGCAGTCCTTATAATCCTCACTACTTATCTCCCACAATAGTCTGCAGTTCATTGTTTCAGTGTCTTTGTAAAATCATGGGCTCTGTTGAAATCACAAGTATGTAGGAAGGAGTATTTTCAGCTGAATTAGTAAAGCCATTGTGGTGGTTTAGCCCTCATCACCACACCGTTCCTCGCTCACCCTCCCCCTTCGCAGGGGGATGGGGGAGAGAAATTGGGAAGAAAGGAAAACTCGTGGGTTGAGATTAAGACAGTTTACTAGAACAGCAAAGGAAAACTACAATAATAACAGAATATAAGGATATTAATATATACAAAATGAACAGTGTACAACTTCTCACCACCTGATGTCCAAATGACCGCTACAGCCTGTCCTGAGCAGTGATCACGAAGCGAAACTGAGCAGCAAGCAAAGGAACAAAAGCGAGCCAGCAAGGTAGAGGGAACAATGCCAGGAAGCAAGAGAGAGGTGGAAGAAGAGGAAAATGGATGGATGGCCCCGCCCTGGCCAACCCCCACTTATATACTGAGCATGACGTTTATGGCATGGAATAATCTCTTTGGCCAGTTTGGGTCAATTATTCTGTCTGTCTTTTTCCCAGCGTCCTGCATCTGCACATCAGTGAGACTCAGAAAGCCAGACAGTGTCCTTGGTCTCATTCACAACAACTCGTACCATCAGGGTGTTTTTATCAACATTCTTCACACACAAAATCCAAAACACACCACTACTGAGACGAAAATTAACTCCATCCCAGCTGAAACCAGAACAGCCATCATGACAAACACAAAAAAACTTTTTCCTTCATAGCACATCGCTAGAAAGAATTGTTTGTTGATGAGTTGCATATTTTTATTAACAGGTTTCTGCACTTACCTTCATCTCTGCCAGGCAACTGCTCAGAAACAGATCCAGAAGAATCTTTCCTGGAGAGTGATCTTTTAGTCTTCCCCTGCCCAGTACGACTTCTCTGACGCACCATAAATCCACCAATACCTAAGAAGGAAGCAAAAATTCAGTATATTGATTAAAACTATGTTTCACGGTAAGAATGAGAGCCAAGATTATTCTGCAGGTAAAGGGGACTACTGCATCTGCAGAGATGAATCTAAGAATGAATCTAAGATTCTTGAGGAGTTTTCATTCAGAGTTTTACAAAACATTTCTAAATTTTGATGTCTCAGTGGGTATATATGTAATTATCAAAATGATCAGGAGTTTGGGACTCTAAAACATACACAAGAAGTTCAAACCACGAAACCTGGCAACTTTCAGATGTTGATTTTTTCCATTCCTTGGCAAGCTGATGAATTGCTACAATCAGAAGTGAATCTACCAAATGAAACCTCTTAAAGAACATTAAAGGGCCATGAAAGATCTCTACAAATTGCTCTCGAGAGCCCACCACTCCAAATGACGGTACTAGAGAAGGATGTATCACAAAATAAAAAGATAATTAATCAACATCATACTGCCCAAACTCCAGAATCCTTCACTAGAGTCTGACTGCAGTGCTCCTGATCCTTTACAGTTGGTGTGTATGTATGTACATGCATCAGATTCAGGTTTGTCTAATTTTTCAGGGAAATTGCTGGGTGCAGAAAACTAAGAGATAGCTGCTCAACTCATGATCCAAAACCACTCTGAACAAATCCAACTCTTCTCTCGAGGAATCAGCAGTGGAAATAAACGGCTTATGGAGTTACATTACTTGTAGAGAAAGGATATCTCTGGTAAGTGATGTGGGGATGTGGGTTTGTACCACCAACTCCACGAGGCGGGCCATGATGGAAGGCAAGATAGACGTGGGCATGATCTGCTGAGACAGGGCTCTCACACAGCAGTGTGGGAAACGCACGGCGAGGGTAAAAGGCGGTAGAGACGTGTTTAGCTACTGATAGAGGAGCAAGAGAAACTGGACCATGCTGTAACTCCTGCTTCCTCTCCTCCTTCACTGTATTCCTTGCCTTCACCTCCTCAATCACTTCATTGTGTCTGTTCTCCTCCCCTACTATCTTCATAATCAGAGGATATGGCCTGTTACAGCAAGCAGGATGGGTGTGACCGACAAAAACTACAATCAACAGATCCACAGTAGTGGGAGGCTGCAAATGAAACACAAACCCACCGTGTAACACACAATCTGAGGCATACCAAGGTATGCAATATAGGGGCTCTTCAAAAAGCCAGGCAGTGTCTAAGCACAGCTTATTATCTCGGGTTCAGTTTTAGCCCTAACCAACCAGAGCTATTTCCTACGGAGTCACTTCGGTACCTTTAGCTTTTTCTGCCTGGAGACAGCTCAAGTGTTTCTGCATCCAGGACACACAGCTAATCCCCAGTCAAGATAATTAAGAGGCGACTGCATTAATAAATTAAAATAAATGAATCAGTCCAATAACTGAATTCATTAGAATTGACTGCCAGAAGCAATTTGCAAATATTTCATAAATTACTCTTATCAAAGATTTCAGAAAATAAATAAGATACCTGCAAAATTTATCTGAAGTTCAGATATTGCCCGATAGATGTACATACATACACACACACAAAAAAAAACAAACCCTGGCCTTCATCAATTATATAAATACAGCACATTTTCTTATCAGGTTAAGAATCAATACAAGGTATATATTTTAACTGCTACGCAATAATTGACAGAATACTAAGAACAGGTACACTGCTGAGCAGCAACCCTTGAAAAAGTATTTTGATAAGTGGACTAAAAACTATTTTAAACAGAACAGGGGAAAAAAATCTAGAATCAACAATTAGCAGTAGTATACTTCAGAATTCTACACTATTTTCTACTTTTTAAAAAAATTATACAGGAAAAAAGTGTTAAAACAAAGGAGGGACACACAATCATATAAATTATTCTGTCTTACCAGGTCTATATGGTTTTCGCTTCCTTTTTTTAATCCCATCAGCTCCTTCTGCCACTTTGGTATCATCATCCACAGCTTCCCTTTCTGGGCTGGAATCTGATTTTCCATCGCAATCCATAAGATCACCTTCTGCAGAAAAGAGGCAATGGTAACTTTAACTGGAAAAGGGAAAGAAGATGTTTTTCCAAAATTTCTACAACTGACTGATTCCTGACAAAATGAGTGAGAACGAGAGATTTTTCAAAAGAGCGGTAGACACCCACAGTCTAAACACTTTTAGGAAACCCACTCTATCTACACACAAAGACCCACTATACACATACATTTCCTGCAAGATGATGGCTACACAAAACCAAAGAATCTGTGAATCTGTGAAATTCTTCTGATGTCCCTTTCAGCAGCTTGTGCTATCACATTTTCCAAGTGTCTGAGCAATTTCTAGTCGTATCTCAAGGAATTTAACACACAAGATCTACTTTGTTTTGTTTACTGTCTTCTTAAGTTTTGTTTGGTAGGACTTTTTTTATTGAGAAGACAGACTGAAAAACAGCAGCCTGCAGCTGGAAGGTAAGGTATGATGACTCCTGGTTTGGAGGGTTCTTGACTTGAAGCTGTGTGACTGACTGAAAGCAGACCTAACTATGCAGCAGAGTTTGACTTAGTAGAAAATCCAGCCTAAAGCCTTGAAGATGAAGACTGTAATTTTGAGTTTGAGTTTATATTCTGTGGGAAAGCAGGGTAGAAACAGATGTAAAGTATGATGGCATTAAAGAGCCTTTGGCATTGAACAGAGAGTGAGTTAATTCTATTTCTGATATTCCCAAAATGTCAATATTATAATGACCCTGCATCTTCATTTTACTGTAAAGCTTTTGAAGCATGTAAAATACACTCTTGCCTCTGAAAAGATACTGGAATTCAGATTTCTTGTTTTGGATTTAGGTGTATAACTCTGTATGGTCTAAAACCACATACAGTTGTAAGAGGGAGAAATACTTTTACAACAGAGTTGGACTCTTTCCCATCACTTCTGCTGTGGTAGAACTACAACCCTTGCTCTTCTACAAGCTGGTGATGGACCAGACTTTCCCATCAATGAAGACTTTTCTGAGTTCTACCAACAAAGCTGGTGGCCTGACAAAGACAGTCCCCACTGACCACCACAGCCAGTTCCCTCCTCCCCTTAAGAGCACGGCTGAGCCCTCTTTGCAACGTGTCCACTTCTGGCCGAAGAGAAACCTGCCTGAGTGCTAATGTGTCCTGCTACACAAAGCAGTACGCCCCCACAGTGGTCCTTCCCATTTACTTACAACACACAGCTCTACAAATAGTAGCAGAAGAGCCACATTTAGTCTACCAAAGCTGAAGCTCCCAAAGCAAGCTAAACTTTCAAGTGCACCTTAAAATGTGGAACATCTGATGAAATGCCAAACCTGATGAAAGCCTATAGATGAGATGGTAACATATTTACCACTAGCTCAGTTTCTTCCACCTGGAACTTCAGAGTGGAGTAAGGGTTATGCCTGTTTGCCTGGAATTACTACACTATGTTGCTCCATTCAAAGCTCTGGCACAGCTTTATTCATCTTGATGCTTACATAAAAATTTCAGACATTCAGAAAACAGGCACTGATCCACTCCACAGAGTACACGCAGAGCTTCCAGGAAATCCAGCCAATCTACCATGTACATGCTGTGCTGTCACCATCACACATACGAATGTGCTCTAACTCTCAAAAAGGCAACTGAAGGTGATCAGAACTGAAATTAAAGTCTGTGGAAGCTCTGGCTCTCCCTTTCACACTCTGCTATTACATGTATGTATCCTGTTATCTAGTTGAAAAGGGATACCTATAAAAGCCAACACGTAGATAATGAAGCTAGACTAAGTTATACAGAAAACAGGCACACGTCTGTAAAAGTAAAGATGATTAATCACTGAAAAAGAACAACAAAGGAAGTGGTTAATTTTCTATCTTGAGGCCTTCAAACGAAAATCAAAAGCTTTTCCGCTTTCAACAACCCACCTAATGGACCACATGAAAGTACGAGATGAAATTTAAGAGTGAGTGTAATGCTAGAATCATGTACCATATCCCGTGAATACTGAAGGAAATGAAAGAAAAACAACTAGTTAACTGTTTTTAAGATTATAAACAAATAAAGGGAAGCTATTACAAAAACAATACACTTCTAGTCAACAGCCATTGGTACGAATGTGCCAACCAAACAACGGGAACAATACCTGTATCAACAAGTTAACACTGAAACTGCACTGATGGTTAAACTACCCAGTTACCTCAAGTATACTCTAGCTACACCGTATCTAAAAAAAGCTGCGTATGACATTTAATCTGATTAACAACCAGGCAATGTTGCATAAACAGAAAGCGCTTCAGACTGTGGTGAGGTGGGGTGCCTCTATTCCTCTGTTCCTCTTGTAACAGACACCTGCATGACTAATGTAACGACTTTCACACCTACCATTTCAGTAAGCCTTTCCCCAGGCCATGGATTAACACCTATTCTACTAACAGGCTTAGCAGGACGTACAGCCAGGCCACGGCAAAAGAGACAGGAGAATGGGACTGCACCATGCTGGCCACTGTTTCTAGCGCTGAGGAGCGGGGATTTGAAGAGTAGCTGCTCCTACGTGCTTTTCCCACTCATCTCCCAGCTTTGCTCTCCTCCAGCTGGGGCTGCTGCACTTGCTCAGCTGTGAGAGAAGCAGATGAGACAAGTTCTGGTGGCCCTGAGACGCATGGATCTTTGCTCCATGTCTAGACTTGCGGTGGAAGGAGCTCTCCCAACGGCTTCTACCATTGGCTGCAATGTCATCCCCACACAGAGGGATGTGTTTGGGTAGGGAAGCATTAGCCCAGATCCCTTAATCTCTCATCAGCCTTGGAGGCCATAAAACCACTGTTAAATCTTCCCCTCCCTCCATACTACACGATACCCCATCCTGGAACCTGAAATCCTTCAGTAGGACTCTACATACAGCATCATCTACTTGAATTAAAGGAATAATCAGAATTCCCTTCCAAACTCAAATTCCGTCTTAAATTCTACTTTGGAGATGAGGACAAACAAAATGTTCATTTCATCTAGGGAAATAGAAGGAATTCTTTTTTTTTTCCTCCTTGGACTCTCAGGTCAGTCCACCTTATTTCAGAAAAAAAGAAATACTCTCACAGCAAAGAGCTTTTTACTCCACTTTCCCCTATGTTTAAAATACCAGCTTTACAGTGATGTAGACATAGCTTTGCTGAGCCAACATTAACACTTTCAGTGTTTGCACTAAGTCTGAGAGTCTCAAATACACTTGTACTCAGTGAGTGCACAATACTTCCCACAGGTAATCAACCCAAGTATCAGAGAAAAAGAGAACTTGTATTGCCAGCGTTGCCAGCCTTAGAAAGGTGAGTTTCCCATAGGATGGATGACCCATAAACAGAACAAGAAGAAGAAAAGTCCCTGAAACGGACAACAACCAGCCATGCCTGCTGCTCAGGTGATTTCCACAAAGCATTCTGTACAGAACATACGAGTACCGGTCTAACAAAAGCTCCCAGGGATGTCTGCAAAACACACGTGTACTGCAACACAAGATACGCCAAAAGTAGACTGCTACCTCTACTGTCATCCATCTCCCCATCTCTTGAGTGTTCTGACTGGGCATCTGGGGGTGTCTGAAGCACAGCCACACTGTTCTGATTTATAATCTTCAGTTTAAGCTTTGGTTTCGTCCGTTTTCTTCTCGGTACTGTAACAGTTAGGCTCTGTAACTGAGACATGCCGGATTCTGTCAAGCAGACTCCATCCTGGGTGTATGTCTTCGGTGGGTCTATAAAAGTTAAACGAATCATAACAGCAATATAATACTCTTTAATTTACAAGTCTTAGGTTTTCAGGAATAGCACTTTTAAGAGTTAATAATCCACATACGGAGCTGATTCACGAGTGAGGAAAGTGGTATAAATAACACCGAGATACCTGATACTGTCTTACACGTTACAGTTACAGCTTCATCATTTAGTCTGCTGTCAAATCCAGTAACAACCCATTATATTGCTACAAACCAACTCACATCAAGGAGTCATTAGACAGAACGATTCCATTATAGAAACTGGTGCCTTGTAGGGTATTTTTGTATCCCTGACACTGACAGAAAACTGTGCAAGTCTTACTTTGGGTCCCCGTTGCTTATCGGCCAAGGCCCTCATCCAGCCCTCAGCCCTGTATTAACGACCCCAGGCCTCCCAGAACTCCTGCTAACTCAGGTAAGTGACTAGCCCCATTTCACAGGCAGACAAAACCCAGTTTTATCAGGTGAGCTGCTCAAGGTCAAATTGGAAATCATGGGTAGGTCTCACGTCTCCCAAGACCTGCAAGACTGCTTCTTCCTCAAGCTGTCACATGACAATTTAGTCTACTGATAAATGTTCCTTAATTCACCATGTACAAAGGCACTGTCCCCTGTGCTGGGGCCCTGCAAGTGGAGGTTTGGGAACTTTCAGGGAGTTACCAGATAACAAAGAGGATGCAATGATGTTTCTGCTCTTTGACGCCAACGATTTGATAACAGTTTTTGAAAATACATAAACATCGAAACTTTTGTTCCCTTTAACCAAAAATATTTTCTTATGTAACATCTCACACCTCAAAACACAGCTGGTTCTGAATGCAATTCTTCCCAGATGACTGTCTTCTTACATTGAACTAGAAAACAGTGTTTGCTTTAAAAAAAAAAAAAATCACATGCTCTTATTCAGATTGAAGATCTGAAGAGAGAACATTTTCTCAGATCTACATTTGTGTAGTAGCAAATGAAAAAAAAAAATCTGACATGATGGAAGCTGTCCTAACACAATGGAAGCTGTTAGGTACTATCACTATAAAAAGTCACTTGTGAGTAAGCTTGTCAAGATTATAAATTCCTAGCACAAACCAGACAAATACAGAAAAGCTGTGTCCTCCTACAGCTGTAAACATTTGTGTACATGCTTGACTCAGGTCCACTGTGTTATCACTGCTAATATTAAGGCAAGCAACTAAGTCTGCAAGATCAAAGTACAATTTAAAGTAATTATTGTTGTGCAGGTATGGCAGGCAAAACAGAAGAAAGAACAGAGAATGAGGAAAAAAAATGAAAAGCATGCTGCGGTAACTGAAGGATAGTTAATGTTGTGTGTTATAAAATCATAGAAAAAGGAATTTTTGTCTCATGTAAAAATATACCCTTAAAATATGCTAAATGATCAAAGATTAAGCATTTACAGTCTTTACCTAGTTCTTTTGATTTTGAAATAATCTGAGCTCCAACTGATGAATCACAACAGTCCAAAGAAGGCACTGAAAAATATAAGGAAAATAATTTCAACTTTTAAAAATTGTGACTCGATTTAAACTGAAACTATCAATTAATTTTCCCTCAAACAGTTCCATTGAACTCCCTAATTTATACTGTTGGCAACATTCACTAGCACCTTTGAAATGAAGTGCTTTTCAGCGCCACAGAAAATGCGAGTACAAAACAAGCCTGACACAAATTGAAGTCCTCTAACTTCCTAGAGCCAAGAATGGCATTGGAATGGCACTGAACTCAATGGTAAATGATCTCCTTCTACTGGACCAAGGGCAAACGAATACACTGGATCTACTGGATTGGAAAGTAACCTCTACGCTGGTCATGACGTTCAGGATTTGCTGACCTAAGGGTGAAAAACGGCCGGGTTTTGTGAATTGGATATCGACCTGCTGTCGTACTCCGACAGCTTTGCACATAAGATTCCAGCTGTGTCTATGCTCCCAGGTCTTCCCCATATCTGAGGAACAAGACATGGCTGAGATACCTGAGAACAGATGATGCATGACTTGTAGTTACATAGGGTAATTCCTATTCAAGATAATATTAATAAATCGAACAGCAGACAACTTGATTTAGAAACTACAGCTGGTGCGCTTCGGGGAAGCGCTGGAACAGCGTGACTGAACAATTAGTGATTAAAATGTCCTACACTACTAGGCTACTCTTGTTGTGGGTAGAAATGCTCTTCTCATCTGCCTTAATTACAATAACCATAATCACTAACCTGTGATGTGCAGACTAGAGTTTTAATATTAGTGGTGACTTTACAGAGATTACGTAGACAGAGTTAAGTGAAGTGAAAATTAGAAGCTTGTCTCTCACAAACACTGAGAACTAGAATTGGAAAACCTGTTAGTTCAGCACAGTTAGAATTGCCATATAGTCAAGTCTATCCACACTTTTTTTTATGCCTAGAAATCTTATCCATGCTGAATTTAATACTCAAACACCTGGAGTATTCACTTTGCATCTGCCACACAAGGTGAGACCACCGAGGCAACCCACGCGTGGGAGTTGCAGTGTTTCTCAGACACGACGGACTCGCCGCACGTGAGCTGCTGCTGACCACCTCACACACAACACAGGAGTTGGGGCCAAGACTAGGAAAGGCAGAAAAGCTTCTAAGTAACGCTTAAATTCTTTGCTGAATACAATAATGAATGTGAAATCTAGAGGATGCTTTGTAAGCACATAAAAAAATAAGGAAAGGGAGAGCCTGTCTTCAGAAACTGTAGTCCTTTAAAAGTTTTATAAGGTGTAACTAAAGTATATAACCTACAGAAAATCAAATGCAACCAGCAAATGGAAGCAGTCTATGAGAATTACTGAAAAACTGATACACAGGAGTCGAAGGAAAAGACAAGGAAGAAAAGAAAACTGAAAATGTGATTTTGGAAGAGACACTGAGCGGGAGGGAAACAAAAAAATATGGGACAAGCAGCAGGATGGAAGATACTCAAAAGCACTGAATTGAAAACAACAGAAAAAAAAGGCAGATTGTAAGAAATACTCAAAGTGGAATAAAATGTCATCTGTTCATTTAATTGGTTATAACTCACAAGATGTTTTAAGACAGAGCTAGCAATTATTTAATTGGAATCTAAGGTACACAAAAAATCCAGAAAGACAGCTGTGAAAGGGGATTTGAAATCCTTATTTAAAAGTCAAACAACAGGAGCGTTCTTCTGGTCCATGTCCGGTTGTGAGCAATTTTAGCTTTGCAGACTAAATAGAACTGAAACAGTCAAATAAACACGCTGATGGAGACAGAGGTGAGGCCATCAGAAACCAACTCACAAAAGCTGCAGAAACAAACAGTGTTTGAAGACAGTATCAAACAGACTTTCAGAAAAGGAGCTAATTAGAGTGCAGATTAAGGACTACAATCAATAAAATGGATAACAGAGAAACAGAGTACTGTTCAAGAAAGACTGGGGCGGGGGGGAAACTAAAAATTGAACAAAAAAGTGCTTTTTGAGGGACTTAGTTGAAGCTTAACCGAAACTATTATACTTATTTGCAAAAGGGTTTAAACATGATGAATCTTGTAGAACATTTAGTAGCTTTAGTTGAAAATAAATAATGGCACAGAATACAATATGATGAGAAGAATCGTAGTTTCAAAAAGAAAAGGAGCTGCCAGTTGTAAGGGTGTAATAGAAAAGAACAATTCAAGGAAGAAATTAAATCAGCATAATGGATAGAGCTGAATGGTTGATGTACAAAACACTAGCAGAACACTACTGGGTGCCTGCATCCTGTGTGGGTGACGCAGGGATTTCTTTGCGAATACAGGAACTTACAAGAACACACGAGTTGACATCACAAACATGCCAAATAATAAAAAATTCAAAAGTTATTTTTTTAGCATATAGAATTACATTGCTTTTGCATCCTGGCAGTCTGGAGCATCTCTGAATTAGTAAGTGATACAAACTCCTCACTGCCTCTGTGGGCATGCTTACTGAAGCCACACGCGCAGCTACCAGAAACCGTTACCAGATCAGTTGTAACTAGCTAAAGAAAACCAGGCAGAGCTGGTCCCTGTGCCTCCTGCAGAGAAAGAAAAACAGCACTAAGGGAGGAGGAAACTGGAAAATGTGCATAGAGACAGAATGGGAGTAAGTGAGGAAAGGATGAAATTTCCAGATGGACATATGACATGTGGCAAACAAAAGAACGGCAGAAGTGATGGATAGATGGTCAATAATTGCTTGTCTAGGAGTGAATGTAGATCAGAAAGGCACACACCTCTCTTGAATGTGCAGGAATTACAGCAGAGAGGAAAAGCTGCTGCTACCTGCTAGTACCCAGTCATGATAATATTCAAGCAATTCTAAATCAGAAAAATTTTTCTACAAGGCACAGCAATACGCTGAGACACACATGTTGTAACTTGAGACCACACTAAAAGAAACCTGATGAAACACTGATCAGAGATGATTATTTCAAAAGAACTTAGTAATGAAGGTCTATGGTATACAACTTTGGAGCAAATGTTACCAAATTCTGGCTTTTGATATTGCATATATGTTCAAGAAGAAAAAGCTATTTCTCTTTTATTTCTGCTTTCTGAAGATGACTGTGTAAGATTATCAGATATGTATCTGACGTTCTTCAGTTGAGACAGGGAAGAGCTCTTACAAATTCAAGGTTTCTATATTCTGAAGTGAGAAAAATGGAAGCTCTTTCTCAATGTCCACATGCTAGAAGTATTTATTCATCACCAACAACAAACCTGCAACATATTGGTAAGTTACTAGGTTGAGGGGCTCTTGCTTCTTCTAGAAAGCAAGCAGTTAAAAAGCTTGTAGTAATACTTGCAACACATCTGTGATACATCAAACGGAAAAAGTAAGAACCATCCCAGTAAGAATCCCACAACGTAGTACACTTTAAGAAGCTTTCTACTGTTAACTAACATTTGTATCCCTAAGTTTATCAAATGCTAATTGTTCTCACCTTGAAACAAAACAATTGTAGAAAATTTTCAGAGGAGTTTTAGAAGAATTAACAAAAGATTGAAACATTTCACATAAAAGTACATGCAAGTATTTCTATGGCCATGCAGCAAATAACATACTCAGACATGCATTGTGCAAATGTACACATGTTAAAGATATATTATATATACTGAGTCAAAACACAAGAGAATAAGCAGAGAAATTCGTCTTACTAAAAAAAAAGGTTGAAAAAACCTCCAAAGAAAGCTTGGGAACTCCCTAACAGTCTTGCAGGACTAGTTCCTATTCCTCAAAGACAAACCTAAGCAACACAGCTTCATGAAGGTATGCAGGAAGGACTGACTTGGGGGCCAGCTTATGCCTGGAAATGAAACATCTCTGATAGCACCTTGTGAAGTTGCTCCATCTCACATATTTTGGGCTTTAATTATCTCAAAAAGGTAGCTCTGCCAGCTCAAAAGAGAAAGGAAGAGGGAGTATTTCCTACTTCGTCCTTTTTGTTTCAAGTGGCCAAAGCTTATTATCAAAAAAAACCCCAAAATCTAGGTTTTTCCCACTTACAAAACTTCTTTCTTTTTCAATTTGTGAAAGCAGATCTCAAAAATTAAGTGACTTGAAGAAATATGTAAGCATAAGTCATTCTTACTTCTAATAGCACTAAAGTGGGATACTTGAAGTGTTCCACAACCACGTGTAGCTGACAAGGGAGCATACAAACCTCCGAGGTCACGTCAGTAAGTTACAATTACTGCAATGCTGTTACGAGGGCAATGCTGTTACTGCTCTACTGAATTCTCCCTGGCAGACCTCTCAAACACATGCCTTGTTATCTCTTCTGTCTTGATCAGGAAAGCCAATCTTACTGGCATCTTCTTGGTGGCTATGAATATTTCTTGAAACCCTTGCTTGTTCCTGTACCTTCCTCCTCCGATATTCTCATGATACCCCAATAAAGAGTTAATGTGAACACTTCAACGTTCTGTTAGGCTAAAAATGGGTATAACGGTGTCACTGCTCTGTTAAAGTAGCAGACCAAAGCAGAACCTCCCATGAGCTGACACGCGGAGAAAACAGACCGGGGATACCACCCTTGTAGCAAGCCCACAAATCGGGTAACAGGCCAATCTAACTGCTGACAGGCCACTCACAAGAACGTTCACCAGTACCATCCCGCAGAACCAGACGCTGTAGCTGTGCCTAAAGGGAAAAACTGCCGTAACCTCAGCTCCTGAAGTACCACTCCTACAGAACTGTGCAATACACACTAATGAGGAAGTTGTAGAAGAGCAAAGTTCATCAAAAAGAACCGTACATTTTAACGAACAAGAAAGTGATGACTCCCCAGCAGGAAAGTATGGTGAATTCTTTCAAAGACTGCAGCTAATGAGGGAAGCACTGGTTTTAAATACTGAGAGAGCTGAAGGAGTGGCATTAATAAAACATGAGGGAGGAGGGGAAAAAATGCTTATATGGACTGTTGTTATAGCTACTGCTGCTTCAGACAGCCTCAAAGTATCAAAATATAGAAAGTTTTTCTGCTTGGAATTGATTTTCAGATTCTTCTGCAGTTAATAATTTCAGAGAATTGAGCTTTCGTCCTTCCATCTGACAAAGCGAGATGCCTTTCACCTTTTCAATACCAAACGCTTTTAGTTATTTACACAAATTATCTTCAACAAATCTATTCAGCATTCCCCCTGCTAGGTTTTTTTTTTGGCCTTGCGGCCAATCACTAGAAGGTGTGAAAGAGCTGAGGACACTTCCAGAAAGCCTTTAAAATGAACATGAAAAATCTTGCTTCTATCATGAGCCCAGTCTCCACCAGCGAAAAGAACCATAACACATTCCCAAACCTATTTATTGCAGTGTGCAATCCTGCCATTGGTTTCAAGTGTCTTCTTACCGTTTGTTGGTGGTATGTATGGCCTACAAATGGTACAGTCAAAACCCATATCAGCTATGTTTTCCACTTCCTCCTCTGTGTTTAAGTTCTGACAGATTGCATGCATCCATCTAGAAATTAAGTGGGGGAAAAAATACAATTTAAAGGAAATATGTGGTGTTTTAGGACACCCAAATATCAGTATATGGTCCAAGTAAACGTGAAATACTTGTTTAGTTTAAATTCTTTTAGGTAGAAATGATTAATTAGGTCCTCCATACAGAGCATTCCCCTGTGGTGGTGTGTGTTAAATACGGTACATACAGCATCAGATTATCTATTTCTCTTCACAGGAAGGAACTCTCTAAAACAACGTCCCGGAAGCAAATATATCTTAGTCTTATAATTTTCTCCCTATATTGCAATCATTTTTACTACTTACTTGATACAATGTAGATTTAGCCTCACAGCAATAGTCTTGTGAGGTAAATAGTTTTATTTTATTTAGTTTTATTTTTACAGAGGGGGAAAATGAGGCACAAATTAAATCAATTTGCCCAGAGTCATATAGTTACGTCTGTGGTACAACTAGGAATGAACTAATAAAAGACTTCTGAGATTCAATCCAGAGCTCTTTACCACAAGACCATTCCTTTCATCTTTAGACTTTTACATTAAAGGAAAAAAAAATATGAAAATAAGCTTTAAGCAGGAAAACCTGTAAAATATTAGAAATCCTTACCGATCACATCGTCTACACTGAATTATAAGCTCTTCATCCCTGTAAGTGCGATAGCAGATTGGGCAGGTAGACAAACTTGCGCAGGGAGCACACTGTGTGTAATTATTTTGCCATTCACATCGTAAACCTGGAGAAGTTGCTCCACAGTGTCTGCACCAAACACACCTGCAGAACAGACAAAATGATCTATTACTTTCAGTTCACAGAAAGATTATTTTGTGGCTTTAAAACCCTCCTACTTAGAACTGGGTGAGTAATTAAGTTTTGTATCATTAACCATTTGGAGGGAGGCGGAGCTCATTTCAGGTTAAACAGTATTTTAATAGAATGAAAACAGTGTTATTTAGGTTTTGGTTATTACCAACATTTTTGATACTTTTTAAAGAAAGCTCCCAAGTAAGAATTCCCTTCCATCTACAAAAAGAGGCAGATGGGTGTTTGTAACAGCTCAACAGGTCAAAGGAGCTCCTGCTTCCAGTTGCCATTCATTCTGAGATACGAAGGCTTAACCATGTCAGAGGTCTATTCTGTTTGTGTCTCACCCAAGTTACACGAATGGTTTTCAGAGGGTTTTACTTCTGAGAAAAAATTGCTGAAGCATCCATTCATTCAAGTTTCCAACTGAACACTGGAATGAATGTTCCGATGAATGTAAATTGAATTTGTTTTGGATAAGAGTTTCAAAAGAAAACTTTTGTCCACTTCTACTTACTTGGTTTTTGGCTTGAAGAAACAGTATTAAGAGGAAATAACAGCTTCCCTATTAAATTGTTAATTCAAACAATTAAAAAGTGTTTTGTTTGTTCTGTTTAACACACCTGACTCAAAAACAATTAAAACATTATTACAGTTCAATTGACACTGCAAGTATGAAGTGACAAAAAAACCCCAAAGAGGCCAGCAGTCAGTATTTCTGACCCCAGAACCAAACATACCATTTGCACTTCCAGCCCCCCTTTGGAACTGTCTGCAGGGGTGGATCTAAGCAGTACGTGTGGTAGCTGATGTCGCAGTCATCACAGAGAAGCAGTCTTCCTGGATCTGTCGCTTTCCCACAGGCTTCACACACCGTGCACTCCAGGCACCTCCAACCTTTGCTAAGCACCACTTTAGTAATCTGCAAATGGCAAGGTAAAAATTATTTGAGAACTGCTCTATGAAGTGTGATCGCTGTAAAATTAAGGTCTAGCTAGTGGGGCACATGATGCTCTTCTGTGCACGCTATCCACATCACAAGTAGCTGTTTATCAATCAGACCTTCTGAAGCTTCAATAAATGGGAATGGATTAAACAGAAAGGAACTGTGATTACTGATAGCTGATACTGTTTGAGAACAGAATTTCTTCAGATAAACTAGCATACCAGAGAACATACACTACACTGATCTGCATGTAGGACAGTTCACTCCTTATAGGAGTAGCTGGTCCTGTACGGATGAAGGAGGACACGTGGCTGCTTTTTTTCAGATACGTAGTAAAGCCAGGATTTGGGTCACTATAAATTCTGTATCCTTCCTAAATTATCTGTGATAACCAGTGTTGGGGTTTTAGTCATCTGAAGCAAACAACTAATTTACAGTAATTAATATATAATGTAAGAATCACAGAATCATAGAATGGTTTGGGTTGGAAGGGACCTTCAAAGCCCATCCAGTCCAACCCCCCTGCAAGGAGCAGGGACATCTCCAACCAGATCAGGTTGCTCAGAGCCCCGTCCAACCTGGCCTTGAATGTTTCCAGGGATGGGGCATCCACCACCTCTCTGGGCAACCTGGGCCAGTGTTCCACCACCCTCGTTGCAAAGAATTTCTTCCTTATATCCAGTCTAAATCTACCCTCTTTTTGCTTAAAATCATGACCTCTTGTGCTATTGCCACAGGCCCTGCTAAAAAGTTTCTCCCCGTCTTTCCTGCAGCCCCCTTTAGGCACTGGAAGGCCACTCTAAGGTCTCCCTGGAGCCTCCTCTTCTCCAGGCTGAACAGCCCCAGCTCTCTCAGCCTGGCCTCACAGGAGAGGTGCTCCAGCCCTCTCATCATCTTCGCAGCCTCCTCTGGACTCTTTACATACTACTAAGAGTAGTATATAAACACAAAATGAAATTATAGTTGCATTAAATACAATGTGGCATTTTGTAAAGTACATTTAGAATAAAGTTTTGTAACATGTTTTTAAAAAAAAAAACACTTTTACACAGATGTACTTATGCAATAAACAATACAGAGTGTACAGTGTATATATTGCAGTAAATAGCTTATTATGTGCTTGCTAAGTCATCTCATACCATTCAAATTGAATTTTCACACATTCTCTCCTAGACTAATGAATGTAAAATGTATTAATTAACCACTCCAACTGCTGTCAATTCTGACAGCCAACAGACAAATTGAATCAGCTAAACCTTATGCCCCTAGTAAATGAAGAAGATGCAGTATAATTTTTTTCTTTGTTTTTAATTCTTCTTGGATTTAGTTTTCAAGCTTATATCTCAAACTGTTATTTCAACCAACTGCTGGATAATCAGTGCTACTTACGGTGGCGAAATTACAAAAAGGTTAATTTCTCTTGAGGCAATGCATACTATAAAATGACATTTAATTAAAGTCTTTCACAAGTTGCATACAAATAATGGTCACATTAGCTGATGAGTATCTAACAAGTTAATGACTCCCCTAATTACCACAAAACCGAAGGCAGCATAGTGCTATTAAAGTAAAATATGAAAACAGTGTCACCAAGTTATTTTTTATGTAACAAAAGCACTCACCTTAATACTGACACAGTATGGATGGTAACACTGACCGCATTGAGAACAGGCGAGCAACCTGCCCTCAGCACCTTGGCCAAAGCTCCCACAAACTACACACATATCCTGCAATGACAGAAAAGAGCACACGATCAACACAGGCCAGACACTGAATTCTGAAAATACATAACTGTAAAATACAACTACCTGCTGTATAATTTAACTCCGAACGAGGACATTAATCTACTTTTTTCTAACTAGAAGCAGAGAAACAAAATGAAAACGCGGTAACTGTTACCCTAACCTGATGGAGAGTGAACTTGTCACTGTTAGAGAAGAGGACGACTGTATTATGCATCGAGTTTTCCTCCTCATCTTTGTTAGATGAAATATCCATAGTTGTGACCTATTAAAAAAAAAAAAAAAAAAAAATCACATAAATAGCAAGTACATCACATTTTCTAAGACATGAGACAAGATGAAACTTATTTTCTAAATATGTTAATTTTTTTAAAGTACCAGAGAATACAAGCTTTGCAAATATTTCTTCATACAGTATGCCCTTTCATAAAAAGCTAGCTTCATCAAAAATTACTATATTAATTCGTGTTTTCACATCAGTACAAGCATCATTGCTATTTCAGTTTTACAGACATATTTCCTTCCTCTCCTTTGTTCACCTTTAGACATCACCCCATTGCACTTTAAAATGAAAATGGAAGGAAAGAACTAGTCAAAAAACAAAAAAACACTAAGCAGAAGTTGCCATACTGTGACCAGTCTGCTCAGTTCCCTCCATACAAACAGTGAAGTTCTCATCGAAAAGTTAATTGCAGCAACATACTTTTGAATATTAATTCAAAGCGCAATTGCAGAAATGTAATTTGTTCCATACTGCCTACAATGTGGTTATCTACTGTTCCAAGTATGTTAGAGGAATAAGCAAGAGTTCTAAAGTTTCAATAGTTAAGATCTCTCCATAAGCAGTTTCTTTATGAGGTTTATCTATCTCATCCATAAAAATTTGCACTGAACTCAAAACAGCCGTTTTGACCTCAATCCATAAGCTCTTACTC
This sequence comes from Tetrax tetrax, assembly GCA_009806455.1. Lineage (NCBI taxonomy): Eukaryota > Metazoa > Chordata > Aves > Otidiformes > Otididae > Tetrax > Tetrax tetrax. Next base: position 531,687 of record WHYT01016890.1, read on the forward strand.
TAGACAGTCGTTCTCCTTTTGATCAAGAGATTGTTACTCTGACCTGCCCTTTTATTAATGCAGCATATATATGTATAGATAGCCTCTCAGGAAGAAAACCAAGAAAAAAAGACATCAGCTGTGTTCTGACCTTCATGCAACTCTTGCTATGCAGAAATTTCAATTAATGGATAGCAAATAACAGGTCTAACTATCTGCTCTCTGAACCAGCAGTGCCCATGCAACTTTGGAAGAGAACAGCTCACAGCTCTATATAAAGAATAAATGTATGATAGAGAAATGTAACTTTGTTTTACTAGCTGTTTTTATAAATGTGGATTATTTTAAACACAGTTGAAGTCTTACACAGATAGTTTTCTTTAAATAATAATTTAAATATTTTACAAATCCAACCACCGCTCTAGAGACAAATGTAAATATCGTGAGAACAGCTCCAGGAACCCTTCTGATACACTGTTGCTGAAAATCAGCATTTACTGAGAAACAGCCAAAAAGGGGATACACTGTCAATGTGCTTTAATTACTGTGTGGCTGAGAGCACTGCAGCTGTAAGTAACTAATTAACCAAAAAACACCAGAAACATCTCTTGATATGTTCAGGGAGAGCTTTGCCCTTACACGTATCTCCACAGGTTCCACAAAGTTCTTGGAACTGCTTGCACACACAAAAGAGCAGAATTTGAAGGACTGAATCACTGCAATTTTGGTGCTTGCTGTGGCCATGGCCCTCTGTGAGTTAACCTGTAGCCACCCTCCTCCCCATTCCCAAGATATCTCCAAATCTGTGTGGTCCACAGGTCACAATCCCATGCTGAGTAAGAATCAGTTTGTGCAAAGGGGCTGAAAATGCTCCCATTTAAAACATTTATCTGGCAAAAGGCTGATCTCTTGGTATTGCTGCCTTCACCTACCCTATCACAAGACAGCCACATCTCTGCTGTAGAACTCTGACGCTGCCATTTACTTGATGAGTCAAAGGATCAGATTTCTATAGGTAACTGTGGAGAGCGATGTCCATTTTGAATTTATAGCAATTTACCTAACTCAATATCCTCTGTTCAGTTACAAAAACTTTTAAGAGTTTCTTCTGTAAAACCCAGATGACAGAGTATTCCAATAAATTATTATATAGGCAGCAAAAAGTGGTGCAGCACTGCATAAACTCAAATAGATTCTATGTAAGAAGACAAAAAAAAAAAAGAGATCTAAAAAGAGTCTGAGAAATTATTTGATAAAGACATAAAATGAATAAGTCCATCTCTGAATATAAAGAACAGGATGCCTCTCAAAATCTGCAGGGCTGATTGATAATAAAACTTTAAAAGGAATGTTCAAAGCAGCCTGGTCCATAGCAAAAAAAAGCCCTCAATTTTTTTTGCAGTCCAGATTTCCAACAGTTTTTCATACTAAAACCCCTCTTCTTATGAGAAACAGACCAGGACTATGTACGATTTAAGAGTTTTAAGAGGACTTCAGGTATGAAATAGCATAACTATCAATTGCAGTGAGCGATGACTTGATTAGAATCACTTCAGGGCTGTATGTGAGATGGCAAATTAACGACCATTTTCTCAAAGGTTCCTGGAGGGAAGCTGTGCACCGTCCCACAGACTATCTGACATCAGATCACAACACAGAACCTGCAGCCACATGGAAAAAGTATTTTGTTAGAGAGTCAAGGAAGCTTTTATCAGGGTTCTCTGAAGGAGCCAGCAAACCTGGGGATACGGCAATCTGACTGACATAACTCACTTTGTTACTAAATTCTTTTGGCAAAGTCCTTCCCAATGCGCCTTAAAGCAAGGTAAACTGCCACAGAATCAGAGGAATGCCCCCTATTATTGACAAAACATGCAAAGTAATGAGTAAAATCATCAGTTTTCTATGTAGCAGAACAGCATTAGTAGAAATCTCATAGGGGATGCCTGAGAACAGGCTGTGGTGTTCAACATTCCCATGTGCAATCTGAAAAATCATGTGAGGAGCAAAGTGACAAAGCTTGCTAACAACAGTGAGATATTCAGAGGAAGAAAAAACAAAACATAACCGTGAAGAACTGCACAAGAACTTCATAAAGCTGAGTGTTGGGCAATAAAAAGGTAGATGAAAATTCAAAAAGTAAGAAAATGAACATGGTAAAACAACTGACAAGGAAGATAAAGAAAATACTGGGATTCTCCAGATGAGCAAGGAAGGAGTAGAAAGTAAAGGAGGATAAATGAAGAACAACTGTAGAAACTGAGTGGCATGGATGGAGGAGGTGAATGAAAAACAAATCTCTACTGCATCTTCTGTAAGAGCACTAAGGAGCAGGCAATGAAACCAGAAGGCAGCAACTCAAAACTGATGAGCTGTGGAACTAAAAAAGGTTAACATGGCTTCCAGAAGCTTTTAGAAGTGAATAGACAAATTCACGAAAGAAAGCTCCAACAGAGGTTGCCCAAGACAAAGATACCACATCCTTTTCAGCAAGTCCCAAAGCCACCAACAGTTCAAGTGTCTCCTTCTCTAGGCCTCTTCTGTTTCTGCACTCAGCACTCAGTTCTGGTCCCCAGGTAGAAGAATCTGTGGTCTGATCTGCTATGGCTGCCGTTACATTCTTACGCATAAGCCTTGCTCTTCCCTTTTCTGTTGCTCCTGTGAGTGCTGCCTGTACCCAACATGTTTTCCCTCTGAGGAAATGGAATTACTTTAAGACTCACACCAGCTGTCCCTTTAAGTGGCAAGAACAGCATAAAATTGCTTCAGGTCCATCACTTGTGCTCTAGTTCTTCATCACAAACACTTAGTAATGGCCAAGCTTTATCAAACACCTCTGCTTTTCAGTGCTCTTTGGTTTTATACATTATTTTAATACAAGAATTATAGAGCTTAATAAAATTATGTTACATTAACAGACTGCAATATGACTTAAAAATAAGTGTTCTTACCCCTGGAATGACTACAGTCCCAACTCCATTTTTCAGTTTTGATCTACCTCTGCCACCTCTTCCTGAAAGACCTGCACCACGTGGCCTCCTCTTCCCTGGGAATCCTGATCCACGGCCCTATTCAATGTAAGACAACAATTTAAATGCAACCGGAAGTTCTTTTGTTATAAGGGATTCAAATTTGTTCAATGCATCTAGAGAAAAACATAAGTAAAATACACCCTATGATTGCAAGTGGATATGAGCACATTAAGTCACTGCATAACTCGTTGTGAAATACCTTTAACTACTTACATGACATAACATGATCACCCTTATCACAGTGAGAAAGCAGTTAAAACCAGAAACGTTTATTTTCTGCTCAGGAATAACTGGAAATATGGAAATGTTTGTTTTTTTCTTTTTTCCCCCATAGTTGCAAAGTATCCAAAATAAATAACCTCTATTCTATGATTGATTTTTATTTTCTTTTTAAACAGTCGGCTCAGACAGTCATGGGACTTCTGACTAGGGTCTGGACACTTGATTATTTGCAATCGTAGATAACTCTTCTTACATATGAGTAACCAAGCAAACACTGGAATTTATTGGGACTCAAGCCTATTCCTAAAGCGAACCAGGAGCTGGCTCCAACAGACTCTCTTAATTCAGTAGATACAGAGAGAGCTTTTTACATTAATTACATCAATTACAGTCAGATCAACACTTCCCATAATACGATGTTTTCCTTACAAAATATTCACTTATTTTTTAGACAGATTCTTTTTTTGCCTTCCTTATATTAAATGCAGATGTACAGTTGCAGTGTCGTGTGCTCTGGAGTATTCACAGTGTGTTCAACTACAATTACTGTGGAAAAGCAAGTATGTTTTTAATAATAACTACCTGGTATTAATACTGTGACTTAGTTTGAATTGAATGATTTTTTTATTATTATTATTTCAAAATGAACTAAACACAAAGAGGATCCCTAATCCTCCTTAAAATTTTTCCAGAAAGCAAAAGAACATATCGACAGTGTCGTGGAGTTCTGGCTGGTATCTCAGACACTTTTACAACACGTTTCAATCTTTGATCTGGATAAATGACAATAATTATGGCACATACTCAAATAAGTGTCTTTCCTACCATGAAATAAGCAATGAAATTCTTTATTGCATTTCAAATCTGTGAATAATCTCAGCTCCTAGAGCCCGACTCCATCCACAAAATATCTAGATACAGTGTCTGTATCCAAATGTTTGCTGCAAAGTATTTTTAATCCCAAGACAAAACATTTACTCAGTAAACCAATGCTGGTGGAACCACAAAGCTCCCTGGGGACTGTGTTGCCAACAGACATGAACAGTCTCCGCGGACGGAGACAGGAGCTCCCTGGATGGAAAGCAGCACTACGGGCTCAATATTACCAAGGCTATTTTTCAAATGTGCCAGCTCCTGTTTTAAAGAAGACACAGGCATTTATGGTCAGAATTATAAGGGAGAATGCAAGCATCCAAATGTTAAAATTTTATTAACATCCATCTATTAACAGAAAGAGAAATTAAACTGACTTACTCTTACACAACGAGGTAATGTAACATAACGCTACGTTAAGGAAGTCTGCTACTGATGGCTGAAGTATTTCTATGTACTACGGTGAAACAAAAACCCTTGTCCTTACATACATATGCAGACACAGGACATACAAGTGACTTTTTTTTTTTTAAGATGTAAACTCTGCTGCCACACATTTTTATTTTGTCCACTTCAGATGAGGTATCAGTATTGTTATTTTCACACAACTAGGAACAGGAGTAAGTACGTACTTCTATCAATGTTAATGCTGAATATTAAGCTGAAAATTAATGCTTGAAGCAGCAAAAGCTAAGGTAATGTAAAATTAAAATAAAATTAGCATGACAGTTAAAGTGAGATGAAAATAAATCATTGGGAAGCTACAGCTATGTCAGAGTTTCGTAATTTAGCTTTTTTTTGCCTTTATTTAAAACAGTAATTACACTTAATTTCTTCAGGTGTTTTTAATGGTAAATGTCACGATGGATACAAGCTTTGGTCCATCTAATCAGGTGGGAAAGTTGTTATTTATTCCCCCACAAACTAAAAATGATGTCACTTCGAATTCACTCTGCAAGATTTCTCCACAGCAACAAATTCGAGCCACCCTTCCTATCTCTGCTCCTCCCATGCCTGGCTGACTTTACTGCCAGTCTTAATGACATTTTCCTTCTCAAGCAATTTATTTTGACAACTATGTAAAGCCAACCACAAAAAGTGAAGTACTAAACACATACAAAAAACTGGCAATACAAGCTATTCTTTGCTACTGAAAATCAAGGCAATGCCATCAAACTGTACACTCTGGAAAAAAATACATTTTTTAACCTGAAAGCTCCAGAGTTTCAGTAATTTTTAAAGGCCTTAAACAGTAACAGAATGGAAGATTAATTCAGTTGTGAGATACAGAATTTCATCACTAGTCTCTACAGCAGGAAGATAGCAATGGATACATGAAAATAAATTCAAATTATTTACCACTTTGATGCTCCAAATGGCACTGCCAGGAAGCTGTCTGGATTTAAAAATGTCCCGACCTTCTGAAATGTCTGGGGACCAGGAAGGTGGGCTGACTGTATTATTGGTACTCCAAGCCCCCTAGGATACGGTAGGTGAGAAAATAGATGTATAAAACTTGGCAACATAAAAAAAAAAAAAAAAAAAAAAAAAAAAAAAAAAAGAAAAAAAAAAAAAAAAAAAAAAAGAAAAACAGTTATGGTAATTAACAACGTACCTCTTTCCTGCAAGTTTGCCATGAATAAACCATTATAAAACCCCACCACTAAGGTTTTTCACCACAGTGTTCTCATGTTATGTTCTGGTGTCATATTTTAAAACATTATTATATACATGTAATAATATACATCCCACGTGGTGGGCCTACAAACTTTTTGACCTATTGATTATTATGCCTATTTACATAGTTCCCATCATGGTGAGATACTGTATACCTCTGTCACAAGAAATACAGCAAAACGAGAACAAAGTGCTAAGATGGACAAGAAAAAAACCACTGAAGTTCCTTATAGACATTAAAATTTTATGGAAGACCTCCTCGACCCGTGAGTAAAGACTGCAGGAGACAGCCATCGAACCAAATAACTTCATTCCACATGTACAAATTAGAACACTTACAGCATGATACGTTTTCCTAATGCTAAGTTTGTGAGAGTAAGAAATAATGAATACCAAGATGAGAAGTGAAACGGAGTTAAAGTGTAAGTTTACCTTCTCAAGAATGACATTCAGCAGGAGAATCGCAGGGCCGATACCAACAGCCTCATGCATACTAATAGTCCCAGCTATTCACACGCGCGAAACTGCTCACACGGGCAAGCCCAAACACATTTACGCCTTTGAATACTGGTCTATACAACAACACGCATTAAGAAAAATGAGAAAGCTTCGCAAAAACGTGGGGTTTTTCCCCAAATGAAATATTCTCCATCAAGAGTGTGTCGGAAACAGTTTCTTTGGCATCAACAGCTCACCAACACACATATTCATCTCAGACTGTAAGTAGGTATTTTGCTAACAGCTGCGCCGACTGAAAATAGGGCTACCCCTCCCGTGATTTCAGGCCAGAAGGATCACGGGCCAGACCTCCCTGACCCTTGTAAGGCAGGGCCAGGTTAGCTCAATCTGCTGACGAACGGCGAGTACGAGCCAACGTCGCGCTTACCCTCCAGTTACCCTCCAGCGGACGAGGAGGAGCTCGTACGCCGCCTTCTGCTTGCAGAGCTGGCCAGGCAGTAACCTGCGGCTGCTCAGATAGCTCAGTAGTCAAACTGGCACAGTGGAGCCAAAGGAAGAAGTTTGCCAGCACCCTAAACGCCTAATTACGCACAGAAGTTGTGTTTTAAAACTGCCGACGCTGTCCAAGCAGTACAACCCAGCATGGACACAGCAGTATTTGGTGTAAGTCTGTTTTCTGGGAGTTTAGCTATGCCTGCATAAACTGCTATTTATAGCACTCTAAAAAAAACCCCACAAAACCAAACAAAAAACCCCCACCGCTTTCTGATTTTTGTCCACACAACGGAATATTTACACGCACAACCTACAAACTGCTTAGACTGCCTCAGTGTTTTCCACCTCCTAGCATTGTCCTCCCTGCGCTAAGATGCTCCAAAAAGGTACTCCGGCCAAACTGTGAGTGCTGGCAACTGCTCCCCTGCCCTTGGGTTAGAGAGGCTACGCTCCATTAAAGAGATTTTGCTGCCCCTATTTGTCTCTTGACCTCAGTTAGAGGGTCATCACACAGATAACTCAGCAAGCAAGGGAGGAAGGCAAGCAAGCACACCTCCACGGAAACGGAGGTCTGACACCTACCCACACGCGTTCCCGGGGCGACTCCTGAAACACACGTCGTGCTCTACCCGTGCTGAACCACCCCGGGCGGTCCATGAAGGGAAATGGGTGCTCGCAGGGGGTAACTCATCGCTCGGGACAGAGGGTGTCAGATCAGTCTCACCCTACCCGTCCCCGCTTCTCTCCGGTGCCTCTACTGGGAACCTCAAGGTGACGAGAGCAGGTCTCTAACACGGCACGTACCCGCGGAGCTCGAGCCTGCAGCAATTATTTTTATTATCAACGAACATTCCATTTTAGCAAGATAAACTTTCACTAAATTTTAGTTACGGTTCCCCTATGTTTTTAAAATTCACGAAGCACAGTAAGTAACTGTTCTTATAATATGGCAACACAGAAAATCTGTATATTGTAGAAACAATCTTTACATCAGTTTATGAGGGAGGCAACATGCTTGCTAAGGGTCAAAACTCTGCTGAAAAAAACCCTAATCAACAACTAAAACTACCTATTTGGGACGTACAAAATCATTTTCCTTTTAAGAAGATACTTTTCTCTAGTGATTAAGAATACTCAAAAGATTAAAAAGCTAATAGAACATTAAATCTGAATATGAAATACTTGGTCTTGCAAAACAAAATGAATTGTATATGATTCATGAACTCTATTGTTAAGAATTAAATTGGAAATTTAATCCAAGTTTTATTGTAGATCAGAAACTGTTGAATTCTTGGTCAGATAAACTTAATTAAAAACACACAGGTCCACAATGCTACAAAGCAATGAATTACATCAAAGAGATGCATTAATTATATTTTGGCTTTTAATTAATGCCTATTACCACACAACACTGAAGAGAAAGTTCTATTCAGTTCATTTCCCTCAGAACCACGGCAATAATTATGTACTGTGACAGAAACAGGAAGCTCTAATTCTCCATCATATTCCTGAGCCCTCAAAACTGAACAACACAGCTTCACGTAAATTATAACAAAAGGAAACCCCATGTCAGCAAGGGTCAGGAGATCTCACTAAATTACCACCAACTGTGTTTAGTTGCTTAATGCTTTATGGAATCTACTGCAAATGCAGAAACCTGGATTTGCATTTCAATATTTAACCTAATTTTAGGGTTGTGAACAAAGTTTAATCGGTTGAAAATACAGCTCCCCTCACAAAAAATCCATAAAAACTGTAACAAAAACTAATCCTTGAAAAAGAGTCTTTTTGATCTTTTTTTCCAATGTCTACCACTACAACAACAGACTAAGTGGTACCATGTAACTGAAGACACCAAAAAAGCCGTAACACCCAAGAAAGAACATACACCCAAACCCGTCACGGTGCTTTGCATTTTTCAGTGTCATTTTAGAAAATCTCTTGAAACACCTAGGAATACGTAGTGACCCATATAACAGTGATCACCAACATCTTCGTGATGAAAATTAAATACCTCTAATCACAGTATTTTCCATGGAATGCATTCTAAAATAATACTTTTTCTATTAAATATTTTTCAACAGACCATTCTCAACTCTTTACCTACCAGTCTTACAATGCCACATATGTTGTAATGCTCTCCATTTACGGACTTCGTATTATGCTTTCCAGTACACTGTGCAAAAAGTAACTATTTCAAATTTGTCCAATTCAGATACATAGAATATAGCAAATAACACCTAAAGTATACCACCACAGAAAAAACTACCCATTTTCCTTGTGAAGATTTATTTCAAACTAGACACACATCAGATTAGTCCTTAATAAACTTAGATGATAATAAAACTACTATCTGAAAAAGATCAAAGAGAGGTCCTGCTCCCAACATAAATGTGCAGTTTATAGGCAAGGGTGGAGAATTTGCATATTCCATGGAGAAGCCACTGTACAGACACAGCTCTGAGGACGTAAAAACCAATTTGTTTCCACTATGGAGCAGGGTAACAGAAATGGGAGAGACAGCTCATGGAGCAAAACCCATGGGAAGTCTGTGAAAAGCTGCACCTGGCAGACAGAGGGTCCGCTCGCTGGGCTGGATGCAGATCTAAAGCTTACCTGTAGCTGAAGGTCTGGATAATACGCTGTCCTAACAAATATTGTCAGAAGTACACCGTAGGAGTTCTTATGCTGGCACAAAAAAACCCACATTCTCCAAAGCAGAATAAGCTTGTACCAGCCAAAACAATTCTTACCAGTACAACTGTACCTACGTACAGATTCATACATAGCTCCCCTTTTGTTTGGAAGACAGATTTTCTCCTGTTGCTCCTAACCAGATTAGCGATGGCTGCAAAAATGCTAGGGGGACAGGGGTGGTGACAACAGCAACACTGACAGTGCAGCCCTGGAAGGGACTGAGGAAGCCTTTTTAAGCAGAATATTGCCTTCACGGTTTGTGAGATGGGTTTGGTTTCAAAACAGGAGGGATGTAGTGGTGTAGCAGACACATCACTAAAGCCTATTACAAATGCAAACCACTAAGATCCAATACAGAAAATCACTTCAGATTATGCATAACATTGTATTCAATAGCAAAACTGAATAATTATCCAAATATATTTTATTAGCAACTATATTAACAGATTTTGATGAAAGGGATAATTGTTCATCACACTGCCCAGCACAATACATTAAATATAATGAAAGCAAAACTGGATCAGAAACTATTCTTTTACATGGATTCCCCTGACATCAGGAAGCATGTGAAGCATGTGTCTTATAAAACTGAGGAGCAATATATTCAGGATCCACAGAATTTTTTTCCTATTCTTCTTCCTATCAAGTTCCATGAATCCATTGCAATGGATTTTTTTGTTTGTTTGTTTAAACAGGAACAGGACATTCCACCAAGGTAAAATACTTATTCAAAGATTTACAACTTCTAGGAGAAAGTGGAGAATATTACCATCTATGGTAACTGGCTACTGTTGCCTCATCTTTGGGGGTCCAAAAATAATTTAAAGGAAAAACCCAAACCCAAACCTAAACCCATTTCTGTGTGCAATCCAAAGGCTAAAACATTTAAACACATGCCTTCCTTACCCATTGTGATTTGTCTGATTACATCTTGCTCAAAAGGAAAACACCTACCTGTAAGCAAACATTTCTAAATCTCTGATTTACAGTCTACAGACCGCCATTCGGCAGGTTTCAGTCCCTCTAGCAAAGGCCCAAAGTAACAAGTTAACAGGATAAACTTACAGCCCCGGCCATAATTCTGTCACTGTTTAAGACATACACATGTTTCTGCAAATATGATATATACCTTACTGCACAGTGACCTAGAAAAATCTAACTGCAGCAAAATAAAACACAGAATTCCTAAACTTAGTGGAAACAGAAGTAAGGTCCTCATAAAAAAGTTGGGTTTAGAAAATATCTAGTATATACAAGCTTTCTCTCTTTTTTTTCAAAATACACATTATCCACAAGGTATGGCACTTGTATGCTTCACGTCCAACACGGAAAAACAGATGAACAAAACTGAAAACCAACTGATGAAGAGTCTGAAAAAATCCCCAATCCCTATCAGCTAGTTAAGCAGAATGTAGTTGACTGGTAGAACGTGAGAAAACCAGTGTCTGTTTTTCACTGATCAGTATACACAGGGTCTTCATTTTTTTCAGCCCTTACTCAAGACAATTTTTCACTGAGTTCCACAAGGTGCTGATCTGTGCTAAAACTGAATAATCAATGGAAAATACAAAAGCATACTGGGACTTAAAGTATGTCCATGCTTTTCTTACCAGAAAATTGCTATTCACTTCACAAAAGTTCCATCTTAATAGGTGTTTAAAGTGCAAGACAAAGATAATCAAAATCAAAAGAAACCTTCACAGACTCCCAACATATTTTTTACAAGACAGATCTTGAATTTTACAAGTAACATGTCTGGTTTTACAACAGGCACTGCTAAGCTGCCAAGTACCTTTTTATTTCAAAATACAACTTGCAAACTGTTGAACAGATTATATTGATTTAGCATCACAGCTAGGATTTTGCGTTACACCTGACTTCTAAATTGTAATTCAACTCAGTTTTAATTGCTTGACTCACATGACATATTAAGACATTAATGCCTATATTCTATTGCACACAGAATATACAAATTACTATTTTTACAGCTGATACTTTTTGTTTGTTTGTTTGTTTTTTTTAAGATACACATCTACTCTGCTAAAGGCATTTACAGTTGGGGTCAGCCTTCACGTTTTCCTCAATGGGTTCTCTGGTGATTAACTAATTTTATTAGCAGTATCCTGATGCTTGTTCCCGTGCAGAGCAGGGGCAAATTGCACAGAAAAATAAACAGAACTCTTACTGGAATATGAAAGACGACAAACAAACTTCCCCTAGAGAAAACCTGAATTCATTTTCATGCCTAAGAACCTCACTCCTTTTCAATTTGCATGATAAGCTGAGAAAATAAATTTAATTTTTAAGACAGTACAAAGTATTAAGAAAAATGGATTTGTATATATGCTGCATATTAGGGTAAAAAAAACCAAACCCAGAGATACTCTAAAACCGTACAAATTTAATTTCTTATATTATGTTTGTTGCCTTTACTATATAGTTTTAACCCTTCCAGAACACTATCTCATACTTCTTCTTAAGAAGCAAGAATTCTGAACTCTTTCGTAACACGTAAAAAATGGAAAGAACTGTGCAATACGTAAAAAGTTTTGTTAACATTAAGTTCAGAAAAGCATGAAATCATCAACCTAGAAATCCCAAAGACTAAAAATAAATTGTGACAAGAATAGAAATGCAACACTAATCTGTCACACTGACATACTTTTTCTGTAGAATTTTGCAAACAAAATAAACCTTACAGATTGATGAACCACTTTCCCCACAACTACACAACGTGAATACAGAGCAAGATCTTGCAGAAGGGAACAGACTTGAGGATTCTTTTCACTTATCAAATTTAATCCTAGTCAAACCACAACGATTTGTACCAGACAGTTCTTCCATGGTATTTGCTAACGTATCAAAACCACAACATTATTTCCAACACCATTAAAAATGTCAACCAAGAAAATATCTGGCAGTGTGGTGGAAACGGAGTTGCAGAGGGTTTTTCTATAAAGCCAGCTTAAGAAGCTATAACACACTTTGAAAGTACTAGCCAAAGTAAGTGCATATATGAAAAAAAAGCCTAGGAGGTAAGTTAAAAGGCACAACATTATGTACATCTACATTTGTAGCACATGTATGAAAAACGTAACACATTTTCTTTTCTTTTGCTCTAAGCATGAGCTGAAAGAAACTTTAATTCTCACTAGAGAACCTTTATGATGTCTGATCTTTCAATTATTTAACATGAAATTACTTTGTGGAAGAAATAAAATACACATTCTCTTAGAAGAATAAATGCATACTACATTGTAAAAAAATAGGTGAATTTAATGCATTATACTGAAATTTGAACTATGTGCTTCCTAAATATATAACGAAATATCCTACACGCTTACCTGTCTTGATCTGGGTCTTCCAGGAGAAAACTTGCGTTTGGTGATGGCTGGTTTTCCCATGCCAATTTTTGGAGTGACTGATATGTAAGTTGTTGGGAGAGCACTTCCAGCAGTAGAAGGCAACGCAGGGGGCTGACTGCGCTGCGCATCTCGTGCAGAATGCAAGTCTAACGAAACATCTGGTGAGGAAGACACATTTGTCTTGTTTATATTAACTGATGGGGGAAGCGAGGGGTAAGTCTCAGCTGGTGATTTTATGGTTTTCTCTCCAACTGGTGAACTGTTTGCAACACCTTCATTTGCAGAAGCAGTTTCTACTTCTAGAAGAGCTGGTGTTTCTGACTTTTCATGGGTTTCTCCTTTTTCTACATCTTTTTGCACTTTCATTATTTCCAGTTGCTGTTCTACAGGAATACAAATATCTCCTTTGCTTTCAGCCTCCTGTATTTCTGACGTCACAGTTACGGTCTCAGGTACTGAAGGCAGAGACCGAGAGTCTACTGTGGACATTTCTGATACCTCCACACCACTTTGTGGTAGCTGTGTCTCTTCCACTTGTTTGTCTAACTCCTGCTGTACTACAGCTTGAACGCCTTCCACCATTTCCACCATTTTCTCAGTCTGACTGTCATCAGATACTGGTGTCTTTTTAGGAGACATTTCCATTTCAGTTGAATTCATTTCAACAGAGACCTCTGTTTCCAGTTCTGTGGTCTTTTCTTCTGGTGATATGCCTGTAACTAAGTAAAACAATATTAAAGGCTCAGTGTCAAGAAGAAAAACTCACACAGGTGTGTCAACAAGCATACTTGGTACACATCAAGTGCACCAAGTGCATATCACCTTTACTTAAGTGAACTTAATATGTAGCTTAAAATATACTTCATAAATATCTTCTTTGTACCTATGTTTGTAGTAGCCTATGTTTTTTGTATATATTCTCATTGTTCAATCACTATTTTTCTCCCCTGGAAAAAGAGCAGAGCAAATCACAAAAAAGTAGACTCTAGACTGATTTTAGAGGAATCTAAACACACATATCCAGGTAGGCAGCTGAAAGTAGCTTCTCCTTTTTTATTTCTGCATATTGAAGATGTATGCTAGCATAAATTAATGCATTTTAAACAACTGTCTCAACCCGTTCAAAAGGCAGACAGCTAAGAACAGGACAACTGAAAACCATTTCCCTCCTAGCACTCTTTCAGACTTTAGAAAATAACCTGAAATGAAAACAGTTGATGTTATTTTTTAATTTATTAATGTCTCTTAGATTTCCTTAACAAAATATTTGTCTAGCCTTCCCTTGAATCAAATCTAGCACCCTTCTTCCACAACTTTCTTCGCTAGAAGTTCCAGAGTCTTGTATCCGTTCTATATAGAACCACATTCTTGCTCTGAGTTTGGCTTCTCACATCTTCTTTTGACGGACCCTGATTCTCTTACAGGTCGCTTACTTTCTAGTAAGTAGACTTGCAGTCTTCTTGAATTCACACTGCTACAGCCTCCTCGGCCACCACAGTTCAAAGCATTTTATTATGAACGTGTCTTCACTGACAGTTTTACATCACAGCCCTTGCACCACAGGCTGTGACGCATAACACAGTGATCACAGCTAACCTGCAAGATATTTTTTTTATGCTTTGGCAGTAAATGCAGGTTTCTTGTTTCCCTTTAGAGCAACCATCCTCCAGGATTGGCTGGGTGGGTGAGACAGACTGGAAACTTCTTCACTATTGATAGCAGTCAGTGACACATTCAGAGGACTTGACCCAGAAACCATTCCATTTGCATTCTTTTCTTTGGCTGGTACTTCATGTGTTGTTGATAAAATACATTTATTCCCAGAACTCAAACGATCAGCTACTGCAGCACACTCTGTCTGGATGAGTACATTTGTTTATTAAACAAATTATCTTTTATTTACAAAAGGAAAAAAGAAAAGAAGAAATCCTTAACCTAATACACTTGTAGAGTTACAACCCTGAAGCACATAAACTGGAAAGAAGTTCTGCAGTGTGCCCAGAAACACACCAGGGGAAATTAATCCAGTACAGTTACTTGCAGCTACGAACAAAGAAGACTTGAGGAGAAAATGTGAGTGACTACACTTAAATAGCAACAGATAGTGGATTTCACTATAAACCTCCTGTGTACAAAAGCACTTAATTATATTTCCAGCTTTTGGAGAAAGCTAGTCCTAGCAAACAAGTAAAACAATTTTCTCCTACAAAATATTCTGAAGACTATACTTGCCTTCAATAAAATACTTCTCTAGCAAAAAAGTTAATGCTCTTGCTTGAGAGTTCAGATAGTAGAGCTGATGCGCTCTCTCTCCTACTGTTTTCCAGGCACTTTTTCCTCTTAAATTTATAAAGTACCACAAACTTTAATGAACGGAAGAGCATTCTGAAGGGTTCTGTACTGGCATTTTCTCAGACTGCAAAACTCTTACTTACCGTCTGTGACGCACCCAACAGCTGATTCTTGACCAGGGCCATCACCAGTAACGGGTTGTTCCTGAAATGCTGCATCCTCTCCACCACTTTCCATTTCCATTTCATTTGTACAAGCTTAAGGAGAGGCAAAGAAGTTATTAAAATTGCTATGATGCTTATTCTATTATTTTGGCATCAGTAGTTGCTCTTGGTGTTTGACTTTTTGGTTAAAGAGAACAATATTTAGGAATATGATAGGACGTAGGACAAATTAGGTCAATGAGAAGGCTAAGGAGAGTACATAGTACTGCTTAAAAAGTAAGAGCCTTTTTCTCATTAACACTGAAGCTGGTTTATGCCTTTCAGACAGTGAAAATGTCTGTAAACCAATTATATACACCTAATTGTGAAAACTTAGTTTACACATCATCACAGACTTTAACATTACCCGAGCAATACCAAAAAAAAAAAACCAAACAAACAAAAAAAAAAAACCAAAAACTTTTCTCAAATTCCAGTCTGCTAAATTCAACAGAACTTGTAGCATGAAAGCTTCAAATTTTTATACAAATACTGCAACAGCTTACGGCATAGATATGAGCTTCCATCTACTATCAGCACTTGGAACACGGATTTTCAACCTATCTCTTCAAACAACATGAAAATTAAATTTTGCCACTTTAGCACTATGATACCTTAGTCTGTGAGTTCCTCATATTGAACAAAGGAATTTGCATGGAAAAGGCACTACTGAGCACGTCTTTGGCCAACAGTATCATTACAGAGCACAGAAACAGGAAATACTTTTTTTCCCCCTCATGTAAAAGCTTTTTCAGTTAAGGAAAGTCATTAAAACGCACTAGACAAAGTGGGAGCAGGAAAAACAAAGTATATTGCAAGCTTAACTCAAAAGGAACTATCCTCCATGGATGTCAGCAAAAAAAAAAGTCAAACAAATACAGCTTTCTGTTCAGGAAAGTCTCTTTAAAGTTCAAAAAGCCAGGAACTATTAGGTGATGCTACTTTTAGCACCTAAAAACTGCTCTCAGACTCTGCCAACTTTAAAGTGTTATTTTAACTTTGAGGAAATGATCCTCTAGATTGGCTCCAAATTTGATTTTAACATACAAAAGTGCTCTCCTGGGTATAAAACACTGCATGACTGTACTGATGTAATAGCTCCAGACTGCTCCTAGCAGTTGAAATGACAGTCCTGTTCCTCCTTGGGGAGAAGAGTCAATGCTTCTACTAGCTAGAAATCCTAACCAAAGTGCTACTTAAAACTTCAGCCTTTCAAATACACCTGTTACTTATTCAAAAGGATTTTCAATAGAAGACTGGGAATTTTTCCAGTGTAAGTTTTGGATATTTCTTGGACATCTTCCTAAATATTCTAAATACACTGCCTGAGCGTCCAACAGCCTCTACTAACCTTTCAGAATGGAAGTCATCTTCAAAAGCTGAAGTCATCGCTTTTTCTAACTTGATACGCATGTTCACTGACAAGAGTTCTTCTGCTCGTCTGCATACATTTGTCTATTGTCACTGCCCTTCCTCCAGGATCATCTTTTTCATCATTTCTTTACTGCTCGTACAGGGTAACATCAAAGAGATGTTTTGTTTACACAAAACATCGGTTTGAACACACAAAAACTAGACTCTTGTTGTAGTTCAACACTTCCCCTTTCCAGTCAAGAATTATTGAGCTTCTGAAAACACAGATACTCATGCAACTGAGCTATCGATTTCTTTTAACAAAAGATCAATGCACAAGCATGGTTGTTTAGGGATCAGAAATGCACACAGCAGTGGCAATGCAGTTCACAGAATCACAGAGTCATAGAATATCTCAAGCTGGAAGGGACCCATAAGGGTCATAGAGTCCAACTCCCTGCTCCTCGCAGGACTACCTAAAACTAAACCATACGACTAAGAACACTGTCCAGACACTCCTTGAACTCTGATAGGCTTGATGCTGTGACCACTTCCCTGGGGAGCCTGGTCCAGTGAACAACCACCCTCTCAGTGAAGAAACTTCTCCTCATGTCCAATCTGAACTTCCCCTGACACAGCTTCATTCCATTTCCTCGTGTCCTACTGCTGGTCATGAGAGAGAAGAGGTCAGCACCTCTCCCTCCACTGCCCCTGTTGAGGAAGTTGTAGACTGCAGTGAGGGCACCTCTCAGCCTTCCCTTCTGCACGCTGAACAAACCAAGTGATCTCAGCTGCTCCTCGTAAGTCTTGCCCTCAAGACCATTCACCATCCTGGTCGCCCTCCTCTGGACACACTCTAATGGTTCGATGTCTTTCTTATACTGAAACACCCAAAACTGCACTCAGTACTCGAGGTGAAGCTGCACCAGAGCAGTGTAGAGTGGGACAGACACCTCCCTCTGTTAGATTTCATCTTGCTTCCAAATTTAACCACAACTGTACTTCTCAGGAAATTCAGCCTGCATGAGAGTAGGCATTACTGAACAAAGTAGGTGGTGTGAAATACACAAAGGCATTTGGTTATGAGTTTGTTACACAGCTCTTGTGCATGACCCACTGGACTCAGATGAACAGATCCAAGTTCTCTCCGCACTTCCCTTCCTGAGTGATTTTTTTAAAAATACTTTATACTTCTTTGCAACTTCCCTTTCCACCTTTTGCTTGTTTTGTCCATTGAGACAAGAATCTCTCAGAAACAAGATGACTAATCGTATACTGTTTTGAAAAAGGACGCTTGATTAAAAGCTGTTTTGTTAAATATACCTGTTCCTTGAACACAGACCAGCTTCCACTGCTGTGTCCTACCTGGACACAGTGAGGAGAATGGGCACTGAGAGACCGACAAGTAGCAAGAGGGAAGCAGGAAAGGTGGATGTCTCCAGGAACATCTACCAGAAGTTGGTAGTTAGGCACAAACAAATAGAACAAAAGGCAGTCCAATTAATACATTTATGAGTTGTACCGCATCAAAATATTAGAGAAGTTTACAGCTAAGGGCTGGGAAGCCGGAGAGCCACCTTGAAGGTGCTCAGTTGCCCATGTCTCTAACGTGGGATCCTGGGGCCAGAAAGCACGTTGTGAACAGAGCTCACAGATTGCTTGAGAGGCTGCTGCTAAATAAAGGAATAGAGGAACTCCACAGAGTAGAGTATGAGTTGCTGGCTCACAGAAGAATTAGCGAGACAGCTGCAGATGTTTACATTTGATGTTTGCATTTTGGAAATATAAAGATTACGTCTGATTACCTGTTACACTCTCAGGTTCAGGAATGAGTTCAGAAGTGTCCATTACATCACATGACTGAGTCTGATCCCCTTCTCCTTGTTTACAAAGAGTGCAGACGTAGTCTTTCAACTGAGACTCCAATTCACTACCTGGACATCTGTCACATTCTATGTGAATCCACCTGGGGAGATTAATTTAGCGTGACTATGATTTTAATAATAAAACCTGTTTTCCATTCCTATGGGGAAATAAAAAATTGCAACCAATGCTTTATTATGGAGAATTTTAGAGAAATAAGCATGATACGTCAGTATGTCAAGCAGTGAACAAAGTTAAACATGAAGACCTAAAATGTCACTAAAGCCAACTGGACACCATGACACGTACAGCAATAGCAAGACGTTGCATAGCAAGGTACAATAGCACTGAACATGAAACACGGTCAACCTTCTTAGAAGATTTCCAATAGCGAGTTATTTTTAATTGCTAGCATAGCAAAATACATAAAATTAAAGAGAGAACACCAACTTGAAAATTTAACAAAAGCAGACCATTGCAAACAACCTTGTTTATACAACAGTCTTTACAAGTTAGGACAATGACTCTTCTAACCTGCTTACGCACAGAATAGATGCAATGTAAGCAGCAGCAGCAGCACATACTTCTCAGTACATCTCAGGTAACTGCCAATTAATACCTATTTGCTAAGATTAAAATAAGACTACCTGCTATTGTTCATTGTATTTAGGGATGAAGGATCAGGATGTTACACAACAAGATGCTATAGCACTGTACAGCACACACAGGCTACACCCTTCACAGAAACGCATCCATGGCACACAGCTCACCATAAGCTTTCAGTGTAACTTACCAAAAATTAAGATTCTTACCTTTTGCACATGTGACAATGCAACATATCTTTCTGGAAGTCTTGGAGGCACAGTTTTTCACAGAAAGGACAAGATAAGTTGTCTTGCTGTTGGTAACAACTGTCACATACCAAACAATTATGGTGCCACTGACAACTTGTTCGTGTGCCACACTCAGCACATACTCTACAGTTCTAGAGATCACAAGAATTTAGTTGTTAATTATGGTACTTCACAACGTGATAGAACTGCCATTAACTGACATTTTTCTGTTCTGAATTGAATTTTAAAAGTGTCTGTCCTTGATAACACTAATAAATTATCCAGGATCTGATAATAGAGCATGAAGAGCCTGTGCAATAGCAAGAAGGGTTTCCTCACACTACTCCCTGACTTGAAAGGAGTATTTCTTACGAGACCAAACTTTTTTATTCCTAATCTCAGCTGCCTCATGACTGCCATAAACTGACTATGAAATTACACACATCTCATGTACAGGGACTTCCCTTGTTATGCTGAAATTGTATTTTTATTATTACTTACACTTACCCACAAAGTTACTGATAAAACAACAAATTAATCCTGCCCTCCTGAAATGCAGAGAAACTCCTGAGCTGCAGAAATGCCATTCTGGTAAGCCAGTAGTTGAATATAAAGAGCCTTCAAGTATAGATAACATATACTACTGCATGGGTTTTCGTTTACATTTTAGTTTACACTAGACCATCACAGCAGCTGCCATTAAGTGAAGGTTATCCACTCCACCTGGATCCTGTGCTTCTCTATTCCCCTGTGGGGGCTGATGTACTCTCCTGCACAGGCCACTTCGGCCACGCTGACAGCTGCCCTCACAGAGCAGCTGTAGAGCAATATGATTAAACACAAATTGGACTCCTTCAGAAACTACAAGTTATGTTACATGGCAACAGCATTCCACAATACACCTAGAACAGCATAAGGCAGATAACAAAATCTGGGGTCCTGTAATGACAAGGAATTATTCTATAACCCTTCAACTTACTTTACATTTCCAACCATTCGTTGGTACAGCGTCCATAACTGGTTGCAGACAGAAAGTATGGTAGCCTTTGTCGCATGTATCACACACCAGCATCTTGCTGTCTTCCCCAGAATGCCTAAGAAAAGTAACAAGTGGATAAAAAAAAAAATATTTAAACAAGCCATAACAAAAAAAAAAAGAAATAATCTATCTAATGAAGAGTCTAAACAGGAAGGTAACATAGCTGAGCACATGAAAATATACGAATATCACTTACAAACAGCTCCAAAGATAATGCTGTCAGATTCATATTTAAGTATGATTTAAGACCGCTATGCTTACTTTAACAAGTGCGGAGCCTGTGCAACCATTCCAACTTCTAGAAACCATCCCACTCTCATTTACACATCTGTAGGTACACTTAATGGCCTTTCTGTACTGAAATCAGCTCAAAATCTGAAATACATACTTTATTTCTTTCTGAAATGAACATGCAATTGTACTTGTTCCTACAAACAGCCTGACTGTATTTTTTCCAAACAGGAAAATGAGCCATCACCTCTGACTACCAGAGCTCCTACAATGTCAACCAATATGACTGCAAGAGCAAAACAAATATCAAAAGAAGAGATTTCAATTTTCCTACAATCAGGTATTACAGAGCTCCACTGCAAATTTCAGTGATAAAATAAATCTGCAGAGAATAAGACAAATAGTTTGGTAATATCCAAAGGCATTATGTTCTGTCTTAGTTTAAATAAATTAATTCAATAAATAAGTATGCAGCAAGATTTGGCTGGATAAAGCTTCACAATATATGGCATTGCACACACTAGATATTAATTCATTACCTGAGAGATTTGATATTTTAAAAAACAGTAAATGCTTTCTCTTTGCTTAAAATGCTGTTCTTCAACACTGCCATAAAACTGCCAAACCGCATAAGTAACAGGTCTGAAAACATCACATTTTTTTTCTGGTTTTCCACTAGAGAGAGCGTGTATTAGCAAATACTGTAATTCCTTACAGTACACTACTTTTAGGGATACTTTTTAGAATGTGCTTCATTATTGTAACCTCATTGCTGGCATCTGCTATCAGCTCTGTGCGATCAGAGAACAACAATCTTCTCTAAAGTGAGTGAATCTGAATGCTGGCAAAAACCAAGTGTTCTGCCTGGAAAACGGCAAAGCCCTGACTGATCAGGTACATCAGGCAGTAGTGGAGTGGCTTTTTTTTCTTCATACTGTCCCAGCTGATCTGACCGAAGCTGAACAAAACTCTTATTTCTTTTCTAGTAAGCCCTTTAAAACAAAACAAGCAATCAAAAGAACCCTGCAGTGCCCATCAGATTAGGTTATGAGAGCAAGTGTACAAGTGGTCAGAGTTTTCTAAGTGAACCCTTGTAATACCGCAACAATTACATTTCGTTGTCTCAGTATCTGCCTGGTGTAACAATTCAGTCACCGTCACTCATGCTGTTTTTTTTCTTTGCTCAACTAAGCCAGATTTTTGTTTCCATAATGACTCATTAACTGCCTCTGAAAGATATTGCAAAATAGAAGAGAGGGCCTAATGCAGGGGAGCTACCCAGTATGTGGTACCTGCACAGCTGGAATGCCAGCGGAGTAAGAGCACGGGTTCCCAGGCTGTAAAGGAACTACATTAAACCAATTTGTTAAGTTGGTAAATTTGAGAAAAATCCTCCTGTATAAGAGGAGGAAAAAGTCAGGAGGTCTTGCTGCTCTCCAGAATCTGCCAAGATAATGGTAACTTTGGGGGTATAACGTGCAGGAGGTCCAGCTCAGCTCTTCTATGAGAAAGCTCCCAACAGATGTATTTGATCAGCTACTTAATACAATATCATAATAGACATATTTGGGGAAATAATCTATACCTTTTGGAAAAAGGAATAGTTAATAAAATTGATGTTTTAAAATCACAGCACATAAATCTCAGACCATTTTCCTCCATGTCCTTTAAGTCTCACTTACTTGCAGTTCTGGCACACTTTGCAATCAGGACACTGCCAACCTGCTCTTTTTAAAGGAGTAACTTGTATGTCCAGGCACATCCCATGGTAGTGCTGGCCACAGGTAGTACAAAAAAGTTGATCCAAGAGGTCTCCAGGGCTGTCGCACACTGCACAATTTGCTTCTTCCTTTGCTACAAAGAAATAATTTCTCCAATTATCATTTTGTTCAAAATTATGAACAACTCAATGAACCCAATGAAGCCAAGAAATTCTTTAGTAGTTCTTATGCATACAAAATTTGATCATTCTTATGAAATTCAAATCTAATTAATATACTTAATGACTACTCTCTTCATTTGGTTTTCTGATATTCTCAACTAAACTTCTCGGAACAAAAGTACATTCATTTTAAGTCTTACTGAAGTCTAACCAAAATAAAGAGTTTTATTCTCCGCAAGATAAAACTGTGAGATTTAGAACCAACTCTTCTTTGGAACAAGTACAAAATAAAGCTCTTAACAGATCTAAAACTATTATTTAGGCGAAGTATTTGCAATATGGTTGCTCTAACTTGAGTTACAGCAAGTAAGCAAGCCTATCGATTTGAATTAAAACCTGACAGAAGACAAGCCTTATGAGTAAATCCTTCTCATGTTCTGTCGTTAAAAGAAAAAAAAAAAAAAAAAAAAAACAAACACGAAAACCAGAAAAATACTAACTTTGCTGTGTCTCACTGTCAATCTTTAAAAATAGAAGAGTATGAACTTGCATCTTTCTCATACTTGAACATACATGAATTCCTGAGTACATGAACTGGAAAAACAAGTCTAAACAAATGCACTGTTAGGCTGGTCCTACCACAGAGCAGTTTTCATAAAACCTGGTATTAATTGTGTCTTTTCAATACTGCGTACTTACATCTTTCAGGAGCCTGATCAATATGGTCTGGACAAAGGAGGGACAAGTTACTGAAATCCTGAAATGTGCCTGCTCCAGCAGCACAGGGGTAATGGTACATCTGGGTACATTTCTCTTCACAGCATTTGATAGTGGCTCCAAGGTGCTTACAATATGCACATCGCTGAAAAACAAACATAACCAATTGTTCAAAACCTACTTTTTTTTGTCATTTTTCAGCCAGATCTGTTCCCCAGCCTCATTTAACAGACAACACCTCAGCCACCAGAAGGGAGTGAATACTGAGGAGAAGGAAACTAGTGGCTGGGACTGTGTCTTTCAGTGGCACTTCCAGATCTTTCCAGCTTAAAATGTTTAATGAAACCTGCTCTAAAAGCACTCTGATGACAGAGATTCCTACGGTCACAGAAAAACCTTTTTCTTCTACATGTTATCTAACTTGAACTATGTCTTCATTCTGAGTAATAAGGGCAGACCACATTACGTTGTCAATAGGTTATAATTAAAAACCACATAGCTCTGAGAGTTCTAATGTAAAAAATTGTAGATACTGTAATCAGAAATGCAAATGGAAACGAAATATCATATCCTACCAAAAATCTTATTGACATTATACAATTCTCTCTGGGATGATAACACATTGCATAACCTAGCACTTTCTTCTCATCTGTTCTTTCAAGGCTACACAAACTTCAAGAAGTCATAAATAAGCATGATTATTATTAGAGACTATAGTCACATTTGTAAAGAAATAATTTCTCAGGAAGAACTATGCAACAACCCTCCAGTTCTCTAGTCAAGAGGGAACAGATTCCATCAGCCTGCTTGTAAAATATCACCCACACCTCTCTGATTCTGTTAATCAGTCTTTTTTCTTTCTTGGATTCATTACAGTCCCTGAAGCACTGTAACATGCTTTTGCACTTTTTCACCAAGGCAACAATGCTTTTTAAGGCTAGAGCACAGCATCATGAGATTTGGAGCAAACTTAAGAAAAAGCAGGTCAGTGGCTCACAGGAAGGCATACAACTGAGCTCAGAGACTCATTTTTCATAACAAAAACGTAATAGTAACTGCCAGGTTTGATTGCTAGCTGAAGTGTCAAGTCACTTTCAAATATGACCATATACCAAATCAAAGAAAAGTTCTATATTGCATCTGCTTAATTCTTAGAATACAGACAATACTTATTACCATAATTATTCTGTTTTTTTAAAGCCTGGCATGAAATTAGGCATGAAACAGTGCTACTGCAAGGCCACAGATATCAACACCAGCCCATACGGAAACACAAATCACAAAGCCGCCTGTGTTAGCAGCTACCCTGACATTCTAAAAACCAGATGAAATTAATGTCTTCAGCAAGAGATCTGCCTGTACCGCAACTCACAGACAAGGGAAAGAAAAAATGTTATTTACGCTCAACACAACTGCAGTGTAAAACATTTTGGCACAGAAATTAAAGCAGGTCACTAAGGACAACTAGAGCCATGTTTCCGTGCTACGATGCTTAGTCTAGTCTTCAGATCTGCAAGACACCTCATCTCTACCCATGTCTCTAACACCTACTAACAGTATGGAAAAGAAGTAGTCTGTTACTTTACTAGCCAAAATGCAGAGGAGAGGAGGGGGACAAGAGAAGCACACAGTTACAAGGCGTTCCTGAAGCAGGTAAAGAAAGCAGCAACAGTAATTATGTTAAAGGACTGCCCACAACCCCAAAGTTATGCAAGAAACTCGTTTTAGGAAATTATATATTCGGTAAACACTTGCTTAGGATGCCGCACAAGGTAAACCCTGAACTTAGATGTGAAATAAAGAAAATATAGCCCAGAGCCTCCAACTTCATGAATTGCAGCTGCGCATTAAACAGCATACAACCCACTGGACTATTTTGTACTTGACACTTCTACAACTCATGGAGATGGCTCGCTTTATAGCTAAGGTCCAACTCTTACGTGCAGGTCACACTTTTTTCAAATATATTACTGGGTAAGAAACAGCAGGAACGGGAGCTTGGGAGAAGCTATGGTCCACAACATGTCCCTCAAGAAAGTATTCAACAGAGACTTTGTTGGATCCCA